>OX637867.1:6024303-6624303 GCA_951802705.1 Netelia virgata | reverse complement strand
ATCCGATAAACCGGTAAAACCCGAGACTGAACAATCTCTCATGGCCAGCGGGAGAAGAGTTGCCAGACGCACCACGTCAAATAAGATTTTAGTCACGAAGTCCAACGAGATCATTGAAAGCGAGAATAATTCGTCGCTGCGAGATATCCCTGGGGACAAAATTGTAGAATCTGAAATTGTCCAGGCTCGTGAAAACACTCGGTCGGCTGGCAAGCGTGTCGTTAAACGATTTCAAACGAAGAAGACTCTCTTATCGAAAAAAATCGACAAGGCGAAAGTTCAACAAGAAACTGAGAAAGAATCGAAGCTCGAAGACATTCCTGCGAAACAATCTACAAAATACAAAACTGACACACGTACCAGCGCCCCTGGCGACCGAGTTACGAGACGATTTTCGGCGAAAACGACCATGTCGCATAAGGAATCCAACGAAGACGAGGAAATTGAGAAAAATTCACATCGATCATCTTCCAGAACAAAAGTCGAGAAGAAAAACGCAACATCACCCAAGCGCACGAGTTCGAGAAAGAAATTCTTCGGAAGCAAAGCGGCAGTTGAGCACGAGCAGAGAAATTCGCCAGTCAAAAAGACGGTTAACGCTAAGCGACGAAACATCGGTACTCGCCAAAAAGTTCGTATGAGCACGTCCTTTCGTATGCGACAAATGACCTTGAGCGAATCTTTCGCCAATCATTCCGGCAGGAAGTTCCTCAGGCCTCGTCAAGCAGCGAGAAATTATTGCGAAGATACGATAATAAAGGAAAAACGATCTTCTGACGACAATCACGGGGACGTTGACCCGAATAGAGCGGTGGAGAAAAAAATCGGACCAATCTACAAAACCGTAGAATTGCTAGACGATGCAGTCGATGACAGAAACAAAATATACGATTTTCAGTTCGATAGCGATGATTCCGGGGAGAAAAAGCGAAAAAAGACGAGAAAGAGGGTCGTGAGAAAGAAAGTTCTGACGAAAAAAGCGACTGGATCGACTAAGAAGAATGAGGCGAACTCTGAGCCGCCGAAAAATACAAAATCGCGAGAAAATGACGTCGTTAAAGAGAATATAGCGGTTGAGAAACAGAAAGCGGTTAAACAGAACCCTGCTGAATCGAATGGAGCGACACGCTTACCCGAGGTGGAATTTGTTGCTTCATTGAGCGAGGCTATGGAGACCGATGAAGTCCCAGTCGTTGCAAAAATCGACTTGGTCACTTCTACTGTTAAAAAACCAGCGCAGCGACTTATTGAAAAATCTGTGTCAAAGCCAACCATTGTAGAGTCAACAGAATTGCGAGGCGCACAGCGAATAAGTCTGACCTTGACTCCCCAACTCACAAAATCGTCCGAACGTAATTCACGTTTGTTGGAATTGAAAAAAGGCCTAAGATCATCTCTTCAGTACAAAACGATGATGAACCACGCTTTATTGAACAAATCTATCTCACCGATCACTAAAGCTATGGAGAACTTTGACCCGGGCAGTCCATGGAGACCTCCGACGTTTCCGACTCAACAATTCTTTCGTGTAAAGAATATGGTTCAAAGTACTCCACAGCTCAGGAACTTTGCTGCGATTCTTGAAAAAGCCTCATTGGCCAAGAATAAAACAGGGATGGTGACGAATCAAACCTCGACGCAGAATGAGAAAAATGAGAAAATTGAAAAAAATGAGAAAAATGAGAACGTCCTAGAGAATTTGAACAATCCGTCGTCCAAACAGGGAATAACGCTCTCCAAATCGCCTAGAAAATTTGGTACAGAGGTTTCCAACATTAATAACCCTTCTGGAATCGCTGCGAGGATACTCAAAGAGAACAATGAACCGAGACAAAATATAATCTTTCCACAAAAATTTGGTACGGAGGTGTCCAATGTTAATAACGATCCTGGAATCGCTGCGAGGGTACTCAAAGAAAACAATGAACTGAGACAAAATATAATCTCTCCACAAAAATTTGGTACGGAGGTGTCCAATGTTAATAACGCTCCTGGGATCACTGCGAGGGTACTCAAAGAAAACAATGAACCTGGACAGAATATAATCTCTCCACAGAAATTTCCTACCGAGGTGTCTAACGTTAATAACACTCCTGAAATCGCAGCGAGGATACTCAAAGAGAACAATGAACCGAGACAGATCTCTCCCCAAAAATCGGCGATAGAATCACGGGTCACGAATACAAGCTGCAGCGCAATATCGAATAACGAAGGACCATCGATGAATTCCTTCATCGACATAATCGATGACAAAGAAAATTATACCCCAGCACGTCCAAGTCCGAGAAAATCACCTTACAAAACTCTTCGTTTATCACCCTACAAAAGCCCGAAAAAACTTGTTTCTAAGCTGAAACCTCTGCGAGTATCGACCAACGTATCGTCCGTGCCTGAAGAAGATATCGAACCCCAAGCCAGTTCGTCAAACCCTGAGAATCTCAGTGTTCTCAACGATTCTAAAATTCTCGTACAGTCGAATTTGAATAATTTCTTGAATCTCGACGATATGCCGAAAAGCACGAGAATAGTTACACCGCATGGAATATTCAATGACGCGCATTCTACCCCTATACCCGGAAAAGTTGTGAGCAGGATAAAGAAGATTTCCAGCATCGACAATGCTTTTGGGTTCGACGAGACCGATGAATTGGGGATCGACGTTTCTCCCATAAAAATGTTCCAAGTTCCAATCCCTCAAAAACCTCCTATCGCTGGGCCTATGAGATTACCCATCGAAGGTATAAGGAAGCATTTTTTGCCGATCTTAAAAAAGCGCAAACTAGCCGAAGCTCGGTTAGCCAAGAGAGGAGAGATCGAGGGAAACGAAATTGATCATCAAGAACAAAGAGAGAAGAAAACAATTTCGAACAAACGAAAAATCGTCGACCCTGTTGATTTTATCGATACCTTCGACGTATTAGGCGAACAGGGTGAAACGAATGATAACAATGCCGAGAACATTGCGCTTTTCGAAGACGTCGAACCCGTTCATTTCAAGCAGGTGCGATAAACAAAAAACCATCGATTTTTTAAATTTAATTCTCTGATTCGTTCGTTGCTCGTACGAAGATTTAATTGCAATTTTTTTCGTACTTTTAGGCACCGAGATATTCTTACAAAAGAAAACACGCTGGAGACCTCAATTTCTCCGAGGACGAGGACGAAAATAGGCCTCCAACTGTCGAGCATCGTCAAACGAAGAAACGAAAGATCAGCAAAGTCGAGAAAGAACGACGGAAGCAAATGGCGAGTTGGGCAAAAGATCTCAATCAGACTTTCGAGGAAATCGAGCATTTCGACTTGGTGGTCGAGTGAATTATCTCGATTCAAAAAATCGGACGATCTTTATCAAATGTGCCGGGGGACTCTTCGTACTACAAAAACTTTAAGTTAATACGTCTCGGTTTATCAACGGTTTTGCAAATCTTGCGATTTTTGTTAATATTTCGTACAAGCAATTTTTTTAATTTTTTTTATCTCTCTCTTACTTACTACAAACATACGCGAGAGAAGGGAGTTTTTTTCTATAAAACATACATACTAAATATATATATATATATAATTTATTACACAAATGTTTTTTTTTCAACCCAGTTTTTGTAACACTAGTTAAATATTTAGATATATGAGAATGTATTATATACTTATTGTACTAGAATTTATAGCTGTAAAGAGAGTGTTTCTTATAATGGGATATTAGCATGTACCGTGACTTTCAATTGATAATGAATAATAAAATTTAAGATTTATTTTCTAATTTCTTTTTTATCATTGTTAGAAACTTTTCATTGCGATGAGAAATTAATCGCGAATGGTATGTCGAACATTGCGACAACGTTTGGCGTTGACGATTTGTGGTCACCGCCCAAAGAAAAAGTACCACCCGGTCTGACGATAAAACTCTTTTGTCCGTTATCTCTCGACAGAGTCTTACTCATTCTCGTGATAACGGTATTCGATAGATGTAATTGTGTCAGTTTCTATTACTACCATATTCGTTGAGTCGATGTGTTTTCAATACTCTTTTTTTATTTTTATAAATAACCTGAGAACGATAATGGCGAATGTTACTCTCGTACGAACAGAACGTACACAATGCAAAGGTTGAATTAATAATTCGATTGTGATTCATTTCGCTGGGTGGCTTTGACAGAAATCCCAAATTACATCGACAGTGGAATCGTGCCGATTTTAATGCGACGATAAAAACGTCCTTTGTCGGTGTAACAATGCACATGGCGCATACAAACTACCTTCGGATTTGTAAAATATTTATATATATATAATGCCTACGAGGTATTGTTGCGGTCGGTCATGTTTAGCATACAATGGAGGCTCGCGTGCCGGATTAGGCGAGCTTCGAATACCCAGAACTTAAAAAGAGCTTACCCTCTCACCATTGTGTTTACATATGACGCGGAGTTCAATTTTGTCCAACGTATACAATCTTTGAGAATTCATCAGCGAAAAAACAACATCTTAGTGTGATTGACGGGTCAATTATAACTGTCATTCTCTCGCCGTGGGCTCCCTGCAAGAAATCTATTTTCGTCACATTTTTAAAATGTATTTTGCGAGGCTATGCGAGGCTTGTAAATTGTCAAAGTTTTAGGCACAATATCCGTATATCTAGTACTTTCCGCAAGTGCGAACAGAGAAAACCCTAGAAGGGCGCATCGCAAATATTGGCACATAGGTGGCGACAGTGCTTCGCCCTACTGGAGTAACTGTTCAAATCTAAATCCACGTCTCGTCTAGGACAATGGCATTTTACGTGACTATAAATATTCCTTTATCTCTAAAGAAGAGAGATAAGACAAAGAAAACGTATCGATTATTATCGTCCTCATTACCATTCGTATATAATTGTACGAGGAGTATCGACGATATATCGCATATCGTTGAGGAATGTAGTAAAAATAATATCCCGAGCTGCGCGCCGGCTGCGCTGAATGCCGGAGATGATAATAAAAGCCTCGACACGCGGATAAACATACACATACTATCGGTACGCATAGATAATTGCGAAGAAAAAAAAGATATAGCTCAGCAGTAGTATTCTCTATGAGGGATAATCCAAAGCTCTCAGCGTTACGGGTTTCGAGACTTCTCGTGTTTGCATTCTTTGTCCCGTCGAGCTATATTCGCAGGCCGTACAAGTTGGCGCGAGTCAGGCAGCCTGCACGTGCGCGCGCAAATACATGCACGGATATATATGTATATATATATACAAAACCCGCTGTCCCTTGTCCCGAGAGTCTTCGACTCATTTTTCCCTCTGTTTTGCTATAAAACACATACATAACGCAACGGGTGAGTGCGCACGCGCGCGCGGGAGTGTACGCGATCACTTTCTCGGTTTCCGCAGCTGCGGTACAGAGTCCACACGGCCAGCAGTAGCAGCACGTTCTCTCTTTGTTATGGTAGAACTTTTTCGTTGCGTCCGTAGGTTAAGCGCACGTTTGCAATATCAACGCTCTCTCAGCGAAAATCCGAAACCCCGATATGTTAGGTTAGAAATCGTGCGTTATGCCAGCAGAAATATATATACCGATAGCATTAATTTATTATTCCATTGTCGAGAAAGAGAAAAAAGGCGGAATACTCGTTCGCAACGTCAGCGAGCGCGCAATGACGCAATTTTTATTTCTATATATGTACATATATACGTGCAACGTATAAGGTACATCACGCACGTTGTCGCTTTCGCGTGCGCTCTCCGAGCCTCCGGTGTCTTTTTCACAAAAATACAAAAACGTCAATTCCGATGAAGCGTTCTCCACGTTCGTTACTTCCTTCTTTTTCTTGTTTTTATTTTTTTAATTTGCTTTTTATTTCTCGCAAACTCGACACCGATGCACACAGCTGACGTCTCAATTTCCTGACGCGCGTGCGCGCGTCTGTGTTTTGTTCGTGCTCTCGTTCCACACGAGCGCCCCCGGTCTCTCGTTCGTGCTTCTTTCATTCCCGATCTCAGGCCAGGCGGCAAATTGATAAGATAAATCCAGCAATATACGTCACTGCTTTCCATTTCGACGTGACAAATACTGATATCGTTATTACACAAAGAATATAAACGACTTTAATTCGCTACTTCGCTCACTTCCTTTATCACATAACACTTTGTAACTTTGTTTTCTGTTTTATAGCGTGCTATATATATATATATATATATATCTGTATACCAATCCACGATATATATATATACATCCGTATAAATTGTTGTCTGCAAGATTTTCTCAGCCTTGAAAAAATACCCAAGCATATGTATATATAACGTGCAACGATCAACATCACGTTTACCCGACTCAAGAGCGTTTTCTTTCAGAATATGTACAGTGCCTGCGATATAATACGAATAACGTGTATTCCGAGGATATAATAGGCGGTATACGTAGCTATTTAATAGCTGGACATATTTACACGTACCGTACTACCGACAATGACGATCAATCGGAAAACGGCAATGGCATTCCGCAATTCAATTCGTCTTTGCTTCTTCTTCTTTTTTTTTTTTAATCATTTATAGCGCAAATCTAGTATTGGCGATATATACATGTTGGTCATGGAGTCTACCATAATGACGTAGTATGGACCACGTAGTCGCGAGAGTGTCCTTGTTCGCTGTAGAAGAGAAGCTAGCTCAAGGACGTCTGACGTGATTCCAATAACACTCGCGGTCTTCGTATTTGTGTACGAGAACCTAAGGTACCCGGACCGCCCGTTGGTATCGAAGTACATACTCGAGCTACACCGATATACCTTATTATATACGCCGCGCGAATTCACTATAAGGCTAACGCTAACCGGGTGAATGTCGCTGTATATACAGCACGGTGAGAATATACCGAATCGTAGTGTTTTCTCGTTGTTTTTTTTTCGCCTTCGATGACCATACACGGTGAAATAGCATCGGCAGCTGCATTAAAACGTGCCATCGGCACGCAATGCATTATTGTTGTGGAGATGCTAGATAGAGATATATGTATATCCATGTAGAATAGTAGCTGGTAATATTCTCGTGGTAGAAACATATATATGTGATGTATAACGTCCGATTATTTCCTCTGAATCGAATAAGAATAATGGCATTGAAGAATAATTTTGGTTTGCAAAATATGTATTAACGAGTATACAATATTTCTGTCAGCAGCATTTTTGGTTAGGTCGAGCGTATCGGGTTGCAGCTAATTGCATATGTATCGGTATAATAGCGCCTCTCGCGACAAGTCGGTCAAGCACGCCCTCGAGCGCGGGCACGGGAGCACCTGTGAAAAAGTATAGTGTCATCCTGGCGCCCTCCGCGTTGACACATGTCTCCCCTCCACGAAGATCAGGTTTGGTCCAGTACGTTGGCTTCTCGAGAGATCACCAATGCCCGTGAACGCGCGAAATATCTTCAACATATTAAAACGGTGAGTCACTCTACGGTTTACCCCCAGTTCGATATTATATTCATATATGTATATAGATGTATATATATATGTTTCGAACGCCACAGCGAACCCCGTCGTTCACCCACGCAACCTGGCTCTCCAGTGAGTCATCGTACCGCTTCTCGGAAATTTCGTATAGAAAGATGTGGGGAACACGTGGTGTGTTGGCTCCTAATAGTATAGCAAAACCCTTCTCTCTCTCCCTCGCCGTCCCAATTGCTCCGAAGTAGGTACGGGAGAAAAATTATGGGATTTTTGTTTTCGAAAGAAAATATTACGTTTGATATGGAAAGTGGGTTATCGAGATGGGAGATTGAATTTTTTTCAACAAGATAGAGTAAAAAATCATTCCGACGAGCCGATTGATTTAAATATTTGACAAATTCACGAGATCGTTCGATACGTCGTAGAACCCCTGGCACAGAGTCCGGGAGGTACGGCTCTGCGTAGGAAATTAAATTCCGCGACGCGATTGGTCGGAAACTAGACGAGAATAGCGAATGACGCGACACCATGGCCGACGCGGGCTCGGCTCGAAGCGCAACCTCCGCGTCGTGCGTCTGTGTTGTGTATCGTTTGTGGTTGTGTGATGTCCGTGACGCCGAAGAGTCGCGAGCCAGCCGAACCCGTACGAAAAGCCTGTGATACGAGGCGAGAGGTATTCCCCCACGTTATGAGTCATCGCTCGCAACGAATACACATACGCACTCACACAAATACACACACTATACACCAGTTTCGTAGCAGCAGTTTTGAGAGAGAACGGATTCGTGCGTTCCGCGTTCGCGATCTCTCTGGCGCATCTGAGAATCGCGCAGTGTTTCCCTGTAAAAAAGTTTCACCCTCGCGGCATAAACAAAAAGTTGGTGCTCAAACGTCATCGAGAAAAAGGAAAAAGTGATAACGTCGAGAGACTTCGTACGAACGAGCTCGTACAACGTACCAGAGGTAAAAAGGGATCAGCGTGATAACGACGGGAAGAGAGAAAACAAGGTCGAATCATGAAGCTGGAAGTTTCGGACGTGTTGTACGACAGCTCGAGTGTGTCCAGCGACAGTGGAGCCTCCCAAAGTTCTCGCATCAGCCACGATTTCCTTTCGAGTATCGCCAATTCAGCAGCTCTACCGAGTAACGTGAGTATACGAATTATCTACTCGTTATCTGTAATTTACGAACTTGCAATGTCCTCGCGATTCTCCTGATCGTATGACGTAGGTTAAAGCATTGCTACATGTACATATACGATGACGCAATCGAGCCTCGGCGCGGCTCGAAAGTTGACGCATAGATATGTGTGCACCAAGCAGTATATATATACATATATACGTGATGCGTTTCGTGCGCCTTTCCACCACCGCTTGACCGTTGGATCGCAGCACCGTCGAGCTTCGGACGTTCGAAACGTTTTATAGGTTAGAACGCCCATTCCCAGACCAAATATTAGGCTTTAAAACATTCAGAAAAAAGTTTGGTTGGTCAATATTCTTTTCTCTACAGCATGTTACTACACAATTAGACGATAGTTAAACCGTCCGAGGTTTCGCAAGCAACTTCGCGACAGATATTTGACATGCGTGTTCGCCGAATTCGAAATTCTTGAAATATGACATAGGCGTATATTAGATATATGTATACACGTGTAGGGGTCAATTGTGTTGACTGCTCGTAGTGACCTTGCCACAGTCGCCAAGGTATTTACTGTACAATAACACGACCGTACATCCATTGCATCGAAGGTTGAAATAAACTGAAAGTTTTTCGTAACGAGATCCTTCGATAAGAACTGAAAGCATAATAATAACAGAGAACGAGGGAGAGCGAGCGAGAGAGAAAGAAAGAGAGAAAGAAAGAAAGATGAGGTGAACCTCCTACGATTACAATGACAGCAGAGCTAATATTTTACGGTCGCTGGCTACGTTTTGTTTCGTGGACTCGGCCGCGTGAAATAACGAAACGTAGATGGAGCTCTCGGTAGCCGAGAAGGAACTCGGCTGTGCATACACAATATATATATAGTATATAGATCTATCGATACACAGTAATATATATAGGCATACAGCGACGCCATGATGTCTACTATTTTCTTTTGTTTGAAACAACAACCTACGGTCGACGGAGCCGTTGACACGTGCAACGTAGCCGTTGATATGTATACAATATCCAAGACAAAGGGATTTACTATGTAGAAACCAGTGTACGTATCGTATATTGGTCTTCGGGAGCCGACGGTGAGTCATTACCCAGAGTGCTCTCTCGCGCTCGTTGCCATTGCACCTGGACTTAGAGAGACAGCGAGATAAACACAAGTGGTACATTTTATTAAACAGCGTGTTTTGGACACGAGAAAATACGAGGCACGAAACGTTAAAAGGTCCGTGTACAAAATATGGCGGAATCTCGAACATGGCGACTTGGCGATCGCCATTTGAAATTCGAACGGGGGAGGAATTTTTTTTTTTTTATTTATTTTTTTTTTATTTAATCAACCTTTCTTACTCAATCGGAAAATTAATTTTCATTTTCATTTTTTTGCCTCACTAATTAATTCTTCGTGGCAATTATTTATTTTTCTTGTTTATTTAAATTCGCGTCGAGGTTATCGCGCAGGCGCAGCTTTGCGACGATCTTTGCTGAAGTTTGTTCAAAGACGTTCGAAGGTCACGACACGCTTCCCACTGTACCAACGGCCTGTTTGAAACCCGACCTTGCGCATCGTACGATCATTATACCTTTGTACCGACCCGACGGAGTGTGCGAATAATATTGAGGGTGGCGAGAGTAAGAGGAAGAGAAGGAGAAGAAAGGAGGGGGCTATCCAATTCAATAAACGTTTCCGGCTTTCCCTTTGAAAAATATTCTCTCACTACAATTTGCTTGCTGGTCTCGTATTCGTCCTGCGGTTTTGCTCAAACGTGTCAATGGGATACAAAAGCCGGGCTTGATTAAAATATATCTCTTTGTCCGTAAAGGCGTCGGTAAGCGACGGGAGCTCGAAAAGAGCGCGTCGCTTTCGAAAAATGCCACTTTGCCTCGGACAATCGTTTTCAAATTCGTTCGAAAAAAACCGTGACACGACACTCGCTTCTTTTCTTAATTTGGAATTTTCATTCTTTCTTTTCTTTCTCTCATTTTCAACGTATTAAATTTTATTAGAAATTTTCGAGAAACCTTTTTTGTTTTCATTTTTATTTGTGGTTATTGCCACACGTCGTTCCCTTCGTTTTCGAAATAATTATTGCGCAGTGGTGGAATAAAAAAATTAAAATATTGCGAACGACGTACGAAAGTTGAAACGAGCGGACAATTGGACGTTCTGAAAATACGGAGCGTATGTTTTATTTTACGATGATTATTGGTTCGCGAGTGAGACGCCTTTTTGTTATTTGCATCTCTCGGTCTTTCGCTCCTTTCTCGTCTCGTTTTAGCAAGAATCTCGTATTATGGAAAAATAATAAATAACGCGAATACAAAAAATAGAAACATTAAAAATATTTTAATAATCGTCTTTAAAGCTCGAAAGGAAAAACGTAATGTACGAACGTGGAAATTAATAAATATGTACAACGGCGGCGATGGGTAGGCAGTCAGCGTGTGGTTTGGGCGATCACCGAAGTGAAGCAGCATTTCGCGCCACCACTACTTGGTGCGGTGACCGCTTGGCCTGCGGGGCGAAAAGCGTCGTTTTTCCGGAACCCCTGACGAGATCGTCTGTAAGCAACATATATAATTAGCCTTTGAAAGTGTTGCCAACTGCAACTGACGAGAATTTCCTGCAGCTTATAGGGAAAGAGCTAGAAAAAATGAAGAACGTGAAAAATAGGGTTTATAAAAACCCGAAAGTCCCTTGAAACCAAAAAATTAAAAAAATGCAAAGAAAACATAATAATATGAAGGTCATCAGATGTTAAACAAGGGGCTGTAAAATCGAGATAAAAAAAATGACGGAACGAAACGAATATTACTGGAGAGGATAGTCGAGGGGGTAATAAAGAGAAAGACAATATTCGTAATTACGCGGTGGTAAAATCCTTATCGAGTATCCAGCGTCCCCTCGTCGTTATTCCCGGCGTGCCATTAACCCGAACGGATTTTTACTACTACCCTCTTCTCGCCACGACTCGAAGTATCCTCGAGGAAATACTATTATTCCTCTTGCACGTATATTCGCTCGGTGACTCAGATGGAAAACAAAGTTTTTCGGGGCTACCTCTAAACGAACGTTTATACGATCGTCTCTGGGGAAAAAGATCGTAAATTTGTCATTATACCCGATGGGACTCGGTTCGAAGAGTCCAAGAAACGAGGGGATAATGTCCTTAGATTATCACCCACCCTTCTCTTCTGACTCTCAGAGCACTTTTGGGAAATAAAATTACACTGCGCCATTTTCTTAAACCCCTCCCTCTCTGCCACTGTTCGGTTGAAAATTTTCTCGTTCCTTCATCTTGTCAAAACAAGCTCGTAAATCTCCGTTATTATTTTTCCCTGGCCTCGTTCGTTCGTGTATTTTGACCTGGGAAACTCACCGTGTTATTGCAGTCTGCTTGCTATATATATATATATATATATAGATGTATGTCTTATTGACTAGAAAGAAAGAAAACGTTACTGCCCGAGAGATACGATTATGTGCATTGTCAACATCGAACGCGATAAGAAACGATTTATCATTAATTATCGTATCATCTTTGTCGATAATGCGATATCCCGATTGCGAGACCGGCTTTGTTCTCATCGCTGGATTAATGAAGTAATTCTTAAATCTGTATTTATAAAATTTTCCATATTAATCGATTGACTTAGGAGAATAACGACTCGTAAATTGAAATTTAATTGGGATCGATTGTCGAAAATAATGTTTTAGATTTGAAATTTTATTAAATTAGCAATTTAATTTATTACATTTTTAATTAAAATCGTTATGAAAAACAATTGATTGACATCGTTATTTAATTAAAAATCAACCGAACGATCATGTTGTGCATTATCGCAACGTAATCTGTAATTTTTCTTAAATCGTGTAGAAAAATTAAACGAATTACGCGCGATCGGATGTTTTGATCTTCGAGGAGATCGTCGAATCGGAAACAAAGGATTCATAAAGCGTGAGAAGAACGACCGCGCGCGCAGCGCACGCGACTAATATAACAGAGGGAATCCCCGTTCGAAATAGAAACGTGCCGAGTGCAACGTCTTAGGGAGAAAGAGACCACGGGAGTCAGCGACGAGTTGGCCAATTTTTTTTTGTTTCGTGGATGAACCGAAAAGTCCATAAATAAAACTATGCAAAAAATAATCGATTAAAATTTATTTCATTAAGAATAATTTACAATTTAATCGTCAAATTCGCAATAATACGAGCGTCCGAAATTCGCAGTTAACCTTTCGACCACCGCTTGACCACTTCAGCAGTTTCCCAAACTTACGTATGACTTTTGTCCAAAAACCTAGGATTTTTCGACATAAAAAAAAACCCAGCGGTCTAAAGGTTAAACAAATCATTTAAAGGATAAGATACATTTTTTATCAAATTTATTCTTCTACGTAATAAAAATTCCCACGTCTTGACCTAATTTTCGTCGCATTATGGAGAACAGAGAGAAAGATCGATCTAAAAATCCCGGAACAACCGTCGTCGCGCGTCTCGCCCCATGCGCGGGCAGTCTGTTACGCATGGTACCTGGAAACGGGAATCTCGTTCCTCGAGTTTCTAATCGTACCGCGAAAGAGCCTGCGCTAAGTTGTCCCCCCGGGGGTTTAACACGTAGTGGTCGGCACGCGTTGCCAAGGTGGCCTACGACAATCCCCGCGAAGGGGCCAACGCGCAAGATGGTCAAGTATGACGTCATTATAATATCGTCGGATCGAGAGGGATTTCTAGTATATTCGTACGACGTTAGGTCGCTCGTGGCGCACATTGGTACACTGGCGGTAGTGGGAGACGCTTGGAGTTCTCTCGACGCGGAGTGGGGACTCTGCCGTGCGCCGAGTGGGAGAGACGAGTTGCGCGCGCATCACGGTACTCCCGCGAACTTGCCAACTGTATATAGTTACACAGTCACGTTGGCGAGTCGTTCAGTCAACACGTATTCGGGCGTTCACGCATATCGTACCCCCGATCGTATCGCTTCGCGCGTTCTCACCAGTATTTTGGCAAAAGCGAGTTATTCACATCGCGATTATCCACGACCACGAGTCGATCGGTGTTCCGTTTTTTTTTCGTCTCGACGAGTGTCGCCAAGATTTATCAGTGAAAAACGCTCGATTAAAAAAAAAATAAAAAAACTATCGAATAATTAAATTTTCAATTATATTAATATTATCGTCGAAAACGAGAGATAAATAACCGGACAAAAAATCTTTCGCGCGTGTTTTGTGCCGAGTACGGTTTAAACGAGGGAGGAGGAGGAAAGGAAAGAAATAAGTAAAGAGCTAAGGGAACGGTACGAGAAGGACTGATGTCGCAACTCGTGCCAAACTCATTTTACCAAGCAATGGCAGACGACAGCATTTATTCCCCGTTCTCGATGTATCCCTCGCACGTCGTTGGACCGGATCCCTGGCAGTTGACGAAGGAAGAGAAAGCTATGGTGAGGAAGATAAATTCCAATTTATCGATTTCATCCTAATTTTTTTTTTCTCCATTATTTTTTATAAAACACAACAATTTTATTTCGACCACGAAAATAAGAATAAAAATGAAACAAAAAATTCGTCACAATTTAATGCATTCGCGACTCGACTCGTTGACACGCGAAACGTTTTTCCATCGTTTCGTCTCGCGCAAGGTGAACGCTTATCGTCATCCTTGCGCGAAACGAGAGTCATGCTCGCGCAGGTAAAGGCTGACGGGAGACGCACGATCACACGCCAAGTGGCCTCTCGCGAATTTATTCGAAATAATTAATTCGCTATTTATGCCGGGTACGAGCCATCGGAAAATAAAAAACATAAAATATTAAAATAAAATAAAATAAATAAAAATACCCGAACTACAAACATTCGAATTTTTCGAAAACAAATATTTTCTAAAAATTTCAAAATTACGAGTAATTACCACTTTTTCGTTTGTTTTTTTAAATAATTCTCAAAAATTCGACTTCTTTTCTTGAAAATGAAATTCATTTACTTTTTCGTTCGACGAGACAAGGAATAAATATAATATTAATTTTCAACAACAGAAAAATTGCAAAATTTCAAATTAACAATTTTGTATAAAATTTTGTTATTCTCGATTAAAATTCGGGTTTTTTTCGAATTGTTTTCGATTTAAGTAGGAACGATAAACGTTCGTTGGCGTTAATGTAAATAATCGTCGGTGATATCGAAGGGGTGTAACGCGTTATCGGTCGGTACATAATGAACGAAGAAAAACGGTCAAATCTGACAGGAAATGACGAGTTGACGTTCGTTAACCCTTCAATTAAGAGGGTTTTACTCGGACGGTGGTTCGGTCGATTGCTTCGTAAAACGGTGGAGTAGGAGGAGAAGGAGGAGGGGGAGGGCGAACTCGCGGTCACCGGAGGATTAAGTTTAGCGAACAAGACGAGCAAGAGTTCTTCGTCAGCTGGAAAGAAGTCGCATGGACGAACCGATAAATAAACAGTGGGTCGTTCGAGCCAAAGGGCGTTCCACGTGATCGTGTATTAACCCTTTCCCTTCTCTCTTTTTTCCTGATTTCGACGACGACTCGTTCGATGAAAGTTCCAAAGAATCTCGGATTTATCTGGCTTTCACCTCGAACTGAAATCCAAATTTGATATATTTTTTTAATTGGTACGTTTTGAAAATTTTGATAAACAATGTACAAAATTTGTTTAAACTTGTTTTAAAAGAAATGTCGAATTTCTGTAAAAATGTTTCTAGGTCTTTAAAATTCAAACTATTTTTCGATTCCATTAGTTTTTTTTCCTGATTTCTCAATATGAAGCTCGATTTTCTTCTTTTTTTTTTAACAAATTGGATAAATATTGTGAAATTGCAAATTTTTTCTGACTTTTTCCGATTCGAATTGAATTCGGTCGTTAAAGACGAATCGTTACGAGAGAGAGGCGCAAAATGTGACAATTTTTCTGATTTTTAATAATTAAAAATTAATTGTTAATTTGAACATTAATTTTATCGCTGTAAAAAATCAAGAACAAATTTTATCAGGGTCAAATCGACGTAGAATGCCCCATATTTTGTTCGAGTTCGAATAACGAGCGAGAACACTAGCGGTGTCGAGCGACTGTCGTCGTCGGTGAAGTACGTCTCATCGACATTAACGAGTTACAAGCGAGAAGCGTGTTCCCCCCCGCGCTCCGACAGAAGAAGTTCTCGCGATACTCTTATTATTTTTGTAACGCTTACCTCAGTTTCGTGGCCTGTGTGAGTCATACGCCGCTTACTCTACCGGCTTCTCGCTCTCTCCGTCTCTCTTACTCACTCGCGTATACCTCGGCAACTCGCGACACGATTTATGAATGAAAATCTTGCGCGGCGCTATCCCGCGACATCGCCACGGCGCCCTCTCTCTCGCTCGCTCTTTCGTTCACTCTCCGCTACGTACCCCTCCGCCTTTTCTCGGAAATTATCGACTAGCTTAGACTCGCTCCTACTATACACATTCCATCGCTTCCGCTCTCCCGTACTCGTAAACCGCGTCTATAGACTCCAATCGACTCGTACACTTTTTGCCATTTACCGTGGAAATTCTAATTAAGATGACATCAACTATCGATTGAGTATTTTTTAATCTTTGCCCAGTGTGTTTCAATCATTGTTTCGATTGCACCAGCCGGTGGCTGAGCGGTCACCACTCCAAGTAGTGGCGCCGCGAAATGTTGCTTAACCTAGGTGATCTCCCGAGCCGCACGCTGACCACGTACCCATCGCTGTCGGTTATCTTACGATTATAAACAAAAAACATAACTATTACGTCTAATCTCGAATAAACCTTAATTTAACTTAAATGTTACGAAATTATGCAAATCATATTTTTTATTTCGGAAAAAAAAAATCCCTTCCACTCTCTAAAAAAGTCGTGTTTTAAAAAGCTGATCGTAAAATAGAAGAAATTCGAGACACGACGATGATCCAGCTCGTTCCCCTCGTTCGTGACTAAAATCGTCGATTCCTTTGACAATCGAGAATTTTGAGGTTATCGACTTTGTCACGATCCCCGAGCGGTTTTTCCTCTCTCCGATTACTACGATTGTGCTCGGAGTGCATTGTGCTCCCATCGAAAGGGACACGAGTCGTGTCTCTTGATGAAAAGAAACATACGGAAAGAATAAGGAAAAAAAGAAACTCATATGCATTTCCACGAAGAATGACAACAAAATGCTGATCCTAACTCGAAGCTCTTAACCATGGAATAATATTAATTCTATAGAAGCGACCTTTTCAAATATATTCTATGGAGCTATAAAAAATGTCTGAAAGCTTCTCGATGCGTGCGAGACAGTTTTGAAAAGAAAATTATATACTATAACCCATATATATATATACACACGTATAATACACGTCGAGAAACCGAAAGATCACGTGACGCTACTCTCTGTCCTTTATAGTATACCTATATACATTCGATTATACCGGAGGGCTATCCTTATAGTCACGGCCCCATTCCCGGTCCAAGTGCAATGGACGGACCGTCGGAAATGCCTTCGTTATTGCGTCATTCCACAGGAATTCCCGGAGACCCGTGGTTCGCGCGAGCGCACGGTGAACGAAAAAGAACGAAAAAAAAACGAACGACGAGAACGATATAGAAACGGGGTGGGATCGAGGCGAGACCGTGCACGTTCCGAACGCGCACACACGCGTCTCGTCGCCGGCTCGAGCCTGCTCAACATATCTTTCATCATTTCTCTTTTTTTTCTCGTCATTTCCCCCACTCCACGATCCTCTCCGTCCCGGACTCGTTAAATACGCACCTGAAGGGCACGGTGGGTGACCGATGAAGGTGAAGAAAAAATAATTTTTTTTAATTCGTTTAGCTCATTTATCATTGTTGAGAGGAATTAGAATGGGTCGATACGGTTCATTTAAGGAAGATTTTATGGATTAACTTTCTTAAAATTGTTTTACTTTCGACGAACGAGTTTGAATTTTTATGCAAATAATGAATTTCTTTGTAAAGAGCGCGACCCTCATTACCCCTTGGTCGTCGTATATTTGCCCGTCAGCCAGTGCGGCATATGCCACCGACTGTACCACTCGGTTTCCAGCACCGACGTTCGAACGATTGGTTTCTCGGAATCGTCGCGGCGAGCTTATTATCCGCTTAGTACCTAGTAGGAGAGTCATCAAGCGACCGCGAATCGTCGTAATTCGACGATGTGTTACCGGAACGAGAGAATCAAACGCGCTGAAAGTGACAGCGGAACGATAGGCGAGAGGTTAGATCGGATTTTTCCTGGTTACGCCGCTCGAGAGAGAGAGAGAGAGAGAGAGAGAGAGAGAGAGAGAGAGAGAGAGAGAGAGAGAGAGAGAGAGAGAGAGAGAGAGAGAGCGCGCTGCAGGCAAATGCGCGCGCCATCTTTGTTTCGTCCGCTCGCACTTCGCGTCCTCAAAAAACCTCCGGCTATAAGAACGTTCTCGTTTTCGTATACTATCGCGGGACTTTCCGGTTAAAGAATTATTATACTTGTTTTTTTTTTCACGTATATTAGAAGAAACTAAGAAAGGAACGAGAGAGCGGGAGTACACGAGCGCGTGCGTATGTATGTGTCCGCGAAGAGGCGGAGCGAGCGTGTGGCGATGGCGAGGCGATAGCACGCGGCTACCACCTCTCGCGCCGACGCACCACCACACCACTGCGCCATCGAGCGCACGCACACGCGAAGTGAGCGCGACGCGGCAGCATCACGATTTCCGATGACAGAAGAGCGGCAAGGAGCAAACCCCGCGCGCGCACTGTCAGTGTCAGTGCGACCACGGTCGAGTGTGCTCGAGGCTTCGCCCCCTCCGTTACGGGATAATTCTTTTTTTTTTCTTCCTTTTCTCGTATTTGTATTAAAAACGCCGTACGCGTTCTCTCCATCGACTTGTTTATCGTGCGTTCATGCCACTGTTACGTTTTTACGTCGAAACACGCGCGTTCTACGCCTCCAAGCGCGAATACAAACAAGATTTATCATCCATGAATTACTAGAACAAACATTCGTCGATTACGAGAGAAATCGATTGAAAAAAAGCTGCGTCAACGAGCGATAGTGACGAAACAGTTTTTGGAAAATCCTGATTAACCGACCGTATTTTCGTGTGTTCGAGGTAAGGATAAACGTTATTTCGTAAATACGTGGCTACGACGGTCATCCAAGAATCGAGAATTCTTCGTATTTGTAAAATCGACGATCAACGTTTCGACGAAACCATATAGCCGTAACGAGATCTCTCGGTGTTCGAGAAACGTGAATTCAGGGAGATTAGATTGCGACGGGAGATAAGCAACCTTACGCTCACAACAACTCGCGCTCTTCCTTCTTTCGCTTCTTTCTTTTTTTTACGTCGTTCGACCAAGCACCGTGTCAACTCCCAATGTTTTGTTGGACGAACTGTTCTCACAGTCGTTGGTATATCATAACCTCTGGCTCTGTGGCGGGTGCCTAGAAACTTATTTCGCGTATATGCTAATGGTAATATTTTTATTATGATTTTTTTTTCTGGCTTTTTATTTTTTTTATACAGCTCAAGGCAATATTATATAGCCGACCCACGTGCGTCACTTATCCTCAGGGCGTTCGATGAACAGGCCGGCGATGCTTATTATCGAGCCACACTTTTACATCTGGACTGTCGTGTTAGCCGTACCATGATCGATACTTTCGAGAGAAGCGTATATAATATATAATATATATATATATATATATGCAGAGAGAGAGAGAGAGAGAGATTAGCAAGCGTCGAATCCTGTACTTTGACCCCTTCTCCGTTTTATGGGGCCAACTGAAATAATGAATAACATTTCGTTTCATTATCGTTCATGATAATAACAATATCGTAAAATATAATGGACCGAGCGAAGTAAACCTCTGTTTAAACTCGAACGACCGGTATTTCGGTTCTGTTTGTTTCTCGCAGACGACGAGATCGACCGCGCGAATCCATTTTTGCGACACCTCGCGTGTCGCGTTGATATTTGAGGTTAAAGCCTGACGACGAGGTAATTCGTAATTCAAAATGGCGGACAAAATGGCCGCCGTATTTTTTCAAAACAATTGCGATTCGAATGGAAATTTGTATTCGAGACTTTTCGAGCTCGTTGAAACGATTTCTAGATAAATTTTTCAATTCGAATTAATTCAATGTTCATTCGAATTATTGTATTGTTTTAAAAACATATTTTAATAAATTAAAAACATATTAAATCTTCGTTTCTCAAGCACGTGAATTTTTTCAAGACTCTTTTCTCGCCCTCTCTCTCTCTCTCTCTCTCTCTCTCTCGTACCGAAAACGATTCTCGAGGTCGAAAGTCCAAATTTACTTTTCCCACCGAAAAAAGTACTTTGAACGCGGATAATCTACGTTTCAGACGATACGACCAACCAATGAATTCACAAAGAAATCGGTAAATCGTAAATACAGAATCATTCAAGACCATAAAAAAAAAAGAACAGAAGTAAAAAAAATATATATATTTACGATGAAAGAATCACCGTATTACAGTCGTGTGTGGCTCCGTAATAACAGACGTTGATCGCGCCTACTGGTCGAGCCACTGGTTATTTACCGCGCAATAATCGTCACGCGGAAACGTCGGAGAACACCGTCGTTCTCGTCGCCACTCTCGACCGAGGGAAATCCGTGACGTCGCGTCCCTCTCGGCAATCGCTCGCGTTTAGACAAACTAACACGAGCCAGAGAATGGAAAAATTATGTCCGCGGCGCTCGAACGAGCGTCGTTAGCGCTAATTTCACAAAACAGTCGTAAACAATTCTTTGGAAAACAAATACTTGGCTAAATAATAATAATAATAATCATAATAAAATTTTATAAAATTATTGAAACAAAAATTGATTAGTTAAATAATATTGTCAAACAAAATTATTAATAATTATTGTAATTATTTATGGATCGTATTTTTGTTTATTTTCCTAGTAGCGATTCTTCGAATTTTGTTTTTTTCTCTTTATCTCTCTCGCTCGTTCTCCGAGCCTTCTTTCAGTCTCTTTGTCTCCGTCAGCGTTGCAATTATTTCTATATATTTTCGTAACGTGCCGTAGTCGCTCGTTCGCCACAGTTGACGAGGCCTTGCTCTCTCGCACAACATCGCCAAAGTTTTCACCAGCGATCTATAACCATGCTCTCCGCTCTCTTCTGTGCTGACGCATTTTTAGATATACATCCTTGTGTATGTATATATATATATATATCTCATTGGGGTCATCGCTCTTCCTTTTGCCCCGTTCTTCTTCTTTTCCTCGTCTTCTTCTCAATTTCTCTTTGTACCTACCGTCGACTCGGTGTTGACTATTCGAGAAATGATAATCGCCTTTGCCCCTCGACTTCAGGACCTCTTGGCCGAACCACTAAAAAATTAAGGGCTGGATAAAAATAAAAATTAATTTTTTAAATCGTATGAATATTTGTCACTTTTTAAAATTAAATTAAGATATCTTTTTTTTTATATTAATACAGAGATCGTTATATTTATTTCCCTCGATTAAATTTCACTAAGGAACAATAATCGTTTGAATAAAATATCGCAGTGAACTAAAACGTTGTGTAAAAATCGCATTTGATAATAAAACGTGTAATTTTTTAGTACTTTTTTTAAATCGTTACTTTTTGTATGTTTTTTTTTACTTTTTCACCGCGATGGACACAGACATTGTTCTCGGCCGGATAAAATCTCCCGTGAGCTTCGTACTGGTGTGATGTCTTGTTTTCTGTTTTTTTTTGTCTTCCTAGAATTCATTCTAAATCCTTGATTCCTCGCGAAGTAATTAGAAGGGATAAGAATTATCGATACGTCGACATATCGGCTCGAATAATCTCGAACGATCGTTTTGATCGATATTTTACTTTTTTTTTTTTTTTTCGATCCAACCTGAAACTATGCTTTTGTCGCGAGATAACGATTGTCGAGATTTTTATTTTTCATTACGATGGACTTCTTTCTTTTTAAAAACGATAAAATATTTCTATCGATCGAATCTTTCGGAAAAAAACAAAACAAAACAAAAATCGGTTGAACCGATTCGGGTCAACGTAATCTCCTTTGGTATTAAATCTCACGATCTTGTCTTTTTTTCTTGGCTAGACAAATATCGGCAAGATTAGAATCGCGCCGTAAATACTACGACGATCGTCGAGAATTATCGGTAGTTTCATGGTCGTTATGAAAAAAAAAAAAAAAAATGGAAAAAGACGAAAAAAAAGAAAAGAAAAATGCGTCGAAACAAATCATCGTTCGAGCGTTAGCGCGATTGCCAGCCGAGTGAAAAAGGCCGGATATCGTCGTGGCGACGGCGGCAGCGACACTTTTTGGTACGATAATACTCGAGGCCACATCCTCTTTTATCTCGAGTCCCAGGAACGCTCTTGTTTTACAACGTTTTCGTCCAAATCGTTAAGTTTTTTTTTTTATCTTTTTTTATTCTTTTTTTTTAAACGTAAATCTCGCTTTTACGAGAATTAATAATTCGTCGACCGAGGGTGACTGAAATTTTGTCCAATTTTGTGGAATTTAACAATTTTTTTGGATTACTGAAAAACTTCTTCTTCTTCTTCTTTTTTTTTTTTTAACTTAGGACAGATTTATTTCGTTTTTCTCGAAAATAAAAAAGAAAGAAAATAATCGTGCCATTTATCACATTTTTGTATATTTTCAAAATATTCTGAGATTTTTTCTCACTTCCTCTCTCGTAAGTAGATCACACTCGCAATCGAGGACAATCGATAGTGATGATAGTCATAAAATATCTCTACGATAGACATCGGAGATACGGGCCACGAAACGAATGACAAAATATCGAAAATAATTTTTCAAAATTGATTCTCGAATAATTATTAAAAAAGAAAAAAAAACATACAAAATTAATTCATCCGTGATATTTTGTCTCAATTAATTACAATTAATCATCATTACGTCGAACTACTTTCAATTATTTGAAACAAATGTTAATTTTTTTTTTTTTTTTTTAATATTCTTTTCTAATATCAAATTAGATCGATTTTTTATTTCACGGTATCGATTATAATCGAACAAAGAGATAGACGGTATTATGAATATATAACGATGATGATTTGGACTCTGGGAAAATTCTCTTGGCCTGGCGCCATAATTTGGCCGGGCCAAAAATTTCGCTCGTTTCTCTCTCTTTCTCTCTCTCTCTCGTTCTCGCATATTAGTCGCGAGAGTGGCTCCACAGGTGCGTTAAACTTAGAACCACCGACGTCTAATTAAGTGACGAGGGGCTGTCCTAATCCACGCGCGAGTGTAACGCGCATGCGCGAGAGAGCGCGTGCGCAGGCGCACGCATCCTAGAGCGCGCGTTCCAACGCTGTAAATTCTCAGGGACGGCGGAACGGACGAAAAACGCGACGCACCGAAATAATTCCAACTTGTTGACCAAAGTCAAATTTACCACGATGGTCCAGAATTTGGACTAATTTTCTATGACCGGAGGCGGATATTTTCCGAGCGAGCTTTTCGCACACCTACGAGCCTTTGCCAATTAGCTAACCGACCACTGCCAATTACCTCGTACCAACCGTAATTGCCGGCAAATTACTCGTCCACGAATTATATCGACTCATTAAAATGCATCGTCCATGCTTTGAATAATCGCTCGTTTGCAATAAAAAAAAAAGAGTTATCTTCGACGCGTTTCCGCGAGATTGCATGATTCAATTATTTTTTTGTTTATCGTTTCATATTTAAATTTTTGCATAATTTCTCGTTCGACTTTCCGAGTCATTGTTCATTTTATAGAAATGAAAATTATTATCTTCGCAATGTGCGAGATTAAAGAGAATATAGTTGGTAGAAAAATTAAATTAAATTTGTTTCAATGAAATTGGAAAATTGATTATTTCATCGATCGAGAGAATTTTCAATTTTTTTTTGTAAAATTTTCGATCCGATCAAAGTTCGATCGCTCGAATTTGGGTTTATATTACGATGTTATTTGTCCTTGATGAAATAAAGCGGAAAACAAATTTGTCAAAATTTAGGAGGGCGAAAAAAAATATATATATATTTTTTTTCCAAAAATGATTTTAAAAGGGTATATTTTTATCGTGAATTTCCCGTACAACGGGAAAATCATAGTAGTTCCGTCGATAGCTCAAAATTATTAGCAGAAAATTTAAAAAATAAACCTGAAATTTAGCGTTTTTTTCAAATTTTCCTTTCAATGCCCGTGCGAATGAAAAATTACTCATTAATTCGTCATCAGCGGGAAATTTCCGCTCGAAGTAGGTTCTCAAAAAGTATCGGAAAATTTTATTCGAAAAATTGTCCTTTAGACCCTAATTTCCTAAAAAGCAATTCTAGGGTGTCGAAAATTTCAATTTCACCCTCGGACAATTCCAAAACGCCTTATTCGATCGCAAATGTCCCACTGATAAACAATATCACCTAGTTTTTCCCCCTATCTCAAAAATTCTAGAAGAAAATCACAAAAAAACAAAATTACGTTTAACCCACTTAAAATCGGTAAAATTTCAAAAATCAAAAACCAACCTATGATTTTCTTGTCGAACAGGAAATTAATTTCTCCAACTTCCCAAATTGAATAAATTAAAACGTCACAACCGGAAAATTCCTCATCGACAAACCAACGAAATTAAAAAAAAAAAAGAAAACCAAAAATCATTTTAATATTATTCAACCCCACGAGATTTCGCAAATATTGATAAATATTCTAAAACCTCGGAGAGAGAGTGATACGTTGGCGAAGCGAGAGTACAAGTGGCCACGGGTTTTCAAAGTACCCAAGAAGAAGAAGAAGAAGAAGAAGAAGAAGTAGAAGAAGAAGAAGAAGTACATGCTCAAAATTCGCGTCTATTTTTGGTGAGCCGCCTCGATGCCAGTGGCATGGCCACTCGGTCGTTCTATAACTATATAAAACATATACGCGCTCGCCTCGCGTTCTCTCTCTCTCTCTCTCTCTCTCTCTCTCTCTCTCTCTCTCTCTCTCTCTCTCTCTCTCTCTCTCTCTCTCGCTCTCTCCGTCTCGTGGGACTCGTCGTTGGCGCGACGGCAACGAGACGTCCGGCAGTATGAGAGAGGCGTCGGTGGACGACGCAGCGCGACTTGCCCCCGGGAGGCGCCGCGAACCACAGGAAGAGGGAGACGAAAGATACTTTATTCTTTTATTTTATTTTTCTCACACATATACACGACACACATATATATAAATATATATATATATATATATTTATACATATATATATATATGCATATATTTCTTTTTTTAATTTCCAACATATTTCGAGGGACAGACTTATATATATATATCGATACGAAATTTTCGCGGCGACGTAAATAACAAAAAAAACAGTAAATTAAAAAAATAATGTAAAGAAGAATTTTTTTTTAAAACGCAGTAGGGGAAAATAAACAAGCGGAGAGACACGAGATATCGAGAGAAAAGCGCGTGTTCGTACCGACTCCCGAAAACCTCTTTCGACGAACGAACGATCGACTCGATTATTTTCTTTTCTTTTTCTTTCTTTTTTTTTTTTTTTTTTTTTTTTGATCGACAATCGCGTTTTTCTTTTTCTTCCTTTTATTTCTTTATTTTTTATATTCTTTTTGTTCAAACGAAACAAACGATATTCGATCGACGTTTTAAATTTTGAAGAAAATTTTGAAGAAAAAAAATATATATATATTATTATTATTTATTTTATTCCCGAGAACGAAACGCAACGAACTTGTTTACCGGTCGAACGGTAGACAATTAAAATTGTAACACGCTCGATACACGCGACGAGACCAAAGCCGTCTCGTCGTTTAAACGCCCTTTCAATCGACGAGTCATCGACACAAATATATATTTCGTATATTTGTCATTGTTTGCAAAAACAAACAAACAAAAATAAAAAAAATAAACCAATTAAAAAAACAAAACAAATATAATAAAGAAAAATATATATATAAATAAACGAAATACGAAACTCGCCCATTGGTCGCGAAATGACAACGGCCATGGACCCCGTCGACATCGCGAACATACTCGCACAGGAATTGCTCTATCAGCAGGTATTCGTTTATTTACGATTTGAGAATTAATTTTCGACAAGAAGAGAATTGAAAAAAAAAGAAGAAAAAACAAATTTTTTTTTTAAACGTGCGCGTAATGTGAGAGAAAATGGCGAGAGCGCGCCGCCGCGTGCTTCACGGGATCGAACGCGCATGCGCTTCGCATCGACCGTACGATTTTTGAGGAATTGCGCGTGGGTCGAATTTCAAAGTTCACAAGGGCGCGCACGCGCGCTCATAAAAATATATTTTTACGGGTGGAACTTTCGACAATGTTCGAATCGATAACGCGATGTTTACCGATTTTTCCTAATATTGTGCAATCGACGGTAGAAATTAAGGCTTTTTTCCGTCTCTCTCGCACTCTTCGAATGTCGGAAAACTTTTAGCATTTTTACTCCGTCGAAAAACAATTTATTTCCTAAATTTAATTAAATTTCATTAAATCAATTTAATTCGATAAATAATAATAATAATAATAATTTTCTTCAAAACAAGAAAATTCGTTCATATCGAAATAAAGACGGAAATAAATAAAGAATTCTCTTCCAGCAGAATTTTCATCCAACTCGAAAGAAACAAACAAAATTGTATCTATTTAAATTTGATTCGATTCGATGAGAATTAATTCGATAAAAATTCAATTCATTCAGCTTGACGAAATGAGCTAATTTTATCTCGGCTCGAAAAACGAATGATAACAAACGTACTTGTTGATTTTCCGCGTGAAGTATTTTCTTAGATTTAAGAAAAAAAAAAAAAAAATTCAACGTTATCCAAACGCGCTAAAATTATTCTTATCGTTGAATTTTTCTTCGTGCTCCATGCCCTATATGTCTATATATATCATCTTAACGATACGTTAAACGTCTTATCAATTTGGTCGTGCAAACAAGCGCGCCAGGTTTTTAGCCCGAAAAAATGATTGAGCCACGTTCTCTCTCTCTCTCTCTCTCTCTCTCTCTCTCTCTCTCTCTCTCTCTCTCTCTCTCTCTCTCTCTTTTTCTTTCTCTCTTTTTTTCTCCTTCTCTCTTTCTCTCTTTTTTTTCTCTCTTTCAACTCGCCACGCCGGCTATCGAACGCGCGTGTCTCGTGGATCGTATCGTACAAAACGCCCTTTGTCTCGTAGTCGGCGGTGCAGCGGCCGACGAGCGAACGAGCTCGATTACTAACGAGCGAATGCCAATTTATTAATAGATTCGCGGACACAAATTGTTCGAGGCTTTTCCCTCATCCCCTTCTCCTCCTCCTCCTCCTTTTCCTCCTCTTCTTCATCTTCGCTTCTCTCGTTGCGAAATCCTCACTCGTTATTTTTCAATCCTCTTACATTTTACACTCCTGCTTAAAATTGTATTAATTCATTTTTAAATAGCTCGATTCTTCTTTTATTTATTTATTTTTTTCCTAATGAATATCTTTTCTTTTTTTTTATAAATAAAATTTTCAATTTTCCCGCATAAACGAAAAAATGTATTTTTGTAATGACGAAATGGAGATTTTTTGTGTAAATTGTTCGTGGTATTGGATCGAAACGCTGTCTTGCTTCGAGAATTTCTCAAAATCGAGGCAATTTGTGGTCGAGAGATATTTTTTTCTTTCCTCGTTTTCTGTTTTTTAAAAATTTGATTTATTTCAATAAAACGAACCGAGAGCGAGAGAGAGAGAGAATATATATAATAATGCCAAACGACGCAAACATTTCCTGGTATTGATATTATCGATTTCGATCGGGTGGTTTCTCCCTCTCTCTCTCTCTCTCTCTCTCTCTCACTCTTGAGAATCGAATGACGAAACTTCGATTCTCGGAAGGACCACCTATACGGGTTCTTCCCGACGCCGACACTCGAGTGAAAGCTTCTGAATATCTTCTTATCTCTACCTTTTTTTCTCTCTCTCTCTCTCTCTCTCTCTCTCTCTCTCTCTCTCTCTCTCTCTCTCTCTCTCTCTCTCTCTCTCTCTCTCTCTTTCTCTCTCTCTCTCTTTCTCTCTCTCACGAATCTTCGATGCTTCTCCGGCCTCGGCAGAATTATCTGGCGCGATGTCGTCTCGCGTTTGCTCTCCCTCTTTCTCTTTCTATTCTCTCTCTCGAAACGACGCAACACGCGTCCTCAGGGTTAACGCACGTCGTCGGGCCATCCCCCGGATCATCAATATGCAATAGGTATCGATCTCGATCAACGTCACGATGGATCAAACTTTCGAGCTAGAACGATATTTTTAAAAATTCGACGAAAATCGATGGATTTTTATTGAAAATAAAATATAGCATACTCTGGATTATCTTTTTGGTCCAGAATGTTTCAGATATTGAAATTTGTTGAAAAATTGCACGCTGGTTTGCTTTGCTTCTTCTTTTTTTTTTTTTTTTTTTTTTTTTTTTTTACAGAAATGCTATTTTATCACTCAAAGCGCACGAAAGTCCTCAAATCTTATCAGATTTCAAGCTAACTCGTTTCTTAAAAACTCGTCGATTGTTCGAGATCCAAAAAGCAAAAAAAATAAATTGTCTTCGGTCGATAAAAATATAATAAAAATATTATATAATATTTAAAAATCATTTTTCAATCGATCGATCGATTTATCTTTACTATCGATAACTCTTAACGATCGAATGATTAATTTTCATAATTAGCCAAGAAATATTGAAAAATCTTGAAAAATGAATTGAAAAATTTTCGTTGCGCGAAAAAAAAAATTTGCGATGTAAAGAAACAAAAACAATCGACGAAATTTATAGGAAAACCGTGTCGTTGTTTTCGAGCTTTGAGAGGCGGTTCGAGAGTCGCGAGTAAACACGTGCCAAAACCACGGCGCGTTTTCACTCGAAAATTACTCGGGCGCGACGAAGAAGCCAGAATTTTCTTTTCGTTTCTCTTGAACGATCCAAAGATGATCGTGAGAAAAAGTCCTCGAGGATTAAAATTTTATCGCGAAAGTTGCGAGAGAAGAGTCTCGTCGGAATTTTCAGCCAAGAAGAAGCCAAGATAGAATATTGCGAACGAGTGGGTGGAGTCGGGGAGTCGAGATCTTTCGGCCAATTAAATTCACCGTCTCGCTCGCTCTTTCGCCAAAGAAAAGGTAACGAGCAACCGTAGGAGTAACTTTAGCGATGACACACGGCCCACGGCGTATCGGACCTACTCTAGTTTTCAAATTTCGTTCTTCGCTACGACTTTTTAATCCCAATGAGAAAAAAAAATTAATAAATTTTATTAAAAAACAAAAAAAATATATAGAAATAACGTTTTATTTAGCATCGTTAGAACCATCGAAATTGACGGTTTAATGAATTTTCCAAGTTGGCCAATAAATTTTTCTTAATTCGAACAATTTCTAACAAAAAAAAACAAAAACAAAAAAAAACTAAATAATACGTCTAAATTTTATTCAAATTCGACGACAATTTATAAAAATTTAATTTTGACTATCCCACGTGGTGGCGTGGTGCGCAAAAAAAAAGAAAGAAGAGACAGACAGAGAAAGAGAGAGATAGATACAAAAAAAATCGCTGGAAAAAGAAAGGAAAAGAAGTGGTTTGAGTTAATTCCGGGAGTTTGTGGGGGGGTGGGGGTGGAGAAGGGGAGGGGGTTATATCGGTCGATGATGAGATTGTGTTCCGTCGTACCCTCGCTCGCATTCCCCGACCTCACACCGCGACGCCTTTTGCGATAACTTATCGTTTCATGGATCACCGATATTTTTGTTTCGCACCGTGGCGCTGACTGAGAGAGAAAAAGTGAGAAAAAGAGTGAGTGTGTGTGAGAGAGAGAGAGAGAGAGAGAGAGAGAGAGAGAGAGAGAGAGAGAGAGAGAAAGAGAGGTTTTACTACGAAGCGCACGGTTGAACGATTAACACCAACGGTAACTACGTTGGATGCGAAGGTGGACAAGGCCACAGTGGCAACGCGCTTGGCCCATGTTGGTACTTCTCTCTCCCTCTCTCTCTTTCCGTCTCTCTCCCCCCACTCCACGAATCCTCGTGACCCCCCGGTCGCGCATATATACATCACGGCCAAAATTAGTCCTACTCGCATCATTCTTCTTTTTTACTTTTCGTTTTATTTTTTCCTCTTTACCGTCGCCGAAGGAAAGAGCCGTCACTCTTTTTTTTCCTGTGTACGGGCATCGTACGAAAATACCAAAAAAATTCTGGTTAAAAGTATTGTTTTGTTTTTATTTTTAAAAGATTATTAACACGAGAAATCGGATAGCAATTTATCTCGAGGTACTTTCGAGGTACTTTCGAGATAAATTTCGTAAGTTTTCGAAATAATGAATATTATACAAATTTTGTAGATATATTTTTTTGGAATTTTCGTGGAGTAGAATAAGTTTGGTCATTTTTTTGTATTTCTTTATTTCGTCGTTCAGTTCCGTGGACTCTTTATCGAGTTTACGTAGAATTGGATCAAGGTGTGTTTATCGATGTTTATCTTGGGCACGATTAATGTTTTTTTTTGTTGTATTTTCCTTCATATTTTTTCATTTTTGTTCGTTTTCATTTTTGTTACAGCTGGTATCGTTGGACGGCTTGCACAGTGGCGTACCGACGAGGACGACCCCCACGCTGACGCCGACAACCCTTCGTAGCATCGAGCAAACGTTTCTCGAATTGACGAGCGAGTCGGCCTCACATAGCCGAGAGGCTGGTTTCGTGCCGCCTCTCGTCGAACCGTCACAGCCGACACCGGCCCAGACACAAAATATTCAGAGTCATCACAACGGTGTACTACTGGAAAATCAACAATCCCCGTCGCAACACGACGATCAGGATCACCAACAGCAACATCAACAGACCAGACGCAATATGGGTGGCAGAAGACCCAATAGAACGATCGGTATGTCGCCGGAAGAGGAAGAGAGACGACAGGTTCGAAGAGAGAGAAATAAAATGGCTGCTGCAAGATGTCGCAAGCGACGTATGGATCACACCAATTCCTTGCTAGAAGTGAGTATCCTGTAATGATTGTGAAATAAGTGGAAAATAAAAGGAGACGGATGTCTCAGTAGACTTTGTTACCGACTGAGTCAGGCATGAGCGCAAGAGAGAGAGAGAGAGAGAGGAGAGAGAGAGAGAGAGAGAGAGAGAGCGGTGCAAAACGAAATTCGGAAATTCTCACTCATGACACGAACGATCGAGACGAAATTTACCTCAATTGTTTCTTGCCACGGTTCTCCATTGGCCAGGCAAAATTTCATCCCGATCGGTCGAGCCGTGACTGAGAATTTACGAATTTAGTTTTCGAGGTGGATAACCTCTTGAAGCGAATGTGACCAGTCATTGTTGGTAATAGGGAATTAGTTCAAAAATTGTAATAATTTAAGTGAGTTAGATCGTGAGAAGAAACATAATTAACACAATTTATTGACTATTTTCTTTCTCTTTTTGTCGAAATAAAGGAAACTGAGGGCTTGGAACAGAAAAAACAGAACTTGCAAGACGAGATTCATCAGTTGCAGCAAGCCAAGGACGAGCTCGAATTTATACTCGAGGCGCACAGAGCCGTGTGTCGAATCCGTTCATCCTCACCGGTCGATGTTAAACCCGTGATAAAAGCCGATCAACCATCGGACGATCATTTCGTCGAGCCACCCAAGAGAGAATTGCCCAACAACGTACGAGCGAATAGACCAAATTCTTTACCCGTTGGCTTTGACAACAACAACAGACCGAATTCATTGTCGATATTTACCGAGCCAAAGGAACGACCGGATTCGTTGCAATTCAAGACCCTCGAGACACCGACTTTCATGAAAACCGCGTCGGAAGTCGCCGGTGTACCGATAACGACACCCTCGAGTGGTATGCCCTTCAATTTCGATTCCTTGATGGAAGGCGGCACTGGACTCACCCCCGTCTCGACACCGCTCATTCCATCGTGCTCGAGCCAACAGAGAAATAATCTTTCGGCGGTTGATCTCAGCTCACCGGATGCGAATCCACCGAAACTCGTTAGTTTGTGACGCCAGGGTGATATCGATTATAGATCCAACGACGACGAACCCGAATGAGATCGGGAAAACGTCGACGGCGATATATACGTTTCGTTATTGTCGTCGTCGCGTTCGATCGCTTCGTACTGACGAGAAAACAAACAATTATGAATTCATGATGCTCGAGCAAAAATCTCATATTTGCTCGCTCGTCATAAGACATCACGCGTTGCCATAAATGTATTTTATATCCTCATTGAGACAAAGATAGAGAGGGAGAGAGAGAGAGAGAGAGAACGGGAACGTAAGAGGCGTTACGATATAAAACTTTGCTGTAAAATTGTATAGTTGATATTTTTTCGATAAAACGATCTAAAGGATTGTCCAAGTCAATGAAAGAGCAGAGAAAGCGAATTGATCTCTCCCGAGCTCTCGCTCAAGGTAGTCTTGCTCTCTTGACGCGAGAAATATTTTGTATTGGAGGAATAATTGAATTTTTTTCAATCTACATTTGCCTTGTATGACGCAAAGGCGTCACATTTTTCATGAAGAAAAGAGAAAAAAAAGAAGAAAAAAAAAACTAAAAGCAAACGCTGCGGCAGTATCTTTCACTGCCATGTCAATTTCAGTATTGCATACGTCGAGGCGAGATTCGCAAATTAAGATTTGATAATGAATTATATATAAATAGTTGACAAAATTTGGTCGCGTCGATTCCCGCGCTGTGGAACAAATTTTGCGTCAAAAAATTGGCAAACCTCGGCTCAAACTGTTGCGAATAAGTCGAGTAAGAATAAAAGCGCGGTCTGGCGTAAATACCCGCGCGGGTTGCAAAGCTGCGAGCTTAAAATTGAAAAACCCTTTTTCGCGCGAGGAAATGGCGCTCGAACTTTAAACGAAGAAACAAAAACAAAGAAAAACGTTGCAAACGCAACAACCAATATTGTGTAACGTCTAATCCCTCCATACACATAATATATATACATATACATATATATATATTTTATAGAGTATGACAATTTTGCATGACTTTGAGCAATATTAATATATTTACTATATTTATACGCGAAAGTTACACACGTGGCGCGAGTTCATTGGACGATCGGTTCTTTTTTTCGCTTCCGCCGATCGATCGACCCGCGACCCACGGATATTAGACGCAACGCCGCGCAGTCACCAGCTGCGTTTATTGTTCGACGATTTAGTGTAAATGATAAGATTGTAATACACCGTTGATGCAATATACTTATTTTCATTAAACTAAGTAATCGATGAGAGGCCTTGAAATTGTAAAAAAATTGTTCAATGTTTTTTTGATTTATTCGTCAATATGCCACTACCTAAGCTACGAAACCTCCCCGCATTTTCCATTTTTCTGCAGGAAGAACAAACATTAACTCTTTGCGCTCGAGACGCTTTGCTCACCATTTAAAAGTTTTGCCTGAGAGGCATCTCTCGAGCGCAAAGGGTTATTTTGTCTTCGAAAGTCCACCTCGTCTAATCAGAATCCAATAATTCTCGATACAGCTTCCTTTTCTTCGATCGGTCCCATGGTACGATAATCGTAGAATTCTAGTGAAAAAGTCGCGGTTCCCGACGATACTATTCTGAGTGCCGTGGCATAACCGAGCAACTCCGCTAGTGGTGTCAATGTTCGTATGTGCCTGTTTTGGCCACGCGCGCTGATTTCTTGAATCTCCGTTCTCCGTTTGCCTAGATCACCGAGAACGGCCGAGGCGTATTTCTCCGGTGCTACGATATCTAGAGCCATTATCGGTTCGAGGAGAATAACACCAGCGTCGGTAAGAAGCTGAAAAAAGAATAAATTTCGTACGAATTATTATAATACGTTGCGAAAAGCTCGGGATTCTTACCTTGCGGATACATCGCGAGACCGTTGCAACCACCATCGTCTCGGAAGTCCCTCTACCGACTTCGAGCCAGTGAAGCTTTACTCCAACGTTCATGACTGGACAACCAAGCTTGGGTCCGTGGGAAAGAGCCGCTGTTATTCCATTCTTAACAGCCGTGATATATTTTGGATGGACATCCGCGATATTAGAAGCACTGTCCTGCGTTCTGTCGTACAGCATTGTTTGCTTGTCCTGATGATTGGGCACGAGGGAGAGCGTGACGTTGACTGTATGATTGGTAGAACCGATTCTATGCTGTGACACGAGGCTGTCCTTGGTGCTTACATCGACCGTTTCCCTGTAAGCTATTTGCAGCGGTCCCAGATCAACGTCGATTTTGTACTCGCTCTTTATTCTCTCTTTGATGATTTCAATGTGTAACTCTCCCATTCCAGCAAGCACCGTCTGTCCGGTTTCTTCATTGTTTGTGACTCTCAAACTCGGATCTTCTCGGCCTAGCTCTGCGAGAGCAACGTCGAGCGCGCTTTGAAAAGCCATGGAAGGCGGTTCTATCGAACAGAAAAATACTGGATCAGGTACAGTGGTACCCGTTGATAACGCAACTTTTTCACCCTGGTTGGATGAATTTTCGTGTAATTTTTTTAACAATGTTTGCGCTCGACCCGCTACCGAGGCGCTGCTCGTTATAACGTCACCGGTAACGGTGTACTTGAGACCCGTGAGAGCACCGATGTTACCAGCCGTGATTTCGGATATTTCTGCATAATCGTCAGCATAGGCGGCATAAAGACGACCACCCTGCTCCGTCTTCTCCCGCTCGATGTTGTAAATTTTCTGGCTTTTGGTCAAACGACCTGTGTAAACTCTGAAGAAGGTTATAGGACCTCGTTGCTTGTCGTGAATGATCTTGAATGCTCGAGCGGAAAAATTGTCCTCGAAGCATCGATAATCCTTTTTACGTGGATTTTCGTCCGGCGCAGGAAGATATAGAATAACGCTGTCCATGAGCAATTGAACACCGATATTTTTGTACGAACTTCCTAGTAATACCGGCACGCCTTTTCTAGCTATCGTACAACGACGGAGAGCTTCGGACAATGCTTGTCCTGTTATTTTATCCAGAGAATCTTCCTCGATTACGATATTTGCCAATCTATCATCCAAACCGGACAATTTATCGGTCAGATAACATCGTTTTTCGTTTGCTTCCTCCCACAAAAGCCCGTCGTCTTTCTCAGTCAATATTTGCCTGATATAAGTTCTACCCTGATTCTTCTTGTCGAAAGTTATTTTTTCCATCGTCAGGAGATCGACCATGCCGGTAAGAACACCGTTTTCTCTCACAGGAATCTGAGTCGGTAATGTTACAGTTTCTAGCTTGGTTTCTACAGAACGCATGCTGGCTTCGAAGTCACCGTCGAGTCTGTCCATTTTATTCACGTAAACTAATCTAGGTATGTCGTAACGATCAGCTTGTCGCCAGACTGTACATGTTTGCGCTTCAACCCCGGCGGAACCGTCGAGGACGATTATCGCACCGTCCAAAACTCCCAACGTCTGCTCGACTCCCATTGTGAAATCTATGTGACCCGGGGTATCTATGAGATTGAAATTATGATTTTTCCAGGGAAATGTCACTGCCGCTGAGACGATAGTGATACCACGTTGACGTTCCTGATCCATGTAATCGGTTACCGTGTTTCCATGATGAACTTCGCCCATGTTACCGATGCTACCGGAGTAGTACAACATTCTCTCGGTCGTTGTAGTTTTGCCTGATATTAGGTGTATATTGGAGATTATATATCATTGTTTATTAGAAGTAAGTCTTTTTGAGGGAATTAAACGTCATAAATTTTAGGGGTTATGTTGGCTGCGAGACGAACACTTACCAGCATCGATATGGGCCATAATACCAATATTTCGTATTTTAGAAACATCGTGTTTTTCTTCATTATTGACAGATTTAGCGACACTCACGGTTTTGTGCAGATTTCTTTTCCGAATTCTGCACCACGTGCTTTTGACCAGACTACGGCTTAACATCTTGCACGAATTATCTCGAATGTTTGATAAATTAAGGTCGAACTCCGTGAAAACCGTGCGCGTGAATAGCACTTAAGCTAACGGTACGTGTAACAAGAACTCGTTATTTTGAGTGAAACTAGTACAGTTTTATTATCCATTTTCTCTACGTGTAGACGGTGTAGACATTTATGCACGAGCAAAGCTCGCCGAAAGGTACATTTTTTTTTTCGTTCGAAAGTACCGCTAATAAAATTATGCTCGCGCAATAAAGTGATCGCGCGTGCGCGCGATCATATGTTTACTCCCATGATACACTGCAAGTGGCGTGACGCAAACAAAAGTATGGATAGCACAAAATCAAGATGGACGCAAGGCGTCGAGCAGCGAAGGTGGTTTGACGTAGACGTGATCTCAGACCTCGAGCAAACTACAAAGATAAGGAGAGAGAGATAAAGAAACGAGCATTATCATCATCAGGAAGCAACTCGGGGGGCATACGCATTACGTACACACCGAGGAACCGAGCGGAGAGAGAGACTCAGACCTTCCTAAGAAGCAGCGTCAACGGCAAAAACCACCGCGCGATCGTCCCCCCTCCTAACTTTTTTCCTCGTGTGACCCGTACGACAAAAGGCAGTGCGCCGTTATTTCATGAAAGTCCCATCCCCGTCATCGGGCAGACCAGAGACACGAGTACCACCACGCAAGACTGACAATCGGGACGAGCGATCAAGAACCTACAGAAACCCTGTACAACCCCAACGCATCTCTGAATAAAGTCTATAAAGTACAAGCATAGTACAAATATAGCAGTACAAAAGCAGCTTGCAGCAGCAGCAGCAGGACTCAGGAACAAGGACGTGCTAACACAATTTAAGATGGCCGCCTATCGTGGACAAAGTGGTTCGAATTCTGGAATCACCGCCGTATTTTTCGATCTGGACAACACCCTCATCGAGACGCGAAAAGGAGACAGTTTGGCCTGTAGAAAGGTATAAAAATACTTTTCCCTATTCATCATCATATATACATATATACATATTCATAAATATTTTGACACAAATGTGAAAGTTTCGCAACGTTATATGTCTATATGCGTGTACCCATGTCTCACAATTACGTTTAATTAAACGCTTCGCAAGAAGCTGCGAAATGATGGATTCGTCCATTCGCGAAACGACGACGTTGAACACCTTGAACCAAGATAGAACGAAGGGCGCGCGAGGTCACGCGTGTCAGCAGACGACGCGAATGAAAAGAGAGCGCTTTCCCTCCCCTCCCTTCCCCTCTCTACCCAAAACCCATCCTACTCTCGAGAGAGTAGTGTATATGTAGAACCAACGTTGCATGTATTCTCGAAACATCGTGCTCTTGTTCCCCCTCGCTCCTTTTTGTCACGTGTCGCGCATTTCCCGCTACAGCGCCAATACACGCATCTCACTAGTATGCATTGCAATTCGATTGTGTAGTGGTAATACATGAGCATTGTGTGGTACTACTGACTTTAACGAAGGGACGTCGTGACCAAACCCGCAGCGATTTCGTGCACGTCGTCTTCGTCGTGTTCTTCTCCGCTGGAAATAGAAAGCTCGTGTGTAACACGAGCCGTTTCCCAATATAGCGCTATCTCTAATTCTCCCGCAACTATTTTCGACCGCGAGTTTGTCTGTTGCTGCGACGTATCCAACAAGGGAGAGTCGAGAGCACCGTGTTAAACCACTTGAACTCTGTACGAAATCGCGCTTCGTTTGTTTTTCCAATTTTTCGAACCGCCGCTGTTTGACCGGCCGCGTTCGGCGATATTACATTCACGAAATACGTGTTAAACGAGCGAAAGAGTGCGGTGCAACAAAGAATTATCATTTATTTCGTGAATAGAAAATCGCGGCGGGACGAAACGTGTATAAGTGCGTGGTTCCAGAATAAAGTGACTATCGTTAGAAACCTGGCGGGGCAAAAATAAAGAAATAAACAGTACGCGGCCGGCCGCCTCGCGCGAGTCTCCGCCTCGTTCGTGGGAGAGAGAGGTTATTTTCGAAACGAGTGTTGACTACTGGCGGATGTAAGCCTTTTCTTTTTCCTTTTATTTTCATTCTCATGTCCACGGGTATTGAAACATTCTACCACTCGAGACTCGTTCGTCGTCTCGTCCACCACGAAACTTACAAAACTCGCACGTGGATCAAAATTTTAACCAATTTTTGCGCTCTTTCACGAGCGTTCGGTTTTTCCTATCGTAGAAATTTTCTTGCGACTCGTTTCTCCTTTGCACGTTCGTTCAATTTGGCAACGTCGTAAACGGCGAAAGTTATTTCTGTAACGTCATCGTCGTCGTCGTCGTCGTCGAGGGAGTGTGTCAAAGGGCAAGGCTAGACCGAGCGAGAGAGGCTTCGTAAGTTTCTCACCGCCGCTGGCAGTCTGTCTGGAGCAGCGCCTTGCGCAACTTCTCACATATTCAGATTATTTTGTAGGAGAAAGTTTTGCCCAATTTACGCTCCAACGGTTTACCACCAGGAACAAATCCGTCCAAAATGAGTATACCGGAGGGTGTGAAGAAATGCGTCGCGATACTGAAGATGGTGGACAGTGATTCGGAGAAGTTCGCAGCTCTGTTCATGGTGACGAAGCTCGTTGATGCGAAGGAGTGTGGCTCGGCGGCTAAGAAGATGCTCTTCGAGGCGATAGGAGCTAAATTTCTCCGAAAACTCTTATCCAGCGACGATGTACCTGTGGATTGTCCACCTCAGGTGTACAAATCCGTGGCGTTATCCGTTCTCTCATCTTTCTGCGGAGATTCCGAGTTAGCGGCTCATCCGGACATGATCGGTCATGTTCCAGCGTTGTTGAAGATCGTCTCGCAAGCCGAAGATGATGCGCCTGACGATACCCTGATTATCGTCAGCGAAGCTTACATGTGTCTGCAAAATATCGCTCAATATCCAGCTGGACAAAGAGCCTTGGTCGAGCAGAGAGCGATACCAAAGATGTGCGAGATTTATTCCGAGAAGAGTTTCCAGACCGATGAGGCGTTGAACATTTTAGTCACGTTAACGAGCAAGATTGGCCCGAAAGCTTGGGATCCGACCGACACGGCTCCTTTTCACGCGATACTCAACAAAATCGCGTTAGACTTCGAGACCGATCATTCCGAGAGAAAGTTCGAGCTCTGCACGATTCTCCAGGCTCTCGTCTCTTCATGCAGAAAGGAGCTCATCGCTGAATCTTCTCCTCAAGAATCTTGGCCAGGAAGCATTTACAAGGGCTTGAACGACATTCTAGGCTCGAAAATCGGGAAAAATCAACGCGATCCGGCGCTCAAGCTAGCCGCGGCGGTACTCGACGTTCTTGGCGTCGAATGGGCCATGTCCGACGAGGAAAAACCCAAGGTATTCTTCCTACTTCTGATTCAACTCGCCTCCATCGAAGTTAGAATGCAACTCGAGGGTAAACAATTGAAGAGTGTTATCAACAATGCCGAATTGATAACTTCCTGTTTCCTCATACTCGAGATTTCACTCGGTTTCATAACGACCGATCAATTGGATCTCGAACAGAAGGAGAAACAGTCATTGTACACAGCATTGAAAGGAGCATTCGCCGCTGTTATCGGTCTCTTAACGGCGATCTCGAAAATGAAAGAATTAACCGACATCGGCGAGAGAGTTTTCGTCTGCGCGATGGTACGCGTATTATCAGCTTGGCTCGCTCAAGAAACATCAGCGATGAGGCCTCAAGTCTACTCGGTACTTCCTTTCATGCTCACCGTTGCCAACGACACGTTCTACGCTCATCGCAACAGAAAACTGGCGGAAAAAGCTCGTGCTGGAGCACGAGCCGACGAGGGATCATCTACGAGCGAGCCGGTCGTTCACGATCCCTTGAGCGAGATCGACGTACTTCGCGTCATGCTACCGTCTCTTTGTTATCTCGCTGTCGAAGAGGAAGCTCGTAAGATCCTGCTCAAACACAAACAGGATCAAATTTTATTCGAATGCCTAAGTTATCATTGGACGATCGTTCATTACAAAAAACCACCGGTACCGAGATCCGAACGACTCAAGGCGATCAAAGAACCGGAGAAGGAATTAGAGCCTCATGTTTTGAACGAGATGAGAGACTCTCGCGCAGCCATGGTATCGATATGCAACGTTCTCATGAATATATCCGTTCTCGAAGCTAAACTCGTCGAGGAATCGACGACTTTTATTAATCTTCTCAAATTCATATTCACCAATTTGCCAGAACTCAAGCAAACCCCGGAGCACTTGGTTCTTCATGGACACATGGCTGTTTTAGGTATGTTGTTGCTCAAACAACAGGCTAAACTCGTAAAGAAAAATGACTTTTCGATCTGTCGTTATATACAATCGATGATAAGATTTCTCTGGGACGCTTATACCGTCGACGAGAGCAACGATCCAACGGAATTGGTCGTTTCCATGGCGTACAAGGAACACTGGATGGAAATAATGGAATTGTGGTTCCTTGGAATGCAAACGATGGCCGGTGTTCTACAATTGATACCTTGGCTAACGGAATTCGCGATCGAGTCCGGCTGGGCACAAGGAATAATCGAAATACTCAAGAAAGTCAAGATCGGATCTCTACCACCGAACGTTAAATCGGCTTACGAAGATTTACTCAGCCATCTTGTAAAAGCCGATCCGAGCGTCGCAGCGGTATTGAAGAAATCCGGGGCTCTCACAGTCTGTAGAAATCATCGTATGATGGAATTGGGCAAAATTCTCTTTGGCGATTAGGCAATTTTTTTCTCGAATTCGTTTTCTCGTTTCTTCTATCGCTCTTTTTTTTGTTTTCTTTTTTTTTGTTTACGTTTCCTTTTTCATTTCCATCGAGTCAGTAGGATTTAACGATTCAGTCATATCCCTCGTTTTTTTAATCCCTTACTGCAAACGAAGCCAAACGCTTTTAAAAATTGTTTCTTTTTTTTTCAGTATGTAAAAAGATTGTTTTTTTTTCTATCTGTTTGCTTTGACAAAAATACGTTTTACGATTACGATTCAAAGTTGATTTTGAAAGAAAAATCTTTTAACTTAGTGAAAAACAAATTGTTATTCCATCTTCTTCGTAATCAATGCAATAAGGGATTAATTAAGAATACTTCGACATTAGAATTTATTTCGTATTTATTGTATTTAGCATCGTCGTACAAGAATGTCGTTTACACACCGCTGTTTCTAGATTTGTATCGCAGCGTTGCAGCGAAGATATTGAGTTTGTTTGAATTGTAAAGAAATTCCTAGTTCAACGAGACAAAATTGTCGTCGACATTATTCTTGGGGTAAAAGAAAAACGAACGAATTTCTTTCAATGAAAGAAAAAAAAATGTAATTGCGAATAATCGACACGAACTCTCGACAATCGAGATCGATAAGTTGGATCGATCGTCGAGTAAGAACGAAACACGCGCCAACGTTTTCGTCTTCTTACGGAGAGCAATTCCGTGCCGTTTCGTCGTCGGATGACTCAGAACGAATAAAAATATCCGAAATACGTGGAACTGCAAAGAAAGTCATCAATGATCGCTTTGCAAGACAGCTGTTCGAAATTACTATGCGCGTTTCGAGTCATCATCATCGCCTTGAAATAGTCCTCCAGATGCGAGCCAAATATTTAATATAATAATAGTAAAAGCGTGGACGAGAAAATATTTGGCACGATGATAAAAATATCACGGGCGTTGTCTTCGCATAAACAAAAATTGAAAATATCTTTCAAAAATTGAAAATATGATTGGGGCCGTAACGAAAAGATTGATAATCTTATATCGGTGTGCGTTGAATCGCGTTGCCACGTTTTATTCGTCGAATGGGATTCGAAACCGAGCGAGAAACAGCAGGCTTGGACACGCGACTTTGTATTTCAGTCGCCGGAATATTTCTTGCCTCGTGCGAGTTCGTCGATGCTATTTTTACTTTGTTTTTCTAGGAGAAGATTTTCTATACCCTACGACTCGCAACACGCGTTGTAAAAAAGAATAATCGGTGACGAAAGAAACGTTCCTCACGGGCAAAAAAAAAAACAAAAAAAAAAGAACAAAAAACGTTTGACTCTAACGTCATTTGTGGACTTTCGTTTTTAAGACATTTGTAATATCTGATAGAAATTTTACATTAAACGAAATTAATTTTTATACTCCTGTGGGTTTTTCCTCGATTTATTTACATATTCACCGAGAATTCGTCGCTTCGACGTGAAGCTCTCTTTCTCTCTCTCTCTCTCTCATCTGTTTATTCTTCTTCTTCTTCGTTTTTTTTAACATTTGGAAATACCATTTAAGGTCTGTTGTTGGCACAGCTGATTTTGTTGTGATTACAGCAGTGTCCGTGGGTGCGACTTCGAGTGTCCCATTATCGGCTCGAGTACTATTTGAATGAATCAATGCATTTTATAGGTAATCATTAAATATGAATTAAGCGTCCTAATTTACTCGCCTATCTCGTGTATCCCACCAAAAAAAAGAAAACCCAGAACCCAGATCCGTGAATTTCCATTATCGTCATTACGAAAGAAGAAAGAAACCACACTCGACGTATCGCACGTTCTTCAATTTTTCTCCATTCGATTAATCATAAATTTTTGTTTTCCTGATGAAAATTCTCATCGTCGTTTAGTGAAGAAGTTTTGCAATATTTTACATTTACAGTCGTTCATTGGTTCCAATGAATGAAGAAAAAAATTTGTGATATCCCGACTGTGGTTTTCCTCAATATTCCTCACTGTAAACAATTCCTTCGTACACACATATATATATACATATTTATATATAAAAATAATACATATTTATATATATATATATATATCTGTCTTACATATGGTGAATACTTTTTTTTCCACATACCGTCATACCGTTTCTTCGCCCTATCATGTGGCTACGTGAGCTCTGAAAAGTCTAACGCTGTCGTTTTTTTATTCTCTTGATTCAACTACCCGTTACCCCGACCGTACCTGGGCTAATCCGTTCAGCTCACCGAGGAATTGACCCAGCGATATGGAATACAGCAGGAAACATCGATCAAAATCACTGCGACGTATCTCAAACAGTTCCGCAAGTGTCCCGACAATCCTGCCTACGGTCTGGATACATGGCGTACGAATCTTTGGTCAAAGGCATTGGGTGAAAAATATTCGTGTCTAGCTAAAGACATATACTCGAGATGGCTGTGCTTAAGGTATCGCTATTTGGCATTACCTACCGAGACGATCGCGATGCTCCGAGAAATAAGGAAAACGTATCTCCTTGGTATGATCACGAATGGTCCTTCGAACGCCCAATGGGAAAAAGTTCATAAACTCGAGTTGCAACAGTATTTCGACGTTATACTGGTATCCGGTGATCTACCATGGGAAAAGCCACAGGCAAGGATCTTCGAAGAAGCCTGCCGATGTCTTCGTGTACAGGCCAACAATTGTCTAATGGTCGGTGACAAACTCGAGACCGACATACTCGGTAAGTCGTTGTTGATTCTTGAGAAAATATTTCGTGATATTTATCAATGATTAACAATGTTTCGATTCGATTAAAATTGTTTTGATTTTTTTGATTTTTTGTTTCGTAGGTGGGATCAAAGCAGAATTCGCTGGTACCGTGTGGATACCGATAACCGAAAAAACACGTGTGACGAACGAGGATCCGAAACCAGATTTCACGATAAAACGCGTCACCGATCTTCTCGGGATTCTCAAACGTGGCCCAAGAGCTCCGGAACTCGAGGATACGTCGTCGAACGCCTCCGACGGCAGCTGATGAATCGTAGCTGATCACCGACATTCGAAGGGCAGCTGGGCCGCGTGCATCGTTGAAACGAGGCTTTTTATTCGCGTAATCGGCGTAAATACGACACGACACTATGTACGAGCTCGAACGCTCCCTTACACTTTGCGTCGGTAGCAATAATCCGTGTGATTTGCGCGCACCTCGTACTGTCGCGACGACAGTAAAACGAGACGGTGAACTCGAGGGCATGTATTAAGTTCTTAAGAAAATTCGTCTCGAGTACCGAAGATTATAACGTAGCCCATTTATCGGCAGATAAGTTGATATCATTAATTGCGATAAATGGGGAGTCTCGATTTTTTGTTTAATGTCACTACACACACAAGGCAAAATGAGTGAGCGAGAGCGCTCATTTTTAATTGCAAGAAAGATATGAAACAAAATATAGTTTTTAACGTACGTACAAAGCTAAAGTATAGCAAGGTGGATGTCCGGTGTCGATGAGGACGTGTTTGTAAAAACGTTCGATGATATAATTTTTCGTTCCGTTACGATTTTTATGTGTTTTAAAAGTATATTCGCCACATAAATGTGTATATAAATATATATACAAACACACATATATATATATACATACGTATATATATGTATATATTTAGAACTGTGAATTTTTGTTTGATTTTGCCTATTTTTAAATTTCGTCACGATCTCACGTAATTGACGAATGCTTTGTTCGAAACGCTTAACGAGTCAAGGAAGAATGATGAAATCTCTTCGTTCGGGCGTTGTAAATTTCCACGAGTCGTGAGATTCGTGCCCACGAAACAAGAAAAAGAAAAGAAAAGAAAAAATGGACATTCACCTTGAGCGAATGTTCGTAGAAAAATGTCGTGATTCAAAGAAAGAAGAAACGATTTAGAGACTGGGGTGTTGACAATGGGTGTATTTTTTTGATCATTGTGTTAGGGCAATAGATCATTTTTTGTTTGTTTTTTTAGAGTATGGTGCGTTAGAAGATGCGTAAAGCAGGGTGTTTTACCTCTCTGTAAATACGAGGGTGTCGCGGTTTTTGCGCGTGCACTTCACTCCCACAAACACAAGATTATATATCTCATATTTCGTATATTCTATATGTATATGTATATACGGCATGTACATTTAGATTGTGTACAGTTCACGTATGTGTACCGGCTATACATATTAACATGTGTTGACGCATTATATTTTTTCACAATACTAGAATATATTTTATTGTTGTTGGATGATAAAAAAAACACAAGATATATGCATACATGTATATATATAGATATATATGTATAAATAATTATTTATATATATATGTATATATATACACACATGTGTACATATCATTGTGTATGTGTAAACGTACGAGAGAAACGCGCTCACACAAGTGTAGTCGAAGAATGAGAGAGTAAAAAGAGAGCAAAATTGTCGCACATGCAACATGTAACTTAGAGAAACTATTTGTGCGAATAAAAAGCGAATTAAAAGAAGCAGCTGATAAAACGAAGCTCATTCGACGTTGTCCCGTTGGATGCGAACGCGTCCGAGACTCTGAGAACTTGAAGAGCGAAAGTCTCTCAGAGAAGTTCGATGAAGATATTTAGAAATGATCTCGGAAGCCACGACAGCCAGGCTTGCATCCCTGCATCTTCGTTCTCGGGACTGATGGTTACAAATTTTTAGATATTTAAAGATTAAAAATTAATCCTTGACATTTTTGTCTCCGAGAATCGTCTCTGAAAGTTTGTTTTCGTTTTAGGTAATCTGAGATTCGAGATCGTTTCTCACGAACTTTTGGTGGTGGATGGATTTTTGCCGAACGAAACTGGAACGTCCTCCGTCGATTTCGGCAATGTCGTCACACCCGAGCTGCTCTCGGTCTCGGTGGGTAGACGTTGGATGTCCGACGTACAAGGCTCAGTCGTTTCCGACGCCCTTCGTCTTTTTAGATTGTCCATGACGATTCTGATATTTCGAATCAAGGACGTTTTACGATGGATCGTATCGCGTCGAGATGGACTCGATTCTGGTCTAGCCAGTGGCTCTTCCGGCAACTCTCTCTTTACTCGCATCCATGGAAGCTGACTCGACTCTTCCTCGTCCTCGGCGGTCGCTGAAATTCCTTCGGCTTCGAGGGCATTCTCGAACGATCGTTCGGCCGAATCTTCGAGGTTCTCTTTCTTCAACAGCGAGATATCCGAGGCAGTAGTCATAGGCTCGGCCCGAAAACTCGTAATTTTCCCCTCGTTTTCCTTACGATGCCTCGATATCAGCTGAGCGTTGCTGTTATCGTTCCGAATTCTGGACTTTCCGATCAACATTTCAAAACACGGTCCGCAAACCTATCGAATATCTTGGTCTCAGTCATGCGATATACTTTTTTATTCGTTTCAACCCGAAAGTTTCAGGGAACAAACCGTTTTCGAATCTATCGACGATGACTCGGAACGATCGTTTGAAATAATGTCCTCGGAAATATCGCTGGGAGTCGATGACATGCTGGTAGATGGCTCGCTCGACTCGCCCAATTCTCGAGTCTCTAAACGTTATTCAATCGAGCATGTAATTTATTAAGAATGAAAGTACCTAGCGTATTATCCCGCGAGATCAAAAACCTGTTGAGAATATTCTGCGTAAGAAAGTGAAACAGATAATTCGAATATGTATTAAATTCATTTTTCATTAATTAGTTGGATTGTTTTTCGGCAATTAATTTGAAGTTTTGAGGAAGGTAACTAAATTACCTTTATCGTGAATTGCTTCGTCAGGTTTCTTGTCGACATTGGAAGCGTTGATCATCACATCCTCATCGTCACTTTCGTTTTCTCTTTTCAGCTCCGTGGACAAGATTTTCGATGAGTCTGAAACGTCGTTTGGTCCAGGATCGTTCCGTCTCTCCTCGGACTTCAAAGTTGGCTGTTTCTCAAGATCCTCGGAAATGGAAGATTCGTCATCAGACATCTCATCAACGTTGACTTTCGTATCACCGAGTACTTTCTTTTCCTCGTTTATATTCTCGTCGAGCTTTGAGCTCTGCGGTGAAATTTTTGCAACTACCGTTTGCTCGAGTTCCAATTCCTCTATTCTTCTTGATTCTGCGAGAGGTCTTTGTTTCTCTTTCGAATCGACAACAATTTCCAATTTTGCCTCTGTAGTTATTTCCGACTGAATGGATTTGGATTTTTCTAACGATCGTGCCTCGATCAGTGATTGAGATTCCTCAGCATTTTCTGATTCGGCGATAGACGACAGTTCTTCGACGACTTGAGTTCCTTCGACCAAGGAATTTTCCTCGAGCAAACTGACCATCTCGTCGTCCGTAAATTCATGAATTTTCTCTTCGTCCCCAGATCCACGAAAATCTTTTTCTGTAAACAACTCGTATAACTTATCTCGTTGACAAGTTTATTTGAAAATGTCCTACCTGTAGTTATATCTGTTATCGTTGCTTCAGACTTTTCCGAAACATCCGTCTCAACGTCAGACGTTAATGAGATTTTTTGTGATTTTTTGGGTGATAGATCTAATGTTTCGGATTCTTTTCCAAGACGTATCGAATCAGGAGGAGCTATTGATGTCTTGTGAAATGTCGGACTTGTTGATTTTTTCGGACCGGTGGATTTTCTTCGTTTCACAGTTTTAAGACTTTTGTCAATTTTGTCGACACTGTCGACAAGTTCCTTTTTCGGATTTGAAAGCTGTTTGATGTCACGTTCGTCCTTCTGGCCAGGCTTCAGTATTGTCGTTGTAATGGAACTCGATCGTTTCTTCTTTTTCATCCTCTCTTTATCATCGCTCTCTATGTTTTCACTTTGTTCTCCCTCGTCCCTCTCGGATGACGATGTTCTCCGAGCTTCCGTGATCTGAGTTGCCACTTCAGACTTTTCTTTTTCCGTCTGTGATATTTCAGATATTTTTTCAAGTTCTGAACTCCTCGATCGACTTTCGTTCATTCGGTCCAGCGACGTCGACGTTGTCGCTATTTCAGTTTGACTGATCGCTTGTTCCTTATTCGTCTGTGATTCCTCAGGTTTTTTCAGTATTCTTGCCTCGTGCCTTTCATCGACTGATGGAACGAATACTCTGGAACCATGAAGATTATACAATTCAGGGATTTTCAAGAAATGTTTTCTTACTGTACGGATTCGTTATCGCAATAACGAATCCGTACCACCAAGAGTATCAAAGTCTCAACGCCGATAAGAATGAACAGTTACTAATACAGAGGTTTTAAAAATATCGGTAAGAAAGTTCCATTTTTAACTTTCTCGTTGATTAAGCAAACTCACGTTTTCTTGTCTCTGCACCGACACTCACATTCCTTCTTTTTCACAGATTCTTCCATCGTAGCCAAAGTCCGATTGAGAGAATCAACCGCCTTGTTAGTCTCAGCGCGGATGGTGCTGAGTCTTGAAATTCTACTCATCAGATTTGCAGAACGAAGTGGATAGCAGCTCGCAGCTTTTTCGGCTCTCGATGAATCCCGAGAATCGTCACGTTCCTCTTTGAGCTTCGAGTACATCGCCTCGTGGTCGACTTGCACCTGGCCGAGCGCAGTTATATGAGTCCGAATCGCAAAACTCATCGTCTTAACGTTTTCAGAACTAAACTCTCTTTTTAATCTCCTTTTTTTCATTCAAGTTTTCGTTATCGATTACAAATAATGGTCGGTTGGACGATTTATCAGACTTAAACATACCGTTTGCGATAACGCCGTTTCTCTGCTCTTATTCAGCAAACTTTTGCAGATCGTTCGAACCTGTCGTGGATCCAACTTCATTTCCATCAATGTGACGAGAACATCGTGCTCGGTGACCAATATTTCTGGATTCGCATCCACGAGTACAACCGTATTTCTCGTACCCTGTGAATCTCTCGACTTACGACGAGATTCGTCCAAACGCCAGGATCCTTCCTGATTCCGAAGTTTCTCAACGACTTTGTTCTCGTCGAGTGTCTTCGGTGGAGTTGGTGGCTTTTGCGGTGAAAAACTCGCGAATCTTCCCAAACCAACGAATCTCTCGATATCATTTTCTTCATCCTCTTCGCTTAATTCCTCGACGTTCAAAGCCATTTTCAGTTGATAAATGTCCGATAACATTCTATTCTGCGGTTGAAAGATTATATTTTTTCTCTCAGTTCATCAGAAAATCTTTCTTTTTTGTTTTAATGTAAACGAAACTTTCTCTACGATAAAAGAACAAATACTATAATAATCACTTACTCGGTCCAAAGTTTCGGAATTCAGTTCAACGTGTTTTTCAAATATAGCGCGAAGCTCTTGATCCGTGTACAAGCTATTCATCATAATTTCCTGTGTGATATCGTACAGAAATTTTGCGTACTTCGACTCATCCGTAGGTTCGACAGTGTCGGATAATTTTCTGAGCTGTTGACCGAGCTCGACACTGGCACGATCGACACGACTCGTTCGAGGAGACGAGGTGTCGAATCTCTTAGTTTCTGGCGAATTCGTCTCGGAACTGTCCGAAGATGACTCGAAGCTCGACTCGTAGGAATACGTCTCGTCGAGGCCGTCAGAAGCCTGATTGCTTTTAGGAATTGACCTCGTTTGATTTCCATCACGAAGAGAATTCTTTGGTCCGGCACAAGGAATTTCTGGCTGACGACTGCATCGACCCCCGGTCGATCTGTAAGGTCTTGCCGATCTGGACGATTTCTGCTGATTGGATTTGATCGGTGAAACGGAATTGTTCGCTCTCGATCGAATCGAACGATCGAGCGACGTATTTATTTCTCGTCTTCGTGATATCTTGGACGACGAACCGTGATATTGAACGTACCAATCGTTGTCGCAACGTACACACGTGTGATCCAGAATTCGTTTCTTCATTCTGCGACAATCCTCGTCGCATTCTCCGAGACTCATTCTTAGCACGTCCTGCAAATGATAATTTTTTGTGAGGCAAAATCCTGAACAAAAATTGTGGCAAAAATCTTCGACATTGGTGTTGATATATTTTCTTTTTTTCTTTATTTTGCAATTATGATTTTTTTTATCATTCGACTGGCTGAAAACTGATTGAGATCGTTTATAAGTTTAGTATCAAAGTTAACGACCGAAATAAAAATGTAAAATTCAGTCGAAATTGTAAATGTGCTATCGTAGAATCTTTTTCATCCGCTTTATTTTTAATTCAGCGTTGTGCAAATATTTACATTTTTGAAAATTGATCAGAATTTTATATAAGAAATGTGTTAAACGATTGTCCACCAAACTATCTTAAGACATTTATTCTAAATGGTTTTAGGAACGACGAGAAAAAGTCACTGACGATAGGATGATGCTTCGTGTCGTAAGCTATTTCGTCGACAATGTCTCTTCTTGCTACGATCTTGTCGAGTGATTTGGAACGACACGAAGATCTACAAGTCGATCTTTTCTCCGGTTTGTACTTTTTGTTTCTCGAATCGACGACACTCCGAGCCAAAAGAACCCGTCGAAGATGAGCACTCATGTGATTGTACGCCGACAGTTGTTCGAAGTAGCTCTGTCCCGTTTGATTATAAACTGGATTCGATAATTAAAATAAAACAAGCAAAAAGCGTTAACGACAAAAATTTAATTTCACAAATTTAATATACATTTATCATTTATTTTTCGAATTTTCGCAAGGTAACTTCTGGGAAGATGTCGATTTACGTACCGGAACTCTTTCGACAAACGTTCTCGTTATGAAACGTTGTCATTTCTGTCAACTCTGTCCTTTTTTTCTCTTCGTTTTTGTTTTTTCTTATCAGCCAGAGCTACGATAAGCTTTTTTTTACCGCAGGCCCGTCATTCTCGGTCGAAGGAGTTGAAGAGTGTTCGAACTTTGAAAAAATTTCCAAAAAAGCGTCAATTTTAAAAAACAAAACTTGCTTTTTTTTAGAACCGCGTGACTTGGTTGCTTGTCCAGGTTCGTTGGTGCACCGTAGGTCGTTTGTTTCGATATCTGTAGCCAGGCAACGTTTGCGTCGAGTGGACAGCTGATTCGATGAAAAAAATCCCCTCACACTGGTAATTATTCTGAGATATCCCTAAATCAATATAATTTGATTGGTGACTCAAGCACTTGATTTAAATAAAAAATATTTACTTGTTTGTCTTTTGGATAGGAGATGGAATCACAATTAAAGAAAAACTGGATGAATTAGAGAAAACGTGATTATTGATTAAGCAAATAATGAATTTGATTAGTTGCGACGATTTAACTGTAATATATTTCCTGATCGACTGAAGCTAAAATTATTCTTTTTTTTTCTATAAAAATAATGATAAATTGATAATTGTAAATTTGTTAGTTTGAGAATTTTTTAGAATTGGAGGTAATTAGGACTATAATGATTAACGAAAGTCGATGATTTCTCGTTCTATCGATTTATTATCGTGACATCAATTATTAAAGTGTTAGTCGAATAAATAAATTACACATAGCTACGATATACTAATAGCAGCTCAACGTTTACAAGCTGCTACTGGAACTTAGTTCCTACGTTCTCAAAGACCGATATATTTATTACAAAATCTTAATTCCCATATTCCGAAGTATCTTATTTATTCATCGATGAATTTTGTCGCACGGGCACGATACTCCGGGGTACGAGGATAAGATTTCGGAATATACGCACAGAAAAGACGTTCCTCGAATGACAATGTTAAGAATGCTCTACGTATAAATTTTCAATCAAAAGTCTAATTCCAATGACTCGAGTCATATTTAAAACATTCGAATGAATAATTTTCACAAATAATTACGCTGAATTATTAATTAAAAAGAAAATCTTTGATGCCAACTATTGAAACATTTATTCTAAATTTTATCGCTGATAATGATTTTTCATTTTTTTGTATTACTTTTGAATTTTTAAAGTGCTTGATTTTTTTATAGAATTTCATTTTTGGTGAAAATTATACTTCGTGCATCCTTAAGGTCGGTGTCATCTGTGTCTCATGATTCTAAATCATATTCTCCCACTCGCGAAATTTGTTAACATCGAAGTTGATATTACGAACCTAATCAAGTATATATACACTCATAAACGTAGATCCACGATTATATCTCGTTGACTCGCATACGGACTATTCTACACTAGTACGCATCGTTCGTACAGGAAGAACGTAAATAAATCACAGCTACGATAAACGATCTTTGTCGCAGGTGAGAGAACGGTCATTGACCAAACATTTCCTCGCGAATGTTCAATCAATGAGATTTTATAATTCAACATGGAACAATTTCTATCAGCATATTAATTCCATTGGTCTTAGACGTTTCACGCTTCGATTTTCGAGCATACACTTTTTTCAACTATATTCAAATAAATTTCCTCCATTTGGAAGAAAGTTTAAACAAATATAGAAAACAATTTAAACGAATCGAACAAAATTTATTTGGTGTAATAGATTGTATTCGATTTCGATGAACTTCGATCCAATTTCGATCGATCGAGAGTTGATTAAATAACGTTAAACGTTGGTAATGGCTCGGGACAATAAATAAATGGGATTTTTCTCGGTGCGAGGGATGATAATCTAAGAGGACGGAAAAGGTTTCGAGAACGAGATCCTTGTCGCGTCTCTGTTTAAGCCTCCGGCACGTTGCCGCATTGCATTTCTCGTTTTTCGCTAATTATTTGCTCGTCCCTCTCGTCCTTCTCCTGGCCGGAAATAACGTACACCGGTTGCTTGTTGTACGCGAGAAAACGTTGATCTCCTGGCAGTGTTTTTCCGGGATATCTCGACTGCATTTTTCTTCGATAAATTATTAATAGGATGAACATACTACCGAGTAGAAAGGCACTGGCCGATGCGATAGCGACTGTCGTGGTTTGATAAAGCGGACCCTCGACCTCGGCTAAAATTTCTTTTTGTTCGAGGGCAAATATTTTACTCGCGATTTCGCGGCTCGGCGTTGCTCGGTGAATGAAGCGAGAGGTCGTGGCGTCCGGGGCGTAACCAAGCAGAGCGAAACTTCGAGTCCTGGCGAGTTCCTCAAGATGGAAAGCCATATCGACCTTGTTGGACCCGACGATCACGAATCCGATAACGGCTTCTTCCCGATCGATCTCCACGACAACATCGTCGCTTATTATCGCTCCTATGTCGTGAAGCATATCGTTCGCCGCCCTGGCGAAACGCTCACTGTCCTCTCTGAGAAAGTGACCAGGAAAACGAAGAGACACCTCGACCGCTTCGACCGGAGTTGTGACTGTAATGAAAAAAGAAAGAAGTTATTTTTATAAATATTCCGCTGACACAATGACGGACCTCCGTGTCAGAATTCAAAATGGCGGATCTCCGTGTTATAATTCAAAATGGCGGCTTCAATATGGCCGACCCGACATCCGATTTCGGCGGTTAAAAAAGCCTTGAAATTCAATCATACTCACTACAAGTACTAGTTCCAAGTAAGAAAGGTTCGGATCCAACGAGTTGATTTCCAGCCTCGTCGACGCACCAGCAAGTCTCACCGGCGCACTGCGTCGGCTCAAATTTCCCATCCGAGTCGCAGATAGCTGGTACGTGTCCTCTGTCTCGCATAGCTTGACAGCGAGTCGTTGGCAACATTTCCACGGCTAGACTCCTTCTGGTGCTCGTAGGCATATCAAGATCCTGTCCAAGACCGAGAGATGCGATTCGATCGAAAATCTGTTTTTCCGAGGCGTATCCACCGATGCTTTCATCGCTATTCTCACTCGGTCCTCGTCCTCTTCTAGCTTGCCTAAAATTGCATTTAGGCTCTTTGCCTCTGACGAGAGATCCCTTGATTGCCTCGCCTTTTTTATCAACGCACCAACAAACACCAACGTGCTCGAGACACTGAACCGATTCCCAAGCTCCGGTGTCGGCATTGCATCTCGGCAAAAACGAAGGTAGCTTGAGTCTTTGCGCGGTCTTCAAATTTCTCTCGCGCTGTAGCTCGCAATCCGTCAACACAGGACAAACGGTATCGCACACGAGTTTGCTGGTAAAATCATTGTGACCAGCGGAACATTCGTTCTTCCGACGTCTACGACACTCGTTGAGCGTCGGATCGAAGTACCATCGCTCGACGCTGATGGCGCTGCTGCTGCCGTTCTTCGTCCGACCGAAGAATGCGCGCGCATCGCACTCGGCCAGTCGAGCCGGCTCGAAGCAAACTTCGCGTGGTTTCGGGCAACAGACTGCGTATTCGTCCAACGGTGATAGTTGGCATTTGTGACTGGAAGGACATTGATGTCCGTGAGGTCCGCAGATAGCAGTTGCACCGTCTTGCGTCACCAATGGCGAACCGTTCGGACATGGATTATCCTTCTTGGGCAAACAAACGGGAACTGGTGGACAAGGGGGTGAGCTGCACTCGACCTCGACCATTCGACAAGCCTCGTTCTCACCCCGACAATTGACCATCTTGCAAGGATCTCGACAACTGCAAGCAGGACAGCCACTGGCCGGATCGAGTTCCAGACCGTGAGGGCAGGCTAAATCGCATTCGATCTCTGGACAAATCACAGGAGTGCTGCATTCCGGAACGAGACCATCGGAGGATCTTGTACCCGGGGATTCGCGACCCTCGGCATCGACGCACCAGCAAATACCACTGTGACATTGTACCCTCTCGAAACTTCCATCCGTCTGGCATTTTGGTATGTAACTCCGCCTAGCCGGTTCCCCCGACTCCCTCGCTGCGTGCTCAGCAACTGCGCGCGCATGCTGGCAAGCGGTCGCCACGACCGGATCGACGCACTGCGTGCCGCAACCGGTGGAGCAGCACTTGCTCTGTTCGGCACATTCTTGATCGCTGCTGCAACGGACCTCGCAGCTCGACGAGCTAGGGACGAGATAGGGACACTGGCCTGGTTTTGTAGCGAGACAGGCTGGAACAGCCGGACAATAATGGTCCTCGCCGCAATTTACGTCTACCATCGTGCAAGTACCGCGCAACTCGCAACTCACCCCACGACAGGGGTCGCGACATCTGCATAACTCGCAACCGGCTGGATCCAACTCCCGTCCGTAAGGACACTCGAGGTCACAATCGGCTATTATCTCGCACGTTTCGACCAAAGCACGAACTTCCGTGCAATCGGCCAGCGTTAGGTTGCCATCGGTCTTCAATGGCACTCCGTCTTTGTTGACACACGTACAAGTGTCGTCGTTACACTGTAAAGGCTGCCAACCCCCGTTCGCTTCGCATACAGGGGACGGTATTGCCAAGGTCATACCATCTCGGGTACCTTCCATACGGACATTGAAGTCTCTCAGGTATTCGCACACTTAATGGGGAAAGAGAAATAAGGGATGAATAATTTGAACAAAGCATGGATTTCGGCGTGAGTCGGATTAGGAAGGGATTTAACAGCGTAACACGTGGAATACTCACTAGTTGGTTGTTTGACCCCGGCGCCGGATGAAACGGCACAGCACACAGACTGGTTGGCTTCCGGTACTAGAATACATTCGTGCCCGGTTGGACAAGTCTTCTCGTGAGTTAAATTCAATGCGGTGTCGTTCAAAGAGCTGCAAGGCACCGCATTTCCTGCCTCGTCGCTCAAAGGGGCACCCGACACACAGGGACTCTTGTACGTTTTCTTCGCTCTGCATTCGGGCCTCGTAGGGCAGAGGAAATCTGGACAACCATTTTCACGATGCAATATGCATTCTTCACCCATAGGACAAGGGAAACTGCATGGAATAGAAATTTGTAAATAAGAAAAACATGAAATTTAGAGTATAATCCATCACGGTGGGAAAAAAGAGCCCAAACCAACCCTTCGCAAGGATCGTCGCACTCGCAGGTCGAACAACCATGAGCATCGATCTTGAAACCATATTGGCAGACCTGAGCACACTCCAACCGCTCTGGACAAGATGAAACCGGCAGGGATCTAGGTTTATTGATTGATGCACACTTGACACGGTCAGCCGGTCCCATCGACCCGGAAACTTTCATTCCGTCATTATCGACACACCAGCAAACCAGACCGTTTCTCGAACATTGTCGGATTTCGTACGATCCGTCTGAAATTCAAACAATCATCTATATATATAATCCTATATTTTCGAGGATATTCGAGCTTGTATTTCGGCAAAATCAATTATTCTTAAAGTTTTGCAATTAATACGAGTTGAATTGTTTTGCAATTTTTCCTACGTTAGCTGTTTGGTTTTTAGCTAAGATTTTTATTTCTTCGCTGACAAATTAGATAATCTTTGAATCATTTTCGCCAACTTCCGGCAGCGTCGAATCTTTGAAAATTATGCAACAAAATCGGGGGCCCTGGCGACAATATCATCGAACAAACCTTCGGTGCATTGTGGTACGTATCCACGCCCTTGACTCTCCGATATGCTGAATAATTCAGCCAACATGCGATTTCGTCTGCAGGCGCTGAGACCAACGGGAAGTGTGCAAACCCCGGTGCCGCATTTCTCGTTGGAGCAACATTTCTGCGGTCCGGGACATTCCAAGTCGTGTTGACAAATAGCACCGCAGAAACGTGGCTCGTCAGTGGGACACGTGCCTGGTCTCTCGAGGCGTAAACTCGATGGGCAACAAACACCGTATTCCTGGGCCGGTTGTACAAGACATTTGTACATCGGTGGACAGCTCGGTTTCCCTGGTGTATTCCCACATAGAAAAGGTCTCGGCGAGTCGGTTATCTGAAGTGGCTCGCCCGCTGGACAAATCGTCGCTAGAGACTTGGCCCTTCGACAACTCGGTATCGGTGGACAGGGCTCTCGGGAACAGGAGGTCTCGATTAATTCGCACGATTGTGACTTTCCACCCGGACACACGACACCCCGACATGGATCTTTGCACTCGCACTTCTGACATCCTGTCTCTGGATCGATCTACGATTAACATTTTTTATCTAATATATCAAATTTTATTATCTTTCTCCCGATGTTTCTTTCATGGGAAGATAAATATCATTTATCCCTAAAAATCCAATCTTTCGTGGGGAGAAAAAAACCCTTTAGGAATTTTTTGATAGAAACATGTGGGGAAAATGCTAAAACAAAGGGAATTTGTTCTTTTAATCCTTTCGAGCCGATTGGTATTCGTATGAATCGCTGTATCGCCAGTGTTTTGAAAAACCTTCTTGAAAGGGTTAAGGTGGAAGCTCAAGCTTACCTCGAAACCAAGCGGGCACAACATTCGACACGAGTGAGCAGGACATTTACGAGGATTGTCACAATCGATCGTTCCTCTGGTCGATGATCTCGTGCCCGGAACTTCGGAGCCGAGTTCATCGACGCACCAGCAACTTTTCTTGGTTCGAGTGACGGTTGCGTAATTGCATTGAATTCTGACGAATTCGCCTGTAACGTTGTCGCATCGCGGTACGAATTCAGCGACGATCCCCAACGCTCTCGATCGTCTCGTAGCCGCGAGAGCCAGCTGTTCGCATCCGGTCGATTCCCCAGACACGCATCTTCGTCCGCAGGCTGTCTCGCAGCATCTTTCGGATCCGCTCGAACACTCGAAGTCATTCGTGCACGCTGGTGCCCTGTCCGGGCACACATTTTGCTCCCCGAACGCCGGACATCTTCCTCCAACCTTTAGGATCGGTTCTGCGATCGAAAATCGGATAAAATTAAATGAAAAAAAATAAAATAAAATTTAATGAAATTTTATCAAAATAAATTAAGCTAAATTAAATTAGATAAAATTACATAAAATAAAATGAAATAAAACGAAATTTTACAAATCGTAAATTACTCCGAGGAAAAAAAATACAAAACCGAAACGATTAATTACAATAATAAATGAATAAGTCGCCCCAATTACCAACGACCCTAAATCGATCGATCGAATTTTTATTTTTGCGATTTTTACTCGAAAACTGCAAAATCCTAAAAAAAAATCAAATAAAAACTGTTGTGTACCGGCTCGAAGAACAACGAGCGAACAGAGCAAAGACCGAGAATTACAGTTACACGGTAATGTAACCGAGAGGCGGATCCAGTTTTTTTTCTTTCTTTCTTTCACCGCGATGCTTTGTTTAATGTTCTTTACAAACACGGGTGTATGCAATCGCATTTTCTCTCGTCAATTCGTGAATACGATGAGTGGACAACGAGTGAATGCTTTATAGACATATGTATACATACATTCACATATATATGTATATATATATATATATATAAATATATACATATATATCGTATAAATATAATCGATATCTATCATCGGAACGGATCGGTGGTCGAGCGAGTACGAGAGTGGTATACACACATACAGAATCTGTTCGTGCGCTTCCTCATTGAAAATAATACAAAAGAGGGAACGGAGAGCCCCGAGAGTCCGAGTAACGGTATTCCGGCATCCTACTGCCACACTTGGCGAGAGCCACGCCGCGTATCGAGTACCTGTCCCACGATCCTCGAACACGTTTTCATCGCAATTTCGAGTCAACCACGTTACCCGATCCAACCGACTCTCGACTCTTTTCAATTCTCCTCTCCACTCTTCTCTCATTTCTGTTACATTTTATTTCCCTCGCGAAACGCCACGCGTCCGTTCGACGATCAACGTTAACTTCCGGAATTATCGTTTGGCGGGGACTCGAATCAAATTGTTAAATTCAGTGTATTCTGAATTAAACGCGATAAATATTGGGTCGATTAACAATTGGATTTTTATTCAACGGTAAGATATTAAATTTTAATTAATTTATATTGATTTAATTAAACGTTATTAATTAATTATATTCGCGTGACGTTCAACTTGAATTCAACGAAATAGCAATTTGATAATATTATAAATAAAAATCGATCGCCAAAGACAACGTTCGATATTTCGATTAAATTTGTATCCTTTATTTGTTTTTTTTTGTTTTATTTTTTTCGACTCGTTAGAACCGCGGGAATGGTTCGAGAGTCTCGATTAATTAGCGACGCGTCGTCGAGGCCGGATGCGACGAGAATGGACGATCGTAAAATGAGCCTCGCCGAGCAGATTTTAATGCATCCCTGTGGCAAGACACGCGTCGCATTCACAACGGGTAAATCCTGTCGAGAGGGAACAAAAGAATCGGCAGCTACCGAAGTTGGCAACGTGTGCGTGTGGAAAATATTATGAGTGCGCGTATCGTGCTGTAGTAATGACTTAGGCCGCGAGATGGCGCGAGAGAGAAAGAGAGAGAGAGAGAGAGAAAAAGACAGAGAGAGAGAGAGAGAGAGAGAGAGAGAGAGAGAGAAAGGCGGTCGCTCTTCGTCAAAAGACATCGAGCCTGTTCCGGTTTCGTTCGGAGCCGGAGGTTTCCGCGTTCTCGAATCCCTCGCACTTCAAACCTCTCGACGTTCGCGTCGCGCGAGATCCACACATTTTTACCACGTGGCTCATCTAGACGTAATCGAGGAATACTCGTCATCGCGTTCTAGTTTTCTTTGCTTGTTTTTTTTTCTCCTTCTTTCTTTCTTCTTTTTCCACCATTTTTTATTTCCTTTCATCTCTCATATTTTTCCCAACGGTTTTAAAGACGCGTTTGCATTCACGTAACGACGTGAACACGCATCCCCCCGTATCAATGCTCTTTGTCCTCGGCCGAGGGCGAAGTACCGCGTTAGAACGTTAACCGCGCATTCACGAGGCGACCCGAAGGAAATATTTCGCGGGTTAAAATCATTTTTCGTTTCGCCACGAAAGTCGTCGAAGGGACATTTTTTTGTTTTTCTCGAACTCTGTTTTCTTTTACTAATTATTTTCCATTTTTCGACGCGACAGATTTCGCGGTGGAGTTGAAGATAAAATTTTGAAAATTAAGTAAAATAAATATAAACGTTCTTTTTCATAAATAAAAATAAACGTAAGAAAATAATTTAAATTTTATATTCGATCGATGTTGACTCGAAATAATTGTATTAATTTTTATTTTTTTCTTATAATTGGAAAAACTTAAATTTCGTTTTCTGTTTTTTTTGTTGACAATTTCTTTAAAAATAAAAATCGATCGAAACATTTTTCTTCGTTGAGATATTGATTTTATGTAGGGAAATTTGTAATATTAAGTAATCGAGCGAATTGTAACGATGAGAGAGCTATGAATTTTAGGTCCTCGTTAAGAAATCTGGGTCGAAAGTCGACGAATAAGAATCAAGACAATTCTCGTCTCGAGCCGATCCATCGTTGTCCTTTACATCTCTATTAATACGCGGGACGGATAAAGCGAGTGAAATGCCGCGACGTTTCGCTAAAATATTTAAAAGGACTTCGCGCGACGCTATTATCGTACCTGCGAGGATCGATGAGGACGAGAATAAGAAGAGCAGAAGATAGTTGGACGTGGCCCACACGACGACGGTGCAGGCAAATCCTCCCTTGTACGAATCACCGCGCATCCTCGGCGCATCAAATTCTCCTTCGAAACCCTCCGCTACACCTGCAACACGCGTTGGAAATTGATTCATTATTTTTTATTTTATTTTTATTTTCGTTTTATCATACATTTTATAATGGTCGCTCAATGGAATAAAATTAATGAAAATCGATTCGAGTAAATAGTTTTATTATTGCATTCGTTTTATCGTATTTTTATTTAATTGCATATATTTAGCATCGTTAATTATTTCAACCAAAATATTTCACGAGAGTCGTGTGGTACTACTTAAAATAATACTAAATAAAATTACCGTTATCGTTCGAGAATACAACATCAATGTATATTTTAACTCTTATCTCTTATCTCTTATCTTATTTTAGTTCAATATTTTTAATTTGGCATAATTAGCATCACTAATTATCTCATGAAAATATTCGATAAAACCATCGACGATATATCGAACACAAAATATTGCAAGGTATTCTACTCCGTTAATATTTAAAAAAATTTGATTAAGCATAATTAGCATCACTAATTATCCCACAAGAATTTCACAATGGCATCAACCACTCCACGTCCTACTGGATAAAAAGATTACCGCGTCTATTTTCAAAGAGATATCGTAACGTATGGTAATGTACCGACGCGATTAGCGTTGTGCGCACAATGGATGAAGAATCGCGCCATATACGTATAATTCAAAATGGGAAATGCATATATATACATATATATCTATATATCTATCCATATATATATATATATATATATGGATCCCACTATATATATATATATATATATATATATATATATATATATATATATATATATATATATATATATATAGTGGGATGTCGAGATCACCGATCTTCCGGATGTGGGTCATTTGGTACCGTGGGTTTCCTTCCGGGTCATACACACGCGAGGAACGCCGAACTTTCTATTGTCATGTGCGCACACTCATGCGTCGTCGGGCACGCGGTATTCGCCGCGTATCCGGATGTCGTCATCATCATCGTCGACGAGGTGAAACACTTTCGTAATAAACGAAATAATAAATAATGTCGCACGAGCGACGAATCGCTCGAAGAAAATCAAGATCCTTGATTAATAAAAAAACGAATGTTTTATTTTATTCGTTCATCTTTCGAAATGCGCACGATGCGAGAGCGGGAGGGAAGAAAGCGTGAGAGCGAGATTTGTGAGTAACGTATACAAGTAGCACTTGACCGATATGACAAGAACATCCTGCGCGATGAGTATATCGTCGCGATACGAACGGAAAATGGCAAAATTGATGACGAATCATCGAGAATAAATGATTAATTAATCGATCGATTAATTAATTAATCATTTAATTATTTGGTGTAATTTATCAATTTTTAAATATTATCTTTCGTTGTATTTACGCGCAAACGTTATTAATCGAATTAATTATGCATTTGAGGGAAATTGGGGAATTAATTCAAATTTATGTATCGAATTTCATATTTAAAACGCGATATTGAATTAATTAAAACAATGATTTCCTGCAACTCGTCCTAATTTCCATTTATCGATAATAAACGAAACGTACATAAATCGATCCAGAACAAAATATTGATTCGAATTCATAAAATACGAAATTATTTTAATATATAAAAAATCACATTAATTCGAAATAAACGCGTGTTTATTTCAATAAAATTGGGGGTATTCCGTAAATTGTCCGAGTTTTAATCGACTCTAATCGCGTTTCGATCTCAGGGCGAAATTTAATGCGAACGAAGTAGCGATTCTATTTTTTCATTTATTTATTTTTTTTGCTTCTCGCGCGGTCGATTTGTCGTAACCGTGAAAAAAAGTTTATGTCCGTGAGCGAGACTTAGCGCGAGTGCAACGCGGTACCGGTTGGCGCGGTATTCGCGGCATCGAGGTAAGCTCCTCCAAGACTCTCACCAAAATTGTTTTTTTTCCCTCTACCGGTGGGGTGGCAACGAGAGAGATAGGAAAAAGAGCTTTGCTTTGTTGTTATTTTTTTTTTCTCTCTTTTTTTTTTTTAGGACTCCGTGTCGCAAACTCGTATTCATCATTGACCGATGCATTCTCGCAGAGCGGTACTCTACATAATGTAGAATGTAGAATGCGAGAATCAATCGATACGCGTAGCTAGGTCATAGCACTCTTACGTCTCTTTCTCTTTCTCTCTCTGTCTGTCTGTCTGTCTCTCTCTCTCTCTCTTTCTCTCTTTATTCATGCTGGATCGAATCGCCTCGAGCAAAATCATACGTTACAATTACGAATTGACGTCGGCTGAAATAACTTTATGACGAAATAAAGTACGATTAATTTTTGTTTTCTTTTTTGCGATTCATATTTTCTTTTCGATATTGCCAAAAATTCGGAAGAATTTTGATTTTTGACAACGAAAGATTAAAAATATTTCGTTTAAATAATTAATTCGATATTATAGTATAATCCTTTTTAATATTATCGTTCGATATTTTGATCACGCGTTGGGGATACAAAAAATTAAACTGTTTTTTTTTTATAAAAAATGTGCGTGTTTTTTTCGATTAATTCAACATTGTAGAAAATTATTTCTGATTATCGTTCTTCATTTCAAACCCGCTCCAATAAATACAAATGTCAGACGTAGATTCTTTTTTTTTATAAAAAAAATAAAATCAAAGAGAATATTTCAATCTTTCATCGCGATTGATTTTTCATCGAAGCGGACGTACTTATCTTTCACCGTGAAAAATCATAGCGAGACAAAGACACAGAGAGAAAGAAAGAGAGAGAGAACTCTCATGTATAACCCCGGATTGCGAGTTTCGCGTGAGTTATCGTTCAATTCGAATAATTCTCGGCAGTTTCTTCTCACGAAAACTTTCTCCGTGTGTCTCTTTCTCTCGTGAAAACTTTCATTCTAGTTTCACGACGAGTGTGTATACGTGAACGAATAACCGTCGCACGGCAGGCAAGTCACGTAGATATACCGTGTCTTCTATAACGAGAGAAAAGGATCAGGAAGAAGGGGAGAAGGAAAAGGAGGAGAAGAAGAAGGAGGAGGAGGAGGAGGAGGGGGGAGCGAGCTGTGTGAAAGAAGAAAAGAAGGGAAAAAGAGTTTGCGTGCAACCTCGGAGGAATTACAATGGGGAAATGTATTATGATAGAGCGAGGGTCGTCGTCCGATACCAATGGGATTTTTGGGATTTTCTTTGGTTCAACGAAATTGTTTAAGATCGGGCGGTAACGGGCGCGAGAGGAAAGATCGCATCCGAGTTACTCGGGCCAAAGTGACTCTTCCGGTAGTGAGATCGGTACATACATTTTTCTTCTCGACGTAATAATTGGCGATTTTTCATACCGATTTTTCGTCGTAACGATAATTTTTTTTTATCGTAAAATTAATTTCTTTGTTTTTTTTGTTTTTTGATCAGATTTTTTCGGATGAATCTAACGAAGCGACGTACGCACATTGATTCGAGGATTATACGAGATCTCGAAACGGAAGGAAAATAGGAATTATTTTTAATGAAAAATAAAGAATTTGCTTTTTTTTCACTAATTATTCGACAATCGATCGATCGTGAAAGAAGATAAATGATTAACGAGTCTTCAGAATTGTGAAAATTGCATCGTTAGATTCGAACGAGATAGATCGACGACGCATTTTAATCGTACAATCTATATAAAAATTATTTTTTTATTTTCTTGTATTTTGCTACGATTTATGGAAAAAAATCGTCAAAAATCGGTTTTAAAAGAAAGTTTGTCCTCTCACACGTGGTGCTAATTAATTTATCATCACTGATTCTTCTTCTTCATTTTTTTTTGTTTACTTCGAGACGAAAGAACTAATAACGACGGTACACTTACCTTGCCGATTTTTCGTAATCCAAAAATAATCGCACAAAAAAAACCGCGACGACTTGTTCTTTTTTCACGGTCTTAATTACTATATATAACGATCGATCGAATTATCGAGAAAAAAATCCTAATCGCGAGAAACGATCGTCGTTAACGAATAAAAACAAAAGATTCGTGAAAAAACGATCGTCGCGTCGTTTAATCAATGGGTCGATCGAATTTTCGGGTGGCTGAAATTAATGCCGACGAGCTTGGACGACGTACGGTGGTGTACTGGACGCGGCTCGACGAGAGCGCGATAGTTGGTCCGTGGCATTCGCCGGGGCCCCCCTTGCGCCCGATGACCCCCTTCTTTCTCGATTCTCGTTCTCTCACGCCGACGACGTCGACGACGATTCGCAGGTTTTTGGACGAAGCGTATATACTTTAACGCCTACTAAAAGTCACGAGAAACGTGCGAAATTGATAAAAATCCTCATTTATAATTCGTCATTTCCAAAATCCGATCGACCAAAAAATTTTTTTCGCTATTTGGAAAAAATTTTCATCTTCGCAAAATTCACAGATGCGATTCTGCCCAAATTTCTCGGAAGTGTGTACGAAGAGAAAAGGGAGGTTCGCGTGCTGAATCGTAGAAAAAAAGATGAGACAAAAAAATTAAACCTGTTCGCAAATATCTGGGGTTCGTTCGATTTTTTATTTTATTCCGTTTTTTTCATTTTTTATTTTTATTCAATTTTTTGTTTTCTTAAAATCGCGGTCATCGCCCGCGTTCTTCTGGCTTCCCCCTAAGCTCGAATAGTATGTAAAATCGAAAGAGTGCTCGAGAGATGAACGAAGAATCGTTTTCTTTTTCATAAAAAATCGATTTTTTTTGCCTCTTAAATTTTTATTTCTCAAAGGCCTGATCGTGTTCCATTAGAAATTTTCTCGTTTGATTTCCCAATCGAAAATCCTACCATCGATCTTGAAATTATCGTCGAACGATCTTGAAAAAAAAAATCATAATTTATCGAGACGTTTACTCGATGTCACATGCAGAATTTCAAATGCACATCGAAATGCGCAAATTCGAATGGCGCAGTAACATGCCGGCAGCCTAAGATGGTCCGCTGGGGAGTAGGAGGGGGTGGAGGGGGGGAGTTGGGGGTATCTGAACGGGCCCCCGTGCAAACAGGTCGAGTCCCGCATTCCTATGGGAGGTGTAGTGGCCATCGCCTCCGGCCCAAACGCGAACTCAAAGTCATATATATATATAGATATAGATTTATATATAGATACAAATATACAGATATATATATATATATATATATATATATATATATATTTAGTCGAGCAAGAGGAAGGAAAGCCCCAGTGACCGAGATTCCCATATACATAGAGTACTCGCCGTACGCATACTATTACGACTCTTCCTGATCCTGCTCCGTTCGGATGTTCCACTGATTGTGAGTAAAAGAGCGAAATAGAGGAGTGGCTTGAGGGGGGGGGGGGGGGGGGGTATGCGCGCGAGAGAGAATCGCTCGGTTACTGTGGGTCAGGCGGATGTGTCCACTGCACGGTGTTTTTCCCCCACTCCAAGCGCCTCGCACCATCCCCCACTCGGCTACTTTCGGATCTTCGAAACACCCGGATCTTTGTTCGTTGGGTTTTTATCTTCTTTTCTTTGGTTTTATCCGATCTTCGTCACCTTTTCCGTGGATAGCTCTTCTATTTTTTAAGAGCCGTGAACGTCCCGTCGATCGACGTCGACGATGACCTGCGACCCGAAAATTTCAATCGGGCGGCATATTGCAATTTTCGTGTATGCATCAGTTTGAGGTTATACGTAAACGTAGGTATGGCCTAACGTATGTTTCGGTAGTCGAACGATCGATAAACAATCCTACCTGATTCGGTTATGGCAAGTGTAGCGTCCCTAATTCTACATTCCCTCGTCCTCTTCGCCGTTCTCATTCCCATGTGCATAGGCCGAGGAAAACTTAATTACTACCGTTAATTGCAATTACCAGAGGAGTGAGGGGTGTGAGGGACGGTTGATAGGGCCTCGATCGTGGCGATACATCGGGGTTGAACGTATACCGAACGTACAACGTGCAAGATTCTTCAGGTGGGTGTATCTATATATCTATGTACGGATGACCGCATATCTCTCAACCTTGCTTGCCTGAGATCGCAAGTTCGGATTAACTTTATTCTTGCTCTTGACCTTTTCGGATTAAATCAATTCGATGATTAAAAATAGTGGAGTTTATAAAAATCACCGTAGGATGAATATTAGAATTCATATTTCTGACCATTGTTTCGGAACATTTCGTTATTTTCGTTGCGATTACGAAATAGCAAACGATGATTTCGATATAGTTTCTATCGTTTCTATGTTATTCGCGAGAGATATTCGAATTGATGAATCATTAGAATTTGAATTTTACTTGACGGATCGTCATAGATCATGGAAAAAGGAATACAAGGTGAAGAGCGGTAGTCATGTGCGAGGTTGCGTACAGATATTAAGTTGATAAAATGGTGTGTTACTATTATCGACTTCTCGACGCTCCGCCAAAGCTGGCTCTTACAGACGTAGACTCTCTTTAGTGTTATATCGTCAATGACGCTCAGCGCTCTCTGGCTCTTCCACGTAGTACAAAATAACGAAACTGTTCGACCGATTCGACTGACAGCATAACCTCAAAATCGAGTGCCTCGTCAGCGCGTTAAACCGGAGTTTGTATAGTTTAAAACATATGATCACGACGACGTAGTAATTAATAAATTTAGAAAAAAAGTAAAGTGATTTCATACACCAACAAAATGGTATCGGTACTGAACACAGTGGATACCGGGCACGAGGATATGATTCATGATGCCGAAATGGACTATTATGGCTTGAGGTTAGCAACCTGTTCGAGTGACAATTCCGTCAAGATATTCGATCTTAAGAACGGCTCTCAAAGTTTAGTGGCCGATCTGAAGGGACACGTAGGTCCTGTATGGCAAATAGCTTGGGCGCATCCAAAATACGGAAACCTCCTGGCCTCATGTAGCTACGACAGGTAAGCATCACTAACATCAAAATAGTTGAAAATACGTCAGCATTTTGTACCACTAATTGCATTTGCACTGTAGAAAAGTAATCATCTGGAAGGAACTTGGCGAATGGACCAAGATTTACGAACACACGAGTCACGATTCATCCGTTAATTCAGTCGCCTGGGCGCCGCACGAATTTGGTCTGATTCTCGCCTGCGGCAGTTCCGATGGCTCTGTTTCAATTTTAATCAATAATGGTGATACATGGGACGTTAGAAAGATTCCCAATGCTCATACCATTGGTTGCAACGCCGTAGCCTGGTGTCCCGCTATTGAAACTAGTTTCGACTCAAATACCCAGAATCAAAGAAACGGCCCAGTAAAAAGGCTCGCGACTGGCGGATGCGATAATCTTGTCAAAATTTGGCGAGAAGACGGCGATAGATGGGTGGAAGAGAACAAACTGGAGGCTCACAGCGACTGGGTAACTTTGCCGTTCTCACTATTACAATAATCGAGCCATAACGCAGCTTTATAAGTTACAAAATCATAATAAGCGTTAATATCTTTAGGTACGAGACGTAGCATGGGCACCCGCGGTTGGTCCACCACGAGCGGCTTTAGCCTCGTGCTCTCAAGATCGTCGCGTAGTCGTTTGGACGTCAACGGATTACGCAAGTTGGACCCCGAACGTTCTCAATGTTTTCGATGATGTTATCTGGAACGTTAGTTGGTCGCTGACCGGAGGTATATTAGCAGTGAGCGGAGGTGACAACAAGGTGTCCCTCTGGCGGGAAAATTCCGAAGGTCAATGGGCTTGCATATCCGAATTGAATAAAGGCCAAGGAAATCTCAATACTACGGATCAACGAGCCCTCTAGAAACGATAAATCAACTGTAACATAAAAATAATAATCGTCGTTGTCACCACAGCCTGTGGCAATATCAGTTTGTAACGCTATGGAAAAAGGTCGTTATGACTGTAATCTTTTTCTTTTCTTTTTTTAGTTTGTAACAATGATTTATCATATAAATCAAATATTCGTTAACGACGCTCGGCCATTTTACTTCCTGTAATTTACTTCGAAGTTTATTCGGATCAACTCCGTGTACAGTTCAATCTTGCGTATACAAAGATGCGGTAAAGACAATGTCTCGCTTGATCATCGTTGATGCTTCTTCCATTTTTTCCTTGAGAACAGTTTCACCTATTCTCATCGCCGCTGTTTTTACATCCTGAAGCGTGTCATCGAGTTGCTGTATGCAACGTACGATAATGCCCTCTTGAACATCCGTCAGTTCCATTATCTTTGCGAATGATTCGGCTCTCGCCCACTCGTACACAACTTCGACCAGGCCGAAATTCAATGGTTCGATCGGATCAACGCCATACTTTTGTTCCATTGCCGCGATCTCGTCTCTCACCGAGTTTATTACTTCGCTCGTCTAATAAACAAACAATTATTTGTCGTGAGATATTTAATGATGCAATTGACGCGGAAATAAATCCTTGAAATGGACGTAATACTTGAAAATTATACGCGGAAAGAGAACATGGATAAAGTAATTTTTCCATGCAGTGTACGTACTTTTCTGAGAATAGGAAGTTCCGGCATTTCGCCGTCACCGCCACGCTGAAATACCATCGCCGACAGAACGGCGGCTATTTCCGCCGGATGAAGATTTGTCAATAAATTTCGATACATGAGTTCGGTTATCAAAAGTTCGTGAATTCCCATATCAAGAGCGACGCGACCTTTCAGAGTAACTGAAAAAAAATGTTCGGAATATATGAATAATAGTAACGATACATTAACGAGGAAATTTGAATTTGGAAGAAACTATTTTCATAAAAATCATTCGATACCTCTGTCGTTTGTGTCAATATAACCAAGATCTTTAAGGATATTGACCCGATTCATATACTCCGGATAAAGCGCTAGACCCTCTGCGCTCAATTTGAGCCGCAGAGCGGCTCCCTGTCTTTCCAGTTCGCTCCGATTGAATGCTTGCTCGAATTCTTTCTCAAACTCGGGAACATTAGTTATATTATTAAATTCTTCCAATTTCGATGAAAGGCTTGACATCCGTTGCCATCTGTCAAAGATACTAGGATTTTGACATGGTGTCTGGACATATGGCCTGAGGATACTCTCATTCTGCAGTACGAGAAGCGTCAATGCGTATAATTCTTGTATCGCTGTTTGGCACGTCGTACTGGGTTCATTGTGTCTAAAAAACAATAATAGAGATCGATGAAACATTTTTTTTAACGCTTGTCCAAATATTTCATTTAGCGTGAAAAGCTTTCGAAGAAACTTGATTTCATAACTCACCGGAAACGTTCTATCTTTCGTTGTTCACAGTCTTTCAGTACTAAAACACAATTAACCCTGATGAAAGCTTGTGTTATGTCGAGAATGCTCGAGTCTGGTATAGTAAGCAAACAGTGAGAAGGTACACCTTCGGGAACAAAAAACTGTTTTTTAGTGAGCGCTATCATCTCGTACCATCTCTCCGATTTCTCGGAAACCTCCCATTCGTTATCCAATTGTTCCGTCGATTTGTCCACGAGTATCAGGACCGAATACATTGTATCACAACCATGAAAACTTCTAGCTAGAAGTAGAGCGAGTTTTTTATAATGATTACGATGTGATATTATCAGTACACGTCCTTCTGTCAGACTTTTCAAGGCTTCTTTCGTTACGAGCTGATGTTTGCATATCACTCTCCTTTCTTCCAAATAGTCAATAGCCACATCGTAAAACCTCGACAACTGTTTTTGATAATTCGTCGTAGGTGTAAGTTTCGCAAGTGTAGTCTCGACACGTTCGAGCTCACGTTTCAACTCCTTTTCCTCGCTAGCCAGATTCATCTCCTTGAATGACTTTCTCATCATGTCCTCGACGGTTACGGATTCGCTGACTCGTCGAAGATTCAATACCATGGCATATGTGATCTTGAACCGGGACTGTAGATTGCCCTGTTGTCCGCACATCATTGTTTTCAGATCGTTGAAATGCGGCAGTGGGCCTGTACACATTATAATCACAGTTCCGGTCGCATCGTGTCCTCGGCGACCTGCACGACCCGCCATTTGAACGTACTCCGTTGGGATTAAGGTTCGAAATTGACGTCCGTCGTATTTTCGCACCGAATCGAAGACGACGGTTCGAGCTGGCATGTTTATACCCATGGCGAATGTTTCCGTAGCAAATAGCAACTGTTGATAATAGCTGGTTGTACGTTATTTCATAAGATAGATACACATTAGTCGGTAATAAAAAAAAATGATCACTTCTTCTCACCTTTACGACTCCATTCTGAAACAACAGTTCTATTATCTCTTTCAGAATCGGCAATATACCGCTGTGATGTACGCCGATACCACGTAAAAGTAACGACTCCATTCGCTTTATTTGCGGCAATTCTCTATCGGACTCGTTGAGACGATTGATGCAACGGTTGAAGAAAGAACGCACGTGTTCTTTTTCCGCCAATGTCGTAAGATTCACGGAGTTCAGAATATTGGCATTCTGGTTGCAACGATTTCGCGATAATGTAAATATGACCACGGGCATTTTTTCCTGAAATTGATAAAAAATCTTTGATTCTCTGTTATAAGCAGCGGTTAAAATCGTGAAAAAAATTGATTGTTTTCTTTAAATAATGGGTTTTCTTTAAATTATTTTTTCGGAATAATCGTTAATTATGATCAGTCGTTAATTGTGAATATGTAGTCTAATACTCACCGTCGATTTGAGATGATCTATGAAAGCCTCCCAATTGACTTTTTCTTGTTTCATAGCGAGTTGTTTCCGTTTGTCCTGGATTGACTTCATTCCTTGTTTCGACTTTACGCCATCTTGGTCAGCTTTTTGATTAACTTGTTCTTTCATATTCCTGGCCGAGTACCAGCTGAGAGTTTGGGACTAGACGATTATTAACAATTTTCTACAAGATATATCAACTACTCAAGTATAAAAGAATTCGTACTTTAGCAATAAAAATTCTCCCTTGGCAGTGAGAATTTGCACGAGATCGTTCCTGGTTGCCCAGTCTGTACCGAGATACAGATAATGTTCCAATGGAACAGGTCGCTTCAACGTACTTATCACGTACATCTTTCGCTTTTTGATTCCTCCTACCCAATTTGCGAAAATCAAAGGATTCGGCACAGTGGCCGACAACATCACAATATTAACGTTCGATGGTAGTAAAATGACAATTTCCTCCCAAACGTGACCTCGCTATTGATCGAGAAGAATTTAAACAACTTTTACTATTAATTAATTTTCTTTTTTTTTATCACGGCGTCATCTTACGTACATTCTCGTTGTTTATGTAGTGAACCTCGTCGAATATTACGTATTCCAGATCGCGCAATACCTCGGATGCATTGTACAGCATAGTTTGAAGAATTTCCGTTGTCATTATGAGACAAGAGGCTGTTTGATTTATCTGCATGTCACCGGTTATTAGGCCGATGCTGTCGAAAACTTTGCTTCTCTTGAAATCGCGATATTTTTGATTCGAGAGAGCTTTTATAGGTGATGTGTAAATTACCCTATGGATAAGAAATAAAATACTCATTAATAATGAGAATTGTGAAATATTGGTAATGCTCCTATAAAACCACGTTTACCTCGTCATGTGGCGCTGGCTCAATGCTATAGCGTACTCAGCGACCGTTGTTTTACCGGCGGAAGTGTGAGCGGCTACAAAAACGTTGCAGCCCTCCTCAAGTTTTATTATTGCTTGTTTTTGAAAGGTATCAAGCTCGTATTCGAACGTCATTGCTGGCTTTGGTACTTTTTTGTCAAAATCAACTACAGGCACCGAAACATCCAGTTGTTCGGCCCATTCGGCGTGTAAATTCGTCGTTGGTTTATCGGCTGTCTTGATAATTGGTATGTTCCACGATTCCAATGGTATATCTTCGATATCCTCTAATTTTGACAATTCTTTATTATCCGTTACTTTAGATGTAGAATCGTTAACCTCCGCTGTTTTACTCAATACCGGCCATAAGCCCAATTGGTTCTCCTCCTCCTGAACCATAGCCATCAGATTAACTTTATCCAATTTTGTATTATTTACGTTATTCTTCGTTTCAACGTTTTTAACATTGTTCAACATTATCGGAGTACAATTGTCCTTCTTGAATTCTATCCCCGATCCAAAGCCTTTTGCCAGTGTTCTAAGATTGTTCTCAAAATCCAAATCGGAAGAAGAAAAAGTTTTACTAATGTCAGGCTCATCAAAACCTCCTGGCCAAAATGGAAAGTTACTGGAATTGCCTATGTACAGAAAAAGAAATAATGATGACGTATACCACAATGGTGCAAAATGGACAGGGAGTAATTGAATGCGTGGGTCATTATAAAGAGGTAAAAGAACGACCTTGAATCCCATCTCGAGAAGGGCCGCGTGCCCTACTCATAGACATCGAATTTCTAGCCGTTTCTCCAGCTCCGTACAACGTGTCCTCTCTCATGTTGCTTATACAACCTGTTATAGGATCTCTATCAAATTTAAGTGTTGTTCCGACCGGAGACAAATCATATTCAACAAGTGCAAGGATATCCGGGGTTCTAGGCCAATAAACTTGGACATTTTCCATCTGATGTATCGGCAGTCTTTCAGGACATTCTATGTATTGCCGCAATTCATCTTCTATATCGACAAATATAGGAGGCGGCCCAAATGGTAGCTTGAAAATTACATCGAATATTATCATCTGCCATAGCACAATGGTATCAACAAACACGAATTTTGTATTGTATTTTTATTGGTTTTTTAAAATACCTCCTCCAGTATGGAGATTCTGTCCTTCATTTCCATATCTCATTTGAATCGATCTAGACCAGATTTGAATACTTAAATAGTGGACTAATTTACACAATTCGATGTGACGATGATATGTCGTACAGGGAAGTGACACTCAATGCTAAAGGCTAAAGGGTCCCACGTTATTTGTCTCGACGCAGTTCGTTAGATTTTCTATACCAACTTCGTAGCTCGAAGCTCTGCAACGAATTTCGCTCTGCAGTGTTGGCGCCCTGCAACATTTAAAATTGGGCGGGAGAGGTTTTACGATGCATTGGATTGAATTGGATATGTTAGAAAATACAGAAAAATAAAAAAGAGTATTTTATTGAAAAAATATTATTGTTTTACATATAACTATTATATACTATACTATACTATACCATTTTACATGTTATTGAAAATTCATTTTATAATTTATAGTGCGAATGGCCGTATTCTGCGGATCACCCGGTTGTCTCGCCAGCAGGGGAAAAACGGTAGAGTCGAAATTTTTCTGAAACAAATAATGAAAAAGATTATTATACTATAGATTTTTATCACTTGATTTCCAAGCTTAAAAAAGTATTTTATTATTCATAAATCATTAAGGTAGAAAAGAATCATTCATCATTAAATCAAAAATAATACTATGTACAAAAATGATCACCATATTAATGAAAATAGAATGAAGGACTCACCCGATGAGCGAAGGTGCTTCTTGGAATTTGATGTTTCACACAAACAATGAGACCCGCACAAAACGGTCGCATTGTTTGTGTTCAACTCCTCGTCGTCGCTGTTGAGATTCTCCGAAGGTAGCGGTACACCTTTTGCAACCATGTCCTGATCATCTGCCACAGAAATATAAAGATATTAGCGATTGAGATGTTCGATTCTGATAGGATTCTATATAAAATGTCCACAATTTTGGTGTGCGTACATAATTTGCATAATAAAAATACTTTCATATATTTCATTTTAATATTTAATTTCCTGGAAAAATACGTTCTGCATATTATACCCAACCACTAGTATTTCACTTACCGCTCAAGATCCTTAGGGAACCTTGAATAAGGTTGACATCCCTCTTCTGTATTCCGGACATGGTTGCAATACGCTACCACGCACTTCGAATAGCTCATCCTCGATGATGAATCTACAAAATTATAAAAATATTAGTCGTACAACACGACGAGCGTGTATATTGGCAAAAGTGCCTAGGCTAGTTACGTTCTTGCGTACTAGCTTGCATATTGGCAGCCATGATTTTTAAAAATAAGCGTTACTGCGTCGGGCAGTGAACAGCGATAGAGGTTAGCTTTGTGTTTTCGAAAATGTTTATTTCTCAGGATATCAATACAAAAAATACATTGTTGCATATCTTTTCGTGATTATCGCGAATATTGAACAATTCGCTCTCGTTTTCAGCATGCCGGACGAGGTTCGATCGTTTATTCGCGAGGTGTTCGTGAACGCTCAGTTCAACAAAACATCGCATCAAAATTTTCAAAAAAAATTAAACACGCTGTATATGAAGGTAAGCAGACAATTATATCGATACAATTATATTGCTTGACTCTCTTCGAAAGTACAAAACACAACAAAACATTTCAGGTTCTCGCACTTTGTCCGTTTCATATTTTATAGAATTTTCTCCACGACCGCTACTTCGCGATGCAATACAAACCTGTGTATATATTTTCAGAGCGATTTCGATACATTCACGGATTATTTTATCGGGTGTTTAAGAGCGCCATTGGCGATAAGCGACTATCATCCTCATGTTGAAAATGTGCTCCAATTCGCAGCTGCATTCGCATGCAGTATTTATTCGCTGGAAAATAGCTTGGAGACGGAACAAATGTGCCCGTTCTTGACACGTATCTTTGATTTTATTTTCGCTCATCACAGTGCCAAAGATCAAACAGTGAGATTTCGCCTGTGTCATTTTCTCAATATGCTGTTGAATAACATGGGCGAAGATGCCTTTTTAGAAGACCATATCTGCGACAAAATAACATCGTGTATGATGGATCGTTTGCTGGATAAATCGCCAAGGGTTCGAGCTCAGGCTGTACTGGCACTGCATAGGTTGCAAGATCCCACGGACGATAATTGTCCGGTGATCAGAATGTACATCTTTCATTTATCCAAAGATCCAAACGCGGAGGTGCGCAAAGCCGTACTAGCCTGTATGGCCAAATGTCAGAAAGCCTTGCAGGCTGTTTTAAAGAGAACCCGAGACATCGATGAAGCCGTTAGAAAAATGTCGTATGAATTTATTAGTAAGATAACGGTAAAATCGTTGACAATAAAGCAGAGAGAGACACTGGTCAACGAAGGCCTCAAGGATCGATCGGAACTTGTTTCCAAGATAGTGAGAAGCGTCCTTTTGCCATCATGGCTTTTACACTTTAGCGGCGATTACATGAAACTGTTACGAGCTCTTGACGTCGAGAGCGTTACGGAAACAGCAGCATTAGCTCTCGATGTATTATTCAAGTTAGTACTTTTCATAAGTTTATTAGAATCTTACTGAAAACTTTTGCTTGCCGATAGCTCATGCTTTTTTATTTACGGCTATCTTGAAACAGATGTGACGTGTTGCAAAAGTTGCTGGAGCAGCTCCCCATCGATTCCGAAAGCAAGCTTATACCAATGGAAAACCTCACGAGCGAGACAGTTTTATATTGGCGCTGTCTTGTCGAATATCTTTATAAGGAATCCTGCACGGAGGACGTTGACCAGTGTCTTCCTGAATTATCAAAATTCTGCGAATACATCCGTCAGTTTCTCGAAAGGATGGGTGCGCAAGAATACGACTTGGTGGACATGTTGACTTGCAAATTTATTCTCTATCAACTCTTCAAGATCGCCCAAACCTTCGATTTGGGGGATGAAATTGGTCGGTTGAATTTAACACAGCTCATAATAGATACGCTGCAGAATGAACACTGCACCGGCAAAATCACCGAGTGTATCGTCAAGTACTTTGAGCTCGTTGTACCTGACGTTGACAGTAGAATTACTTCGCTCGTTCATGTTATTAGTGAAATAAGATTATCGACTCCGCAATTTGTACCCACGCAAGTATCCGAAAGCGAGGAACAGAGGATAACGAACAAGGTAAATCTTAATTACAGCTAGGTTGTAAAATTATATGGACATCCGATTAACTCGTGAAATTTAGTTGCAGAAGGCCAAGCTCAAGGTGAAATTAAACGAGATTCAGGAAGAAGAGTACGAGGCTATGCGTAACAGAGATTTTATAAAAGCCCAAGCTCTGAAAGAACAGTTGGAAGTGATGGAAAAGAAGCTGAATGAATTAACTACTCCGAATACGACGGAAATAATCGAAAATGTTTGCGTCGAAAAGAGCGATCCGGACACACTGGACAAGTGTCTTTCAATCATGTGTTGCATGACTTCCGCACCGTCCGTAACGACTGTTACCGCGACTTTGAGAAGTCTGCTCGAGAATCTACCCTTACCGAATATCGATGTGGGTAAAATAAAGTAAGAAATCTCGGTATTGCATTCACACTTTACAGACTAGACTTACTATTTCAGCACGAAAACAGCGCCGTTCATGTTCTCGCGCTGAAAGCTGTCGCCACATGCTGTCTATTGGATGCGGATCTGGCTAAGAAACATATAATGATGTTTATCTTGCAATTTTCTGTGGACCTAGACGACCGTGAAACCTGGATAGTCTCGCTACAGGCGATATTCGATCTACTGTTGTGCTACGGTCTCGAATTTTTTGGTATCTCACCGGTCGATAACGATACGAATGATACTATGGAAAAAAGTCGAAAGGGTGGTACTGTGAAATTATATAGCCACACCGAAGAAGACATGACCTGCGCGAGTGTACAATCTAACGATAATCACGATGGGGCCAATAAATTTATTAAAATTCTCGTAAGCTTGCTGGATAACGGGGTAAGCGTTTTTTTATTAGCAGTCTTATTGTTGTTTTTTTTTGTCGAATGGTTCGTTCGAATGATGTATATTTTTTTTTCACCAGGATCAAGAAATACGAACAATAGCGACCGAAGGTCTTTGCAAATTATTGCTTCACGGGAGAATAAGCGGGGCTCATCTGGTGTCCCGTCTGCTTATTTTACTCTACAATCCAGTTAGCGAGGACGACGTGTATTTGCGACAATGTCTGTGTTCTTTTTTTAAAATATTTTCCATTCGCGGGCTGAATAGTCAAGAAATGCTCGAACAAGCGTTCATGCCAACATTGAGGACACTGGCAAATGCACCTGATTCGAGTCCGCTGCAAGCGATACAACCATCGTATTTGACTAGTTTTATACTCGGGCTAACGAGCGCTCGCAATCATAAGCCCGGCTCCGAGTGTTACACGGTGCATAACAATTTAGCTGTCGCTATCCTGGCTGAAGCTCTTGATCCAACGAGCGAAATTGATGAAGATTCCTTGCTCACATCACTCAAATACTTGGACTTTCGCTTCGAAGATGATATAGAGAAAAAGAATGTGTACGAAGCTGCGGATAAGATTGAAAAATCTGTGAGTACATGATCGAGCTTTTTCTACAATTACAAAAGATTAATTTTTTATAAACTCTCTTCGTCTGTTTCTTCTGTTCGTCTAGTTAGGACAGTCTAGTAAGCGTCTGATTAAATACATACAGCAGTTCAAAACTAAGATCACCGATAATAACGAGCCAACCGAGACGGAGATCGATGAGGAAAATGTCGAGTCGATTAATAACGATACACCGGAAATGTAACATAAGAATACGAATTAATATTGTACGTAGAAATTAATTTGATACTTTTGTAAAAAAAAAAACTACCAACCATATCGGCAATTGAAAGTTGACGAAAGATGGAGCTTTCTTAAAAATAGTTTAATAAACTGCCGCCAGGGTTCGTTGCAGTTTGTTTATAATTCTTGTTCGTATGTCATGCGCGTTCTAAACGACGAAACAAGACATACGAGTCCCCCGTGATATTTGTTTAATCGACAAACAACATGGAAGGACTTTCAAAACCACAGATAATAAGTCATATCGAGAAATCCGTTGATTATTCACTTTTCGACGCAAAATGGATACCGTGCAGCGCAAAATTTGTGGTTATGGGCTCGAGACCTCGTGGTTCCGGGATAATACAGATATACGAGATATCGAGCGGTGAGCTCAAACTCGTTAAGGACATCGAACGCTCGAATCCCATAAAATGCGGCACATTCAAGTCTTCGAGCCTACGAAATCGTCACTTGACCACCGGTGACTTTCAGGTTCGTAATTTTTCTATAAAATTTTTCCAACTTATTGTTTTAACGATTGTCCTATGATATTTTTTTAGGGGAAATTGAGAATTTATAATCTGGAAGATCCCTCGATACCTGTGTACACAGCGGATGCTCACAGTGAGATAATAAATGCTATCGATGGGATCGGTGGAGATAGCGTGGGTTGTGGAGCTCCAGAAATAGTTACAGGCTCGAGGGATGGTAGCGTTAAGGTGTGGGATCCACGCGAAAAAGGTCGTCCTGTTGCAGTAATGGAACCCAAAGAGGGTGATGTTCGACGAGATTGTTGGACGGTCGCATTTGGCAATTCGTACAATTCCGAAGAGCGAGTCGTCGCGGCGGGTTACGATAACGGCGATGTAAAGATGTTCGATCTACGAGCGATGGCTCTAAGATGGGAATCCAATCTTAAAAACGGTGTTTGCTCCCTCGAGTTTGATAGAAAAGACATAACGATGAACAAACTTGTAGCTACGACTCTCGAGTCAAAGTTTTATGTCTTTGATTTACGAACGCAGCATTCTAAAAAAGGATTCGCCTATCTAACCGAGAAGGTTAAATACGTTCTTTCCCCTTTTTCTCTTTACTATTAGATCTTAAAGTTTCATGGATTTATTTTTTCGGATGCTCAGGCACATGATTCGACGATCTGGTTGGTGCGGCATTTACCACAAAATCGAGATATATTCATGACTTGTGGAGGCACAGGTTCTCTTTGTCTCTGGAAATAGTAAGAAGACTCGATATTTCTAAGGGAAGGTGGAAACGTTTGAATTTTTATTTACGATAAGATTTTCTTCTTCGTTTCAGTAATTATCCGGAGAAGAGGAGGCTCGCAGACGCCGATGGTATATTTCAGGGTGTCGCGGGCAGCGTTAGTTTGCTTCAACACAGCACATTATCAACTCAACCCGTGAGCTCGTTGGATTGGAGCCCGGATAAACAGGGTCTAGCTGTTTGCACGGCATTCGATCAATGCTTGCGTGTGATCATTACGACCAAGCTGAACACATATTGATAGCATGTCGATATATATATCTATATTTCCATTGTAAGATCGTTAAGTGTAGCATTAAAAACAAATTTTTTAAGAAATGTGGTTTAAATAGACCGCGCGTCTTACGCGCTTGCGCGTAAACGGTGTGCGAGTGTCGGGAACTTCGTCGTATTGCCGCTAGTCGCGCATACGCGGTGTTGTCATAGACGTTAAAATGGCGGGTGTGCTCTTCGAGGATATTTTCAACGTAAAAGACACAGATCCGGAGGGAAAGAAGTTTGATCGGGGTGAGTTGTATCGATACATTGTACCGTTAATTATTCTTTCACCATAAAATAATAAGTTAAACCCATCGGGGCCACGGGAGAATTTGTCGATTTTTCATCTGCGTGTCGCCATCGTGATCCGTAGCCGGCAGCGACGATTGCGTCTCAACACAACCGGAAAGCACATGGTATTACAGCCGGTCTTGGCGGTAATCTTATCTCTAGTACAAAGTCGTGTTTTTTTTATGAACTATGCCAATATTTCTCGTCAGTTATTATTCTTTAGTCCTAAACGGCCGATGAGTGCCCGTCAGGTATATAACATTTGGCCGGACATTGGATAGGACGTTCATCTTTTTACTATTTGTGAAAATCGAGAATGTTCGCTCTCCATTCTCTCCCTCTCTCTATCTTGTTCTCTGACATATGGACTGAGTACAGTGAAGACTCCACTGCGCTATACAAATGGAGCAACAAAAAAGGGAACTCTCATCACCGTAACAATGCCTTGCTTCATCCCGTTTTACCTTGACCTTCGAGTCCGAGCGACTTGAGAGTGGTTGAAAGTCTAACGTATACGAGCCAGCCATACAATTTTTCTGGACAATATTTTTCTAGGCTGTCTAAACAATGGGATGTACAATTAACTTAGAGTCCCATACGAAATCACATTACCGAGAAAATATTTTGTTGTTGTTTACTATTTAAGTCTGTTACGTAAAAAAAACTGAAGAGTCGCCGTTATTATAAATACGCTGGAACATTTGCGCGCGCGTTTCACACGAAAGTAACCACCAAAAAAGTCAGTGTGACACGATCAATCTTTCGGTTAGTACATTTTTCGTCCGCCCGCCGTCTAACCGTTTCTATTATTGTCAACATTTCGTCTTTTTAAATTTATCACGAATACGACTATCGCGAAATGAATTCACCAACATCTCGTAATCCTGACGCAATCGCAATGAAAAACAATCGATCTTACGCAACAGAATGTGCCGCAGGCAAGAGGCTGACTCGTCTAGGTAGTCGTCTTCTTGGGCTACACCTATCGAGTTAGGTATTTTTAACATCGATCATAAGCTTATCGATTATCAAATACAATAATCGTGACGATGGAAATGATTATCAAAAACAAAATCAATTAGTAGTATATAGATTAAACGAATCGTACAATGCGCTGAAAATAATTCGCTATTTATTTTGTCCGATCTTTCGTCTACCGTAAATTTTCTCAACGTACATAACCTCAACATCTTTCAATACCATTACTTATTTTTTTAAACGAATCAAAAAATTGCATGCACCAATTCCAACCACCTTGCCACCATTTCCTAATAAAAAATCCCCGTGCGTTTTATACATAATAATAAAGCTCAGCTGTTAAATTTCTCCCGTTAGACCCTCGTCGCCGCGCGTTTAACCCAAAATCCCATTTTTTACGAGGGACAAAAAAATCTAATCGAAAAACGAGATTTTTCAATCCCCCGCGGAACTGGAAAGATTGAACTAGGTGTATAGATGTGTGAGTTGTGTACGTGTGTCGATTGCGAATCTGCGTGGGTGGTTACCGAGCGAGGGGGAGAAATACGAACGAAATGAGTCGAGGCCGCGAGGGGTGCTGCTGCGCGATGATAAGGATGGCGTATATCTGGCAGTGGTTAACGACGGGGCGCATGGCGGGGCGGCGGAGCGAGAGAAGGGGGAAGGGCTGAAGTATTGTCCGGGAGACGAAGGGGGGGGGGCGGACCGGCAAAGAGTGGGGCAGGGGGGGGGGGACTGTTCGCTGCAGCCGGTCGATCCAGCAATCTCCGCCGCAGCCGCACCGGCAGTATCAGCATTGGTATGCCTAGTGGCGGATGCAACGGTGGAGAAAAGAGAGCGCGCGCGAGCGTAAGAGCGAGATAGATAGTCGCGTAATATGACGCCGCGGAGTGTACCGACGGAGGGGCGCCGCAGTCCTGACACGGTCAAGGTCAGGCTCGGCCTCAAGGTCGCCACAGCCAGTGGAGATGTCATCTCGAGGGAGAGTCGTGCGCTCCTCCCTCCATTCGTTCTCCCTCGCTCTACATACTTACTGCATATATAGGTATGTGTGTCGTTCTTTTTATATTGTGTCAAAAAAAAAAGTGTGCCCGATGTGTAGTACGTAACTTCACGTAATACGTATACATACGTGTAGTAATTCGCGTTACGAATATTATTCGAATTTTCTTTCGTCTCTTTCCCGTTCGTTCTTTCGACAATTTTCAACGTTTATGCGCCAAGCTTTTTGTACTTGTTACGTAGGTACATACGTTTATACTTTACGATGTTTACATTCATATATAGATAGCGTAGATATATATCTATAGATAATGTATATACATATATTGAACGTATAAACGAATACATCTATATCTATGCCGTCTTACTACGCCGTAATTTAGTTCTCGCTGTAGAGACCGGAGCGACGATACCGAGTACCATCGCCTTCTCTCCAAAGTGTAAAACGTCAGCAACGCGACTGGGCGAGATTCGAGTGAGGCCTATGCGCGAGAGAGAGAGAGTGAGAGTGAGCGAAAAAGAGAGAGAGAGAGAACGCGAGTGAGTCACGTGCCACTGTTGCTCCTCCTTCGCGCATAGCTCTATACACACGCATATACTCGACTGTACGCGGTATGACCTTGAACGAAACGAACGATGACTGACACAGAACCCACGCGCGCGCTTCCAGTTTGCCGAAACCGCATTACGTATTGGCTCCGTCGCATCGCGCTACGTTCGCCCTAACATTTATGCAATTTTTCGTACACCATTTCCCTATATTACGTGCGAAGAGTGATGCCACGAAACGTTCAACAGATGGAACTACTGTCGATGGATCGCGACTCTCGGATTTATCGTTCGCAATAAAATCAGCTGTCGAGTCGAGTAATGAGATTGCTAGACGTCACCGAGAGAGAGAGAGAGAGAGAGAGAGAGAGAGAGAGAGAGAGAGAGAGAGAGAGAGAGAGAGAGAGAGAGATAATACGAGAAAATTCATAACCTCATCGTACGATTTTATGGTTTTGTAGGTTATGTGGATATCGTTTCGTCGTTATAGCTGTGTCGTTAGACTCTCTTGCCATCGAACGTCGATGTCATTATGGCGGGAGATTCAAAAACGACAAAACGTTGCTGACGCGCTTGCGTATTAATCTTTATACGACAAAGGCGAATAAATGCTCGTCGGATTAATGTCTGATTTCCGAAAATGCGAAATTATTCGTGCGTCAAACTTTTTTTTAACATCGTGTCAGGCATCGAGGCACGAAGTGGGGAAAATAAAGTTGAAATAATAATGGTGACGTTTCGAACGAAACTGGAGGATAAAGTATTCGCCCGGAATTTGAAATTTTATTATTTCCGCGTTCAAAGCCGGACCGGAAGTAGATCGCGCTTTTTTTCAAATTCGTTGTTCTTTTTGCAATTTTTTTCGATAATTATAGTTCGAGCATTTTTTCACCATAAATAATAATTCTACTTCGTCGTCTCGTTTTCTCCATCGATTATCGTTATAAAATCAATATTATACAAATAACAATTCGAAACAAAAATCAAAAACCCGCAGAATCAAAAATAATGCGACAAAAAAAAGTCGTTTCGTCGGAAGTAGGAAAAAGAAGAAGTCGATAAAAAGTTGTTCGCGACGTACTCTGGCAGCTGCCGACTTCAAAGAAGTCGACTTCTGGCAAACGCGCAACTGCAATAAACCGTACGAAATAAAATTCTTCCTCGATGCCAAACTTCTTCGATGTACGAATACGTTTCGGTATTGTACGAACAATTTTGATAAGAGAACGAGAATCACGCCATCGTCGAAGAAACTGTGGTATATTCTAAAGAAAAAAACGAGAAAGAAAGAGAGAGAGGGAGAATCGCGTGCAAGACAGCCAGGAGGGGAACGAAGAGCGAGCAAAAAGGGAATATCGCAGAAGAACGAAAGAGTGTGTGTGAGAGAGAGAGAGAGAGCGCGAGCGTGAGCGTTCGTCTCGTCGCGAGAGGAACCGAAGACTTCGCCGCCACCGTCGCTGCTCGCGCGCGCTCTCTCTCGTGTTGCTAGGCGCGAGAGCCCGCGAGGCCGAGCGCTTCTTACGAGAAGGCCACTGTCAGTGCCAAGGCAGTCAGGCAGCTGCTGCGGCCCGGCCGCGCTTCGTCACTTGGCAGCAGCAGCGCCGTGCTAACTTTTCTTAACTATTCCGCGTGCTCTCTCTCTCTCTCTCTCTCTCTCTTTCTCTCTCTCTCTCTCTCTCTCTCTTTTTTTTTCTTTCTTTCTTTCTTTCTTTCTTACTTACTTTCTCCAACCCTCGCAATTTTTTTACCCCGTCGAGTATTATAACGATTTGGCATCGACGTTGATCCAACGTGTTTTAACATTAATTTAACGTCTCGTTCGTTGAGTCGTTGATGCCTTTACACGTATTTGTATCGACGATTAGTGACGTTACGCGCCGGTTTTATTTTTCGCTTGTTTCGCTCTCCCTTTGTCTCTCGCGTCTCTTCGTAGAGCGGCGAGGAAGGGGTGGACAACTTGAAAAAAGGGGAAACTATTGAAAATAATTTATATTTAATTTTCTTAATTCGTTATGTTTTCGTGATTTTTGACCAAATGAAATAATTCTTTCGAATTCTTACAATTTTTTTTTATATTGTAAACTTTTGTGATTTTTTTATGATAACGATTTTTTGTTCTTTTTTTTCATTCTCAACGTCGATCGATCTTTCTTCATTCGTTATTAATCATTTAGTATCGATTGAAAAATAAATTTGTTTATCGTTACTTTTTCTTTTGTCGGGGAGGTTCTGTTTCGATTCGTACATGGGGTGCTTCGTTTTATGGGTGACAGTGTTATGTCAGTGACTACGATCGCGTTGCATCGGAAAACGCCCGCGCAAACGTCGTTCCGCGTGTGCTCTCGCGGAGTTGACGCGCAGCGGCGTGTTTTCGATCAATCGTCGCCGAGGACGAAGCGAGGAACAATTTTTTCGAATTTTGTTTCAAAAGAAATAACACAAAGAGCGATCGTTTCGCGTTTTGAGGAATATTCTCGAGGAACAACGATGCCGGTGGCGATCGACGCGGCAATGCAAGATCGCAGGTACTTTTTAACGATATAAAAGAAAATACGTTTAACTTTGAAACGACCGGATTGCTCATTTTATAAATTCTCAATGAAAAGCAAAACAAAATCATATCTCGCCTGTATTTTATTTCAGAAATTCTGTCAGCCGGTTATCCTTCGAAATTTCGTTTCTAAACAATATTTAATATGAATTATTTTTCTAAAACACGTTTAGGTCGTTTCATCAAATTTAAAGTAAGTAAAAAGAAAGAAATTTTTTAATTAAAAAAATTTGTTTATTACGTATAAATTAAATACGATGTATACCCGTTTCTCTTTTTTTTTTAATAAGAAAATAAATATATCAATTGTACACCGACAACGTTGGGTACTTGGTCAGCGCGCAGTTCGGGCGATCACCAAAGTTAAGCAGCATTTCACGTCGCCATTAGTTGGTGCGGTGACCGCTCGGCCGTCCTCTCGCTGAGTCGGGAAAAAGGTCATGTTTTCCGGTGTCCGATGATTTCCTGCAGGAAACCATTAGACTTTAGTTTGGAAATGTGTTGCCGGCTGTACTGACATGAGTTTTCTGCAATTTCCCCATGCTCTAGGGAATTGTGATTACAGCGTTGGAAATTCGTCTGCGGGGACGGGTTCCGAAAAATTAGGTTAGGTGAGTCGAAGCGCGCGGATAGGCAAAATTGCCTAGGAAAAAGAGAAAAGGTGCAAAAAAAGATCGGTTATAAAAAAAACCCAAGGTGCGTACGTTCGAAATAACGAAAAAAAAGAAGATAACAGGTACAATTAGAATGTGCAATACGACTGAAAAAAGCGAATCTACCGGGTGGCCTGGAAAATAACACGGGGAGAACGCAACACGCCCTCGCTCCATACAACCTCCATCCCCTCATACTTATATATAACTGTTAGATCGATATTTTTGTGATGCAATGCTGAGGATAAAATGGTAAATTTAAATACCGTTGAAACTCTAGTTATCGCGTCTACGAGCGCGATATAGACGAAAATTAACTTTTACGGTCGAAGTTCCCCCGTTATTGACGGACGGCTCGACTATCGCGCTCGTTATTGAGATAATTTTGAATATTCTCGGTCGTCGAAAAAAAAGGACGATTTTGTTTAGAATCTAATATTTTTCAAAACATTTATTATATCAAGTTTATTTCTCAAAAGAAAAAAAATCCTTTTAATATTTGTTTTTTTAAACGAGCGTCGATTACGCAGATTTCTGCCGTTACCGGTGGAGAGTCTCGGGCGCGCAAGGAAAGTGGAGACGGTCAGTCGGGAATTTCGCGTGATCCGTCGCTAACGTTTGACGACGTAGGCTTTGTCTTTCGCATTTCGGAAAAAAAAGAAAAAAAACGCTCGCGAACACGCAGATGCATTCGCGCTTTAATTAACCCGTATCGTAATTCGAGACCGTACACGGGCGCGATAGGTGGCACTGATTCGACCCTTGACATTTTCCTCGATCGACTGTATAGAATGAAAAAAAAAAAAAAAAAAATAGAGACAGAGAGAGAGACAAATATACGAGGGATGGGTTAAAAAGTAGGAGAGTCGTGGAAGGAGCGAAGAGGAGAAGAGAGAGAGAGAGAGAGAGAGAAGGGAGAGAGCTTATCGATCGCGCTTCTGCTGGAAACGGGGCCGTCGAAAATGATTAACGACATTTCCTCGTGACGAGAGACACTCGTGTTCCATGAACGTCGTGCCATCCACACACACACGCGCGTAAACAGAATACGCGAGACACAACGCGTTCAACATTATCGGTCTGTTTTTCGCTTTATTTTCTTCTTTTTTTTCGTTCACATTTTTCTATGCCAAAAAGGTGTTTTTCTTAATTCGTTATTCGGCGTTGGGTCGATCGAGTCGTTTTCAGTAAAAATTGAACGGAAAAAACTTGAAGACGAAGAGCATGATTTATTTTTATTTTATCGCTCGACGAGATCGGATATCGAATTGAAAAATATTAATGTTTCCGAGAAAATTTTATTCGTATAAAATTAATATTCGTCAACATTAATTATTGATTTTTAATTATTAAATTATTATCGTTAAATCGCTTGTTAATTTTGTTATTATTTTATACAAATATAATTATCTCGTCGAATAAAAAAAAATGATGAATTGATAAAGTTCGTTGAAAAATTGTAATTTTGTTTTTAAAGGCAACGAAGTAATTGACAATAATTCGGAACAATTGTTGAAAAAAGCAATTGTTCCCTTACGACGAATTTTCAAATTCGACCGGATCGATGACAAAATCTTCGAATCGTCGAAAAAGAGGAAAAAAAATAGCGACGAGCCTTAAAAACGGTAAAATCGAGATTAATGCCTCTCGCCTTATACCAAATAGCGCAACCTTATATTTATTTCACCGCAAATCTCTGCGATGATAGCGATAATTGGCAACTTTCGAACCGCATAAAAAATCTTCATCTAGAAAATTGCTGCGAATGCGAGAGGACTAATTTGCAGTCGACTCGTCTTTTTCTGATAGCCCACGTGTATTTGTTGACGCGAAATATATCAAGTGACGACAAGTAATTAAAAGAAAAGAAAATGTATAGTAGTTGGCAACGAGAAGCTGCCTTGTCCCTTTATAAAGATATATATATATATATATATATAGATATATATATATATATATGTGCATGTATGTATGCATGTGTGTGTTTGTATGTAAACAAGAGAGCGAGCCAGAACCTCGTAGCTCGTTTTACCGATAACCGAGATAAGAAATGAATTATCGTTCGGCGTTTATGACACCGCGTCCTCGAATCACATACACGATATGCACGTTTATGTATATGTCTGTGTGTGTATGGCAAACAAATTTTCAGCCGGGCACTGCTCCTGCCCGTCTAGTCCCGAATTTTCGTTGTAAATATCAAAAGTAATTTTGATCGATCGAGATTAAAACAAACAAAAAAATTGTTTATAATAATTAAAACGATTAGAAAAATGTCGCATCGAAAAACGTCGTCGTTCGTAAGGAACGTCTCTCGTTCGTACCTTTTCATTATTCGATAATTCGCTGTAATAAAAATTGCACGGTGACGAGGGTGAGTCGAACCAATGTTGACGGTACGATGGACAGTGATTGGCACGTGTCGATCCGCCTTTGCCTGATAAAATTTGGCAGGGTAATGCGAATGGGGTTTGAATTAATTCGGGCAAGCGATTAGAATTTCGAAACAGTGAGAAAATGGATATAAATCGCGATATTCAAACGGTCGAAAGTTTTCGAGGAATCAATATTTTCCATGATTATCATTCTCGAATAATTTTTGCGTCGAACAATTTTATACAATTTTTTGGTTGCTTTTCCCACTTCTCGTTAAAGGTTGAAACACAATTGTGTAAGATCAAGAAAATTAAACTGTTGAGAAAAAAAACAGGAAATAATTGAAAAGAATTCGAAGGTGATTGATAACGTTCTGCACTGCCAATCACTGTACCTTTCACGATCCAGTCGACTTTCATCCCTCCACGTAAACAAAACTTTTAAACGCCAACATTTTTTTTTCACAAATTACCGTCAAAAAATAATTTCCATAATAAAATAACTTTCTCTTAAAACAATTCTTCACCCCTTTTTTTTATTCGAAACTGACCCACCGTTGCTCAAGCGTTAAATCACCCTTGCCCGAACCGAGCAAAGATAACGCTATGCAAAAAAAAAAAACAAAAAAAAAAGACTAAAGAAAAGCCGAATAATTGGCGCACCTGCGTGTTGCGCTTGAGCTGCCAATAACCGTGCCGAGCCTATGGTTCCCGGCCAACATATGCAGCCCGTTCGTGGTAGCGGCGCTGGTTGTATGCGGATTGTGGGTGGTTGGGCCGTCGTTTCGACGGGGGTACCTACGCTTATTCTTCGAAGGTCAAGGTTGTCGTCATCGTCGTTGCCACGATCGTGTGCCCCCCCCCCCTCTCCCTCCCTCTCTCTTACGCCTCTCGGGTAGGAGTTTTGGCTCTGGAACGGTGGGGGAATTGGCCGGGAGCTGGCCGGGTAAACGCTGTTACCCCCTTCCTTCTCCCCTTTCCCGTCTCTCCCTCAATGTCGAGAATCGTACCGGTTCTCTCTCCATCTCTATCCCTCTCGCGGTGATAATCGCTAGTTGGAGAAGCAATAGTGATGGTGGTGGGGAAACGATACCCCCACTTCGACGTTCTAACACAGAGGGGGGGAGGGTTGGGGAGAGAGAGAGTGAGAGAGTGAGTGAGAGGGCGCAAAAGGGCATCACGGAGTTGTCCGAGGCCGTCCGGGATCTGTGAGGGACTGAATGGGGTAGGAAATTCGCACGGAGAAAGGGGTTGGTACGTGGTGGTTTTGCGAGTCACTTGCTCTTCGGGGTGCGATGGAAATTGTTAGGTATGGGCTTACTCCATCTCTCCCTCGCTTCCTCCTTCCTCCCTCTCTTCCTCCTCCCTCTCTCTCTCTCTCTCTCTCTCTCTCTCTCTCTCTCTCTCTCTCTCTCTCTCACTCACCCTCTCTCTCTCGCTCTCACTCTTTCTCTCACTCACCCTCTCTCTCTCGCTCTCACTCTTTCTACGATGACGACGTCGTCGTCTTCGTCTCCATCGTCGTCGTCGTCGTCGTCGTCGTGTAGATGGGGGTGCGGCTTGAGCTCGGTGCCTAGTATTTATAGAGGGTTCTGAGCGAATCCGCACGATCGATACCGCATAGCGGCGTCACTGCGCACTAGCCTCTGTGTTTCGGATTGGCAAGTCCTCTTCACACACGCATTGCACACCCGCGCCATATATATAACTATATATGTATGATGTGGGTATATATATATATATATGTATAGCGTGGGTATATATATATATATATGTATATACGTGTATGTGGACATTTATGAGAATTACGTGCATCTACGGGCGCTCTTATTCTCCCTAACTCGTGCACAATGACTTTCGTCCGTGTCACCTATACACAGTTTTCTCAATGTCTGTTTAAGGACCGGGTATATGGAAAAATGGAGAAGGGGTAAGAGAGAGAGAGGGAGAGTAAGGTGAGGTGAGAGTGGAGGGGGTGAGAGGTAAAGAGCGAATATAGATATCAGCAGCTGGTGATTGCCGAGCTATTGGCGTACAGGCTTAAATTACCAATGTTCGTGATAAATTTAGAAACAAAGAGGCACAGCCGTGTGTTTATTTGGGAAGGGGATGAAAAATACCATCGGGGAGAGAGCGACATTATTCAGGCCGACGCGACGATTTAATTACCGGGCGAACGTGACGATACCGACCGATACCTTTTGGAACAAGGTCAAGGGTAGTTTTGTTTTACGACGGAGAAAGGGTAAAAGTGTCTTGTCGTTATTTATTTGATTTATTTATAACAAGAACAATCCTTTGTGTATTACTTTATATTTCGTGGCAAAAACGGGATTGTCCGACGGAATTATTTATCGTTATAGCGACAATTTCTTTCTTTTTTTTTTCATAAATCTCTCGACCAATTCTATTTTTAACTCGATGACATAAAAAAAATAAATAAATAGTAATAATGATAATACAAAACAGGAAAAATTCATAATTCGAATATTTTTCGAACGCGACGATAAAAAACGACGGGTTTATTTTTATAATTAAGGACCACTAGCGATTCTTCGCGAAAGCCTACCGATCCAACCATCGCCACCACCATCACCATCGCCAATACACCAATACACCATCAACATCGCTCACCCTTTCATCATTTTTCTCGTTCATATTCGCCCTTAATAATTTATATATATACGTTATTATATCTCTTTCTCTCGTTTTTCTCTTTCTCTCGTTTTTCTCGTTCCTCGCGACGCTCGTTATGCACTTCCCAATGTTTATAAATGTTTTCGTACGACGGAATGGGGGGTTGGTGGGGTGGGGGGGGATGATAAATATGTGTGAGAAAACGAGTAGCGAGAATTATGGCGAAGAAGTATGAGAAAGAGGAGGGGTTGTAAACAAATGGGCGAGCAAAATAGCGGTAAAAAAAATACAGAGTCAGAGAGAGAGAGAGAGAGAGAGAGAGAGAGAGAGAGAGAGAGAGAGAGAGAGAGAGAGAGAGAGAGAGAGAGAGAGAGAGAGACAGAGACAGAGACAGAACGGAAAATCTACTACTAACCCATCTGACGAGACGATCGGGTTTTCGCGGACATGCGCCGCTCCCGTCGTCGAAGGTGTTTAGGGGCGGTGGAGATAGAGATAGCGAGAGGGAAACAGAGAGAGAGAGAGAGAGAGAGAGAGAGAGAGAGAGAGAGAGAGAGAGAGAACGAGAGAGAGAGAGAGAGAGAGAGAGAGAGAGAGAGAGAGAGAGAGAGAGAGAGAGAGAGAGAGAAAAGGGTGAGGGGGAGGGATGCATTATCATCCCTCCAAGGAGTTCGCAACAGCGCGCATCCTCGATTTCTCCTCCATCGCCGATGTTTCGCACTCGGGTGAAACCGCAGGAGTGCAAGGGGCGGGGGGGGGGGGCTAGTAATGGTGTCAGGAGAGGAGCGGGGGGGATAACATCGTGCGTGGGCGTCTTTCTAGAGGGCGTAACGGAGTACAATAAATAGGAGTGGGGGGAGAGTCGAAGTCGTGCGAGAGAAACGAAAGGACCTCCCCTCTCACTCTTTCTCTCTATCGTTTTCTCTCCCCCCCCCCCCTCTCTTTCTCTCTCTTTACCGAGCTGCACGAACGGGTAAACTCTTGTGTCAAAGCACGCGACGGCGAACGACGTTTCGTTCCAGTCGTCCCGGGGTACCTCTATCCGCGATAGAACATCATAAATATATCACAAAACTGTCCCAACTTCGAATAGTACGAGTACAAAGTCGAAAATTCGACGAGGGGTTAGAAAATGGATTTTCTTTCGAAAAAACAAAAAAATAAATAAATAAAATATAACGTTTTTAATTTTAATTGTCGTTTGAGATCGAAAAGGGGTGGGGGCGAAGATGCAACGAGGAAAATTCGCGAAGTGGAAGAAGCGGGAAGGGGGATGAAGAATCGCAGAGACGCGGGACCCGAAACAGGCACGATCATTATATATCTCACCCTCGTATGGCCGAAAGTAGTTCAACTCGTTCAAGGTCACTGTCGCGCGGCGCCTGCTCCGTGATTCAAGTCAAGAATCCCTTGGCTTCATATATATATATATAATATATGCGTGTGTGTGTGTGTATGTGTGTCCAGTGTGTTTGTACACATCGGCCATTTTTGTCTCTTCTCGTCTTTTAGAATTGAATTCCCGGCCATAGAATTGTTTCGCGAAACGACGAGAGGACACGCGAGAGAGAACGTGGCGTTTGCTCCTCTCGATATCTACGGAATTTTTTTAATATCGTCGTCGTAACGTCCATATTTTATTTCGACGAGGGACCTTTATTTTTATTTATTTTTTTTTTTTGCGGGAGGATAAAAATGTCGTTCGATCGGTGAGAAAAATATATTTTAAAACGAAGTAGCCAAAGATCGTGGGTGAATCGACGTTGAATCGCGAGATACGAGAGACGAAAGACAGAAGACGAAAGAATGAACGTCGATTTTTGGTTTAGGAGCGCGATTTTTGGTTTTCGTTGCGACGAACGACGATTTTTCTTTTTTTTTTGTGTGTGTGTTTTTTTTATAGCTTCGTTACTCACGGACACGGGAATCGCGAGATCGCGTCGAAAGATTCGAAAATTCCACCAAAAATGTTTGAAAAAAATTAAGAGGCAATCCCAGTATCACAATATTTCGCGTCGTGTCGTAATCGACGATTCTTGGTTTTGGTCGACGAGACGAAAAAGTATTGCAAAAGTTTCGCCAACAAGAACGAAATCGACGAATTATGCTGTTTGGAATATATTTTTAAAAATTCAAGCTGAAGAAATTGTTATAAAAATTAATAATTCGTAGAAAATTGTTTTATTTGATCTTTTCGTACATTCGAGAAGAAGAAAAACGACAACGATCGTCCTATTCGATAATTTTTATTATTTATCGTATAGTTAATTTCGATTTTGGCTTCGAATCAATTTTTTCATCAATTTCGAACGTGTCGATTCCTCCGGATTTTTTTTTTTTCTTCTTTTTGTAACGGAGGGAAAAATAAAAAAATCTTGCGGTATTTGTGCATCATCGATAATGTAGAGCAAGGCTCTCACCAGTCTCTATATAGATATCGATCGAGCCACGATTATACGTAAATAAATTAATGTTAAAATTGCATCGATATTTTAAACGTCGTTGTAACTCGTTTGTATTTTTATGTTTCCAGTGAGCCGGCTGCATTGCGAGTCCGAGTCGTTCAAGATGGACCTTATCCTCGATATCAATAGCTGGCTCTACCCGATGGAGATTGGTAAGCTCTTATCATCATCTTTTTCATTACGCTAGGTCAGGGACGAGACGCACGGATTTGAGTCAAAAAATCATTATGGACGATTTTGCGTCAAAAAAACGTCAAAAAAAAAGAACAAAACGATCGACGACGGTTAATCGTCCAAATTATTTCGATCATCGTTGTTTTTTTAATCGCCACATTTATCATATTTGATTATTTGTTTGATTTTTTTCTTCGTCAAATTTCGATCATATTTATTTGATTTTTTCATCGCATTCAATTGCTTTATATTTTATTTTTTCATTAAATTACGATTCGATAATTCCTTCTAATTTTGTCATTTACAATTTATAAGATTTTATTCGTGCAATTTTATTTTTAAAATAATATATTTTTTATATAATTAATTTTTTATTTATTTTTTTTATTATATATATATTTTTTTGTTATGAATTAGCTCAAATAGTTTTTCTCTCGCGCAATGCTTATCTCCGACTCGTGACGACATTTCAAATATTCGTCGGGGGCGAACGTTTCGAGATTATTTCGCAACGACGTTCCGAGCCGAGGAACGTTGAGATTGTTTACATTTCGAAATACTTCGTTCGTCCGGCTTTCGTCGAATCGATTTATTGCAATTATTTGCAAAATTCATCGACATCGGACGAGGTCTATTACGATACGCCTTATGCGAATATAGTTAGGAATAGCGATTTCGATCTCACGAAGAAGCTCTACAATATTCCAAGATATTCAAGGTCACGGTCAGAATACCCGGGGACTGTGGCTCGCTCGATTGCTCATCGTGATTTTCGCTATCCTTCCCTCTTCCGCTCTCTCTCTTTTCCATCTCTACGTCGTTCAATGACATACATAGTTCAATTTATCTTATTTTTCTTGTCAATGTTTATAATTCTTCGTTTCTCCTTATCTCTCTCTGTCTCTCTCTCTCTATCTATCTTCTCTAATATTGCACAACAAGTTAAACTACGACTCGATTAATTTAGAACCGTTCAGGGATCGGCACCGTTCGGAAGTGAATCACTGAAATACGTCTTGAACGAATCATTAGTGACTAAAGCATACCCGGATACTAAAAATAATTTTCTTCCTTCACTAAACTGTGCGAATAATTGTCATTTAGAATCTTTTTCGACTCCTTCAACAAAATATAATTTGACCAATCTTATTATTTTCTTTAAAAATAATTATATTTCATTATCGATTCTGCGAATAATGAACGTTTAGAATTGTTCAACTATTTAAAAGAATACAATTCGACGAAATTTCATTATTATTTCTCGCAATAATCGCTTATAATTAATTTTCGAAAACACGTGCGATTCGCGAAACGAGATAAAAGAAAAACAACCGTCTGCATTCTCCTCTTAGTCATACAGACGAGAGCGACATAAACGTGTAGATACAGCGCGAGATAGCGCGAAAATAGTAGGCCAGATGAGAAGAGTAAAAAAAGGCACGGGATCGCGAGATACGTGGGTGCTGTGCAAATTGAATTCTCGATTCTTCTCCGGAGTCTTAAAAAGTTCAGTAAAAGAAAAAGTATACCCAAGCTCCCCGTATTGAGTATGATTTTTAAATTCATTTTCCTCGAAAAAAAAAAACGAGAAAAAGAAAAAAACAAAGTTTGAATAGGGCCTAGAGAGCCGCTGCTATTCTCTCGTGCCTGGCGAGCAGCGAAAAGGGGAAGGGCGAACGGTGGTGCGCGCGGAGGGGTGTGGTGGGGTGGAGGGATATTCACGTATATATGGTATAATCTCTCGACTCGATCGAAGCGACGAGCAACGGCGAAGGTTACAGTTGCGCGTCGGCGCTCGCGCGGGGCTCTCCCCGAACATGTCGGCTTGGCGGTAGCGGCGGTGGGGGAAAGACGGTGCGCGCGCAGCCCATGGCTGTATTGACGCGTGGCGTTCAGGCTTGCGCGAAGTGACGCAATAGCTCCTCTAATCGCGTCGCGTTCACTTCACCTCCTACATCGGCGAGTCTCTCTCGCTCGCTCTCTGTATCGTATGTGCGCCTGTGTACCGTGTCCGCGTGAGCGCGCATATATCTATACATTCATCTAGTGTGATATATATATATACATATATATATATCTAGTTCGCTCGATGTGCCGATAGGAGTACCTCCTCTCCGCCGGTGCGGCTCAGCTCTCTCCCCTCTCCTTCTCCTTCTCCTTCGAGCGCTCTTTCTCTCTCTCTCTCCCGTTGCCGCAAGTTCAATGCCAAGGTCAGAGCTGGCACGACTAGCTGTCGACCGCGGGACTCGCTCCGGGTCGTTCGACACCGCGATTGCTCCCTCTCGTTATTACGTATATAGCAAACATTACGCTCACCGCTCGTTTTCTCTCTTACACTTCCCTATTCTTTCCTTCCTGCCTTCCCATCGACACTCTTCGTCCATCCCCGTTATTTCTTTTTTTTTGTTTCGTTTTCACAATGTACGTGCTCGCTCGTATAACGCGTCATCTATTCGAATCGCGCAAATATGTGCTTCCGCATCGCCTTTTCGTACCTTTTCCTTCTCCCTCTTTTTCGAACGCGTCGGAACGGAGTCTCGCGCGTGTTTTTACCGATCGTGGCCATGTTTACATTTATTTGTCCCGTGATAGAGCGCGAAAAAAAGTATCTGCCGGAGAAAAAGACAAAAACAACAAAAAAATGGAAAGAAAAAAAACCAGTGGAAAAAGTCGAGTGAAAACGAACAATGACGATTGACTTTGTGTGAGTTTCGGTCTAGCGAGATAAATTCTCTCGCATACGGCAAGAACGCTTCGTGTTTCGATCGCGTTCTAAAAATTTCGTTTTTTGGTTTATTTCTCTCGGGTTGGTAACGTATTTGCGTTTTTTCCGCGAGACTCGAGGTGGCCAACAGACGGTTTACGTTTGCGCAATCAACAACAAGCAGCGAGCGACGAAACGACGACTCTCGTCACATTTCGACGCTGTGAGTATTATTATAGATATCAGTGTCTCTCTGGTCGCCAGACGAGCGACGATAATCGATTCGTCCCGTTTCTCTTTTTCTCTCGCCTAGTCTCATCTCGTGGCTTTGTTTTTTTTTATTCCGCCATATTTTTCTCCGTTCTCCCGCATTATCGAGAGAAGAAAAAAAAAGGAAAAAAAACTCCCAAGAAACAATTTCTCGCGTATGGTCTCGAAGAGAACCCGACGGAGAGAAAAACAACATACGGCGAGTCTCCTTTGGGCAATTCGACGTTCTATCGCGAGTTCGGTGTGTACTAATCGTGCGTCATCCGCCACGACCACCGGCACGAAAACAGACGAGGTAGATTTTTTAGTTTTTTTTCTGTTTTTTTCTTTACATTTTTATTTTTTTCATATCTATCGGAATATCGCCCGAATAAAATTTTCATAATTCAACGACATGGACGTTTATTTATTTACCGGGGACGAGAGATACAAAACAACCCTCCAACTTTCCCCCTCCACCTTCTTTCCGGGGGTTTTGCCAAGGTCGCGGGTAGTGTTCTTTAAATCGAACGGGTCGAGTGGATCGATAGCTCGATGTTGGTAACGACGTACGACGCGCGCTACCGGCGCTTTGGACAATTAACTTTGTCAGCATCTCCAGCCTCCGCTACCACGGAAGTTTTACATTCGCTCACGGACCACTCGCTCGCACACCATTATTGTTTATTTATTTTATTTTCAAACGAATTCGAATTATTATATTTTCTCTCACTCTCTCTTTCTCTCTCGAATTTTTCATCGTGTTAATCACGCTTATCGCGAGTTTACCTGACGCTTGTGCGAAAGAAAGACTCGAGCTTGAGTCGCGCGTTTGTAATCTAGAAAATACACTACGAAACAGCGGCCATTTTGGGGTCTCTGGGTCGCGCTACTGCGTAATTCGTCGTCACTGCCTCTCTCGGTCTCTCTCTCTCTCTCTCTCTCTCTCTCTCTCTCTCTCTCTCTCTCTCTCTCTCTCTCTCTCTCGGTCTCTCTCTCTCTCTCTCTCTCTCTCTCTCTCTCTCTCTCTCTCTCTCTCTCGCGCTCTTTTACTTGGAAGCTCTGCAGGACCGGCGTTATTATCGATCGACTTGGGTAAACTCTCTCTCGCGCTCTCCGGGCGTCTTGTGTGCCATCACTTTTGATTTGTAACACTTGCTAACGCGTACAGCTGGGAGTTCGACGCTTTTTTTTGTTATTTTTGTGAATATTGTTTTTTTATCTGAATTTCTGAACGATTAAAAATTTTTTTTGTAAAAATTCTTTTAATGGAATTCGCTGACGTGTCGATTGCAAAAAAATGATTAATTCACCAATAGCAAGGCGAACGCGTCGATCTGATATCGATCGCAGCGCTAATTAATTTAGGTTACATCGTTTTGCGGAGATGAAAAAAAATATATTCGAGACAAGGTCGCCCACGCTCGCGGGTGTAAAGAGCAAACCCCCTGATGGAATTAGTCGACTTGCAATATTTTTCGTAACGCGGAGTCTCGAACACGTCAGCAATAACGACAATCCTCGATATAGCTGTAGATCGTTGTCAGCGGCCATTTTGAAAACTTATTTATATGTGAAAAAGAGCCGTGGATTGTCTTTTTTCTTTGTTATTTATTTATTTATTTATTTCTATATTTATTTTTTGATAAATATTTATGATTAATTAATTGAATAATTAAAAATAAAAAAATTATGAGAATGTTAATTAATCGTCTATGTCGTATGACTAATATTCCAGGCGATAAATTTCGTCTGGTTCTCGCGACGACCTTGAGAGAGGACGGTTATCCGGACGGTGGCGACTGGAACGCCATCGAGCAAGAGGGTGGTTCCAGGGCCGATAGCTTCGAGTACGTTATGTCCGGCAAGGTTTATCGGATCGAGGGTGACGAGGCGAGCAACGAGCCCAGCAGTAGACTGTGAGTTCGATTAATTATTCCGCATGTCTAATATAACTCGCATTGTTCAAGAATAACGAAATAACAGTGCCGCATATGTTACGAAAATTGTGTATTATCGTAAGTTTCGACGCGACAGTCGTTGAACACATTTTTATAAATTCGCCTCGTCATCGATTTTGAGTGTTTTTGCATCATTTTTCGTCACTACTTTATACAAGAAGAACGTTAATATCGCATATATTTCGCGAAGGTGACGAAAAACAATATTTGCATTCGTCGAAACTTCATGTTACGTGCGTGGGGGGGGACACGTAGTTCGGGCAGATCGTTCGTGTTGAGTCGTCTCTATATTGGATTCGTCCGAACGTTGTACCGACGCCTCTCCCTTTGGCTAGCGGGTTCACGCTCGCCGAGAGAGATGGCAGCACCTGTCGCGGATCGCGTGCGAACTACGAGCTTTACACGTAACTTTCGAAACTGTCGTACTTTTTCGGCTGTTGGTGTCACTCGAGCATCGACGCTGGAAATCGACGCACGTACGGCGTTTAACGTTGACGAGTTCGAGAAGAGATCTGTGCAACGAAGATAGAAAAATATGTTTTTTTTTTCATTGTCCAAGCGACCGACTGGTGCGATACAATTCAGTGGCCAGATTGAAGCGTTTCTTCGATGAATCAAGATCGATCTAATTGGATAGAAAACAATTCTCTTTCTAGCAGGCTTGGGGTGAGCATTGGCTCAGTTGCACCTAGCTGCAATATCGTCGTTCATAATTGTTATAATTATCGACCGACGCTAAAGCCAGTTTATCGTTTGTCCTCTTTCTCACTTTTTGGACAAACTGAACAGCATCGGTGCTCCTTCTGGCCACAAGAATAATCGAATCGGCGAAATATCATACGCGCGTCGTACGCCTGTCACCCAGAACTCTCGGCCGTCGCAGCGACTCTCGCGGTCGCGAGGCGAACTAAAAGCTTCTTTACCGCTCGAATCGTTCCAACCACGAAAGTCTCGCGACCTACGTTCGAGAACGTGATCCAAAATGTGAGCAACACATTCGATGGACGAGCTGCAGACTCGATAACGACAAAGACAAAATTACGTAGATCGAAGGAACAAAAGAAGACAAATAAAATAAGCAGCGAAGATGCGAGATACGAGATCGTAGCTCTCGGTGAACAGGGAGCCACTCTGCGTTCACTCGGTAGGTAATGAAGCGAGTGAACACAGCTGGTGGTATCTCAGTTTTCTGAGGGCTTCTACCTACGAAGCTTCATACTTAGCCCGTTGACGATTGAATTTTGGATTTGGAATATTTTTGACAGCTCGATGTGGAAATTTTACGAAATCGCCTGGAACTCCGTAGAAGGGTTAAATGTGAGATTACCAACAGAGAAGATTTTCGTAACGCGTCGAGAGGAACGAAAATAAAACATTCGGAGGAAAATTCATGAACGGGAATCGTTCGAAATTCTTCAACGTCGAGACTATAGTGAAAATATAGTTTGTCGGACGATTTTCTTTAAAAAAATGTTTAACGAATATGCGATGAAGGAAGACAACTTGTATTTTGAGAATTCGTTTATTGGGAAAATTAATTTCTTTTTTTTAATTAAGAATACGATTTTTCTCCTAATTGTCTTTTTCAGATGAACAAATTTTCATCTAAAGGGATAGTTAATTTCTTAAAATCGTGAAAAATTAGGAAATTTTGATTCTTCTATGCTATACAAATTCACCTATCTCTCTCCCTAATCTTGCTCATTAAAACACAATTAGTTTCCACTTGATCTTCAGTAATTCCCAAAAATCTTCTTTACGATCAAGTAGCACTTTCAATTTTTACTTCCACGTACAGAAACTTTGCTGCAATGATTACAAATCACAAGAATCACGTTTAAAATTTCAAATGGAACTTTTACCTTCGAGTCATCCCAAATCAGACTTTAAACCTAATATTTCCCAAAAAAAAAATGAAAATCATTCCTAATCATTTGCGTCCTCTTATGAAACATTCTAAAAAAATCGTATATTCGATTTCTCCTCGATATTTTGCAACCTTTAAAATACCTCGTCACGAAAATCTCAATATTTATCTATAAAAACCCCTATTTTCGAAATAAAAAAAAAAGAAATACGTTCCCATAAAATAAAATAAAATTCTTGGCAAATTGTGCTTGCACAGCTGGGCAATTATTGATCGTAGAACCCGAGGTCTCGTGGTCCACGACCACGGGGGTAGCCAGGAGGTAACATTGCTACCCACCATGGCTTAATCCATAGCAACCTTCCTCCAGGAACGTGTCTCGTTTCCGCAATATTAAAATTTTTCAATTTTCTCCTTGTATATTCATTATTCAACGGGTACAACGGTATACATATATGTATGTGTGTGTGTGTGTGTGTTAGAAAGAGAGAAAGTAGTGGGGAGAAAGTCAGTGAGGAATTCGCAAGTGAGATTCGATAGTCGACCGAGAGAGGGACGCTGGTGAAGAGCGCGAGAGGGGCGGGGGGGATGGAGAAGCGTCTACCAAGAAGAGCTCCTTCCGGGAGAGCGCGAGGGGGCCTCACTGATTGGACGTTCGCGGCAGCACGCGCGTCTCTCGTTGGCCAAGGACGCTCGAGGCCTCCTAAGAAGTCTCGACGCGCGCGGGCTTCTGTCAAAATCAGCTGGTTCTCGTTTGGGCCGATCAGCTGATCCTCACGGATTTCTTACACCGACCTTACTACATATATGTTTATATATATATATGTATATAAGTATATATATATATATAGATATATATATGTGGGTATACTCCAGTGACTCGACACCGTTTCTCGTTCGCTTTCAACTTGGATCGTGTTTATGGGTTTTTAATGATTTTTTAATCTCGCTTTTTTTTCAAAATTTTGCCACGTGATGAAAAAAAAATGGCAAATTAGAGATTCTTTTTTTTTCGAGTAACTGGTTATTCAATTTTTGTTTTTTCATCTTCGTTTTCTTGATTTCATTCGTCATTAATTCGTCGAGTGCGGTCGCGCGTTTTACGGGGCAGTTTGTGGTTTTTTGTCTTTGGTTTAATTTTTTTTTCATTCTTTCTTCAGTGCAGTGAGAGACTTCGTACTTCGATCGGCGAGTACGAGAGTGTAAGTTACCGAGGTTCGACAATGGTCGGGATCTTACATTTGGTTCTGTAATGAGCGCCGCGATTGCATAAGAGGTATGATGAATAACGAACGAAAAATATTGCTAGATAAATGTGCGGTGGTTTGCTCGGAGGAAACTTTGCCTCGGGGTGTCGTACGAAACTCGACGTGCTTCATCTTTTTGTCCGAAAAATGTTCGTTTATTTATTCATTTCTTTAATTTTCTCGTTTTCTTTTCTTTTTTCTTTGATAATTCGAGGAAAATATTTGGTATAAAAATAATTTGCTCCACTAAAATAGCAAAAAAAGAAAAAAATTGCAAATTAGCGCATAATTTTCACATTTTATTTTATTGTTTACATCATTTTCTAAAAACCGAGCGACGAAAAATAAATATATGCCCCCCCCACCGTCTCAAATTTCGACGTTATTACAAAATTTCAATTTTTTCGAAAATCAAGAATCAATATAAAATAAAAAAAAAAAATTAAAACAAAAACCGAATATATTTATCATTCCCATGCCCTCGAAAATCACGAGTACGTCGATAACAATCGCTATAACGACGCGTCCGATCGACCTTTCGATCGTTTATTTTCTTTTTTCTCTCTTTTTCCCTACAAACATATGTGCCTATTTGCATATAAAGGGCAACCCATATATGTCCGCCCACAAGTAAAATCAGATATACGTGTATATGGTCATGTAATGGCAAGTCGTCGCGACGTGACATTGCGCACTCGCGACGAACAGTGAGCGAGAGAAAGAGAGAGGAGAGAGAGAGTCCCTAGGCTGTTTTAATGCTGGAGGTGGACGCGAGGTCCTGGATGGGCTTGTAGGCCGGGATCGTGCCGTGCTGTAACCCAGGAGTGACCCAGTTTCCTTGATCCCGCTGTACAGGCACCTGCGTCATCGCTGCCCCCCCCCCCCCCCCCCCCCCACCTCTTCCCCTTTCCAACGAACCCTCCGACCAAGAGGCACTTCTCGTTGCTTCCTAGGGGAGAAATAGTTGGGTACACCCTGTCTCCCTCGTCATCAGCTATGGAAAATATATATATATATATATATATATATATATATATATATATATCCATGTATACATAGACTGAGGAGAGAAAGGGTGCACTATGTGTATATATGTATATACGTAGCAGTGACTGTCCAGAGTGCGATAAGAGGGGTACAAGTAGAACCGGGCGAGCCATCCAGGAACCGGGGGAAGGTCAGACCAGATTCAATCTAGTCGAGGCTCGATGGTGATGAAAGATGAAAGTGGGTCACTTCTCCTATATGTATATATATATATATATGTGTGTGTGTGCGCGTGTATAGGTGCGCAGGAACGGTACGAGAACGGGAGTACCGCTTTTTCCTCTCTCTCTCTCTCTCTCTCTCTCTCTCTCTCCCTCTTACACGCATACTCACAGGCTTCATTCCCCTTCCGGTCGTCTTGCCCAACGACGGTTAAAGTGAATTTTCTACAAAAGAAAAAGACACACTCTCGTTCCGGTAACGCCTGTACATTTTCATTATTTCCATATAAAAGAGAATCGTGTGAACAATTTTGAAGAAGAGGGAAAATTGTATTGTTGCCGTTTCCTATTATAATTGTTTTTTTTTTAATGAGACTGCATCAAGCGACACGACACCATTGAGAAGTAAATGTTGAAATCGTTGAGAAACATTGAAAATTTGTTCAACAGGGTAAGGAAAAAATTGTCATAATGTCTTTGACTCAATTCGTGCGAAAATACATTTGAAAATTTTTAACGAAACTTTTTTTGTTTCTATGTTCGAAGCGAAACATTATTTTTGATCAGTTTCTTCGTTTCATTATACGTAAGAATTATGACCGTCTTCGCGTCGCGTGACTCGTCTATCTATATACATATACATATACATAAGCTATTTATATATATACATATATATAGCGAATTACTCGAGTATACGTAGAGCTACGTGTCCATTACGCGGTAGCAAAACAACTATAGCCATTCTTCTTTGGTCGAGCTTGCGATCTACTTTTTTTCCTCGTTAAATTCTTAAACTACAGTCGAGTCTTGTAATTTCTTTTTCTTTTTTTTCTCAATTTATACGAACTGAGATATAGCGAAATGTCGAACGCGACGAAAAATAGAACGTTCTCTTTTGCCTTAAGTATTTCTTTATTTCTTTTTTAAAGAGACACTCGAGAATCGTCGAGCTTTTATGAATATATATATATTTATACGTGACATTGAGGCCTTGGTCGCACGCTTCGCTGCTCCTCTCAAGCCTTCTCCGAGTATATTACATGTTTACGGTGTACGCGTGCAACGGCACGTGTTGCTCGCGACTCTCGCCTCGTCAGATTCCCTCGCATTAAATCCTTCGGCAACAGCAACCGTCCCGAGGGAATTTTCTCTCTCGATCTCTTTTATCCTCCTCCCGTTTTCTCACACTTCCATTTCCAATTCGAGGAAAAATTGTCGAGCAGAGATTTTTCGTTAGATAAAAAAACCATTAAAACAATTAATATTCAATAAATCCATGACAAAAAAATACTCTGAATTTAATCAAAATCGAATAATAATAATAATGAATAATTTATTTGTTTTCATAAAAGACAAATAATAGGACGACTAATTAATCCGATTATTACAATCTTGATCACTTGTTTAAAAATAATTAATGATTGCATTTCATTTTTGGAAAAGTATAACAAAAATTATTGAATATAAAAATCGACTTCGTTCGTCGATTGGCGTATGCGCAATGGCGTAGCGTCGAGAGTTTTTTTTTTCGCAAAAGTGGGAAAATTGAGTAGAATCGAGGCGGAGACGAGGATTGCGTCGGTAGGCGACAAGGACAGTAGCGCGTGAGACCGCCCAGAGGTCGTCGCACACGACGAGAATGACGGAGAGAGAGAGAGAGCGAGAGCGAGCGAGCGAGAGTGGGGGACGCGCAGTGTAGTGCGATCGGTGTACGCAAGGGGGCAGCAGCAGTGCGTCGGAGAGGACAGAGGCGGCAGTTGTGCGTTACGAGCGCGGGAGAGCCTCGGCCGGCCTAGGGGGGCCTTGGTAGTAATCGAGTAAACCAACGTCAGTTCCGACCTCTCTCGCTCTCTCATTTTCATTTCTTCTTCCTCTTTCCGCCTCGTTCGTACTCTCGTGTATATGTCCTCTGCCGCTTCTTGTTACCCACGGCACGTCTTTCGCTCTCTCACTCTCACTCTTTCTGTCTCTTCCTCTCTCTCTCTCCCTGTTTAGTTTGAAAATAATTCATTCTACTCAATGGTCTCTTTATTCTCGTTTCTCATGCCATCTCACCGTCTCTCGATCTTCCTCGTTCTCATTTCGTACCGACGTGAAACTCAAAGTGATCTTAATGTCCAAGTCGTTTCGTGCCCGGTGACGTGAGTAACTATGACTATGTACATTTTACATCACACATATATATATATATATGTATGTATATATGTAAAACCCGTGGGGATAAAATTCGTTCTCACTCCTTCGCGAGAAAACAAATGACGACGAGAGTCCTCGGACTAGTGATCGGTGGTAATCGGGTGAATAAGAACGTGTGCCAATTAAATATCAAAATTAGTTCGGTCCGATGGCTAACCGCGAATTTTTGGCAGAGTTTCAGGAGAGACGGAGACACAGAGAGAAAGAGAGAGAAAGAACGAGTACGCGCTCGTTATACATCGAAAATTCGAGGACGATACTTTGACCCTAATACAAAAGATTCCAAGACTTTTAATTCAACTTTCGATGTTTTTTTACATCGAAACATTGTTTATTTTTATTATTTACAGGCTACGAGTAGAAAAAAGAATTGAAAGATATCTCGCCCCTATCGAGTCTTCCTACTACAAGCATGCGTTAAAATCATATATATACAGGCTGACCCATTTTAATTTATCGATGGAAACAAGTCGAGAAAACGACTTCGTACGAAAAATAAAAAGTTACCCACGAAAATTTCATCGTGTCGAGGGTGACGTACGATTTTCGTATTGAAATATTTTCCATCGAGGGGTCGAGGTCGCGCGAAGCTCATCGACCATTTTTTAAACACGAACCCATAGTTTTTTCTTCGTCACGGTGTAGGCAGAATTGAGACGAATGCAATAAGAAAAAAAAAGGAAAAGTTTCTAACTTCAGAAACGACGGAGTTATGACGCTTCGAAATTTCACAAATGGCGCACATCTTTTGAGGGTTGGAGGATGGGGTCAAATCGAACGTAGAACCCACTGACGGACTCAACGGACTGTGTCAACTGAAAACCTACCGCCCTGTATAATATATAACAGGGTGGTAGGTTTTCAGTTGACACTCGTTGAGTATATATATATGTCAAATTTTGTATATATATAAATCGCAAAGCTAACATTCGTGGCTCCTCTCCCGGTTATGCAACGCTCGAATTTATTTTCGTCCGTAAAAACTGGTGCAGCTAGAAGCTTAGCATAGCTCGAACGTTCACTCACTCGCACCGATTCACCGTTCTAAATTGCACATCCTTCCCTCTCGCCCCTTCTCTCTCTCTCTCTCTCTCTCTCTCTCTCTCTCTCTCTCTCTCTCTCTCTCTCTCTCTCTCTCTCTCTCTCTCTCTCTCTCTCTCTCTCTCCTCCCTCCCTCCCCGTCTGTTTTTCTCTCTCAGACTCCCTCAGGCTGTCTCATCATTCTTACAGCTTGTCTCCACTTCGACGCGTTCAAGAGCATGTCTTTTTTTCGTTTCTAGAACGCTACTGCAATAGAGAAGCGTATGTGTGTGTGTGTGTGTGTGTGGGCAACGTGGCCAGATTTCGAATTGTACTTTGGGATCGCGCGTGCGAAATATGCAACGGGTCTCTGTGCAACTTGGACGAGTTAGCGAAAGATCGAAAGAGCAAGAGAGAGAAGGAGAGAGAGAGAGAGAGAGAAGGCTTGGCACGCACGAAACGAGGTACGATATGACGTGGCGACACCTTGTGCAATATGCGCGAATGCGCCTAACGTTGCAAAAATTATTATATCGCGACGATCGAACACCACTCGTCCTGTACATCGAGCATTCCGAATCTGGGCGTTTTTATCGTCGATTAGCGAATGAAATTTAATTCAACGTGTTTGAAGATATATTCTTTTTTAATGCAGATTTTATTATCGAAATTTAATTAACGGGCCGGCGTCGAAATACGATATCGGTGAATTTCTATTTTTAACGATGATATCCGATTTTTATTACTATTTAATTAGTTATTATTAGATAGATTTTCCCAATATGATTCTTTAATCATTGTTTCGATATTGGAAAATCATTATTTGATTATTACCGTATTAGGATTGTTATAACCTTTTTTTAATTTCTTTTTTGTCATTTCTTTTCTTATTATTTATGTTTCAATATTTTTGTCGATGAAAAATTTCCGAAGCGCGTAGAAGTATTTTTTTCCTGACAGAAATCTTTATTTTCCTATAGTTTTTATTGTCGTACAACCGTCTCGTCATTCATCGTTTCATTATTATGAAATCGAATGCAGATACGTTGTCTTCTCTTTCTCTCTCTCTCTCTCTCTCTCTCTCTCTCTCACTCTCACTCTCTCACTCTCTCTCGGGTGTTGGTGGTCGAACATAAGCTGCGACGCAGCAAGGACAGCGCCTCGCACCGTATCATCACCTCCGAGCCTCCTTCACGCTTCCCGATTCTCATACTCGGTCTACTTGCATCGATCGGTCACTCTGGCATCTAGATCGAACGCTTCGAATTAATAAGGCCGTTAACTCACTTTCAAAATAATCAAGGACTCGATAATGATCCACCCGTGTGTCCGTTTGCCAACTTTTTCGTTATATCGATGAAAAACAAAAACCCACGTCAAAATGCAAAAGTAAAACATTTAAAAAAAAACGAAACATAACCTAAAATAATTCCACGTTCTCAGTTTTTCAATTAGTTCCTCAAATTGGCAAAGTTTCAGGAAATTTTCTCGAGAACGAAGATATTCGATAAAGAATACTTCTCATCGTTACGGATTAATCGTCGCGAAATCGGATAATAATAATAAATTTTATTCTTTATTTTTTATCGAATTTTTTATCGCCGCCATTTTGTTCGAAATATAGCAAGCGAAGAAACGCGACCGGAAATAAAAACTTGGTCGATTCCCGTGCGACCTCACCTGGTCTAGTGTAGTCGTGTGTTATAAGTTGAGGGTTAACACTTGGCAAGAGTTTTCCTAGGCCAACCCGCGATTGTGTAATATACCCGCTATGTACAGCCTCGGCTTGGCTCGGCTAGATGGCAGGCACTCGCGCGCGCGCGCACGCGCCCGAGCAACGCGCGCCGTCTCGTTCTTGTATTGGGCTCTCTTACTCGGCGCACTGGTCGCTGCCGCTGGTGCACTGTTTTCACGCATCGTCGTTGTCGTCGTCGTCGTCGTCGTCGACCGTGTGTAGTCTTGATCGTCTTCCATCGTCGTAGACAGTACGTACGAGAGTCGAGCTGGTCACAGTTAGTTAGCTAATAGTCACCGAGCGACAAGCTCGCCGATCGTTTCCTCGCCGCGTGTTTTTCTCTCGTCTCTCTCTCGCTCACTCTCTCTCTCTCTCTCTCTCTTAGTAGTTCCGTAGAATTCGACCGTCGTCGCGATACGCGGAAAGATCTCGCCTGGTACTCGAGACATCCTCGCTCGCTTTTCGTTTTTTTGTCGACGTTCGGTTTAACAACTTGTTTTTTGTTACATTGAGAGTTATATTAATTTGTCAATGAAGTTATAAACACCGCGTCTCTCCGTTCTTCGCACTGGATACGCACGCCTCGCGTTACCGATCGCCTCCAGTGATAAAACAGAGTGTGTGTGTGTTTTATTTTTCCGTTGTTATTTTTCTCTCGTATTTCGTAACGGTTTTTTTTTATTATCGGTCGTGAAAAAGACGTGACAAAAATCCGATGGAATCCGGGACGTTGCAAAGTTTCATCAGAGATATCCCGTGTAGTCGCTGTAACTAGATTGAAATAGGCATCGAGGACGTGACCCGAGAGAGAAGATACACGCGCGCGCGGCCCGGCTCGTAGCGGAGAGAGAGAAAGAGAGCGAGGGAGTGAGATAGAGTGAGCGCGAAGGAGAGAGACAGAGATAGAGCGAAAACTTCGAATAGAACGAACAGAGATGGCGCGCTATATCGTCCGCCGCCCCTTCTATTATTATAGTATAGCCGAGTCTAGGATCGCGCGTAACGTCGTCGTTCTCGTCGTCGGCGCGGACACGTTTTTCACCTTCGTACACGGACGAATGGTCAGCCGCGCCCGAGCTTGTGGACGCGGAACGCTCGAACGAGTTCAAGCTTCGGCAAGAGAGAGAAAGAGCGAAAGGTGTAACGCGGGTTTATCGTTTGGTCATTAAAAAAAATTAAATACACAAATAAAGAAAGAAGATATAAATTTAGACAACAAGGAATAACAAGCGATATTATATATATTCGATTCGAGATATGCTAAAGTGACTCGCGCTATAGTAGTGTTTTTTTGTTTTACAGTACGTATCATACTATAGATCGTTCGTTAGGTAAACCGCGCCGCGCGCTCGACGACGGGAAACTTCTGAATTAACGCCCAATATGCTTAGAACGTATATATATATACATGTTATTATTTTCTCATTTTGTATCGAACGTAGCAAAAGCCATCTCATCCTCTCTACGGAACATCCGATTTGCCGCCATCGACATCCTGTCCGCACTTTTAGTACTTAGTTATATATCATTTCTCACTATATCTGTATCAAATTCCTCTGCTCTTGTGTACAATGTCAAAAGTTGCGCCTTTTCTCGCCACCTAGCGGACGCTTCGTGTACTACACCGTTAGTTTTCTTCTTCCGTAAGCATTTTTGTTTCGTTTGTTGTCATCGCTGCGTCACACGATCCTCGGGTGTAAAATTGTGCTTGAAAGAAAAAAAAACCTTAGAGGGAGAGAGACAGAGAAACAAAAAACTATATAAATATAAATACGGCAGTTGGGGCTCGTGCCAGATGCGCGTTTACACGGGCCCTGAATACTGTAAATGCACTATCTGGTACGACATCTCTTCTGTCATCTCCATCGTATTGCGTCTATGCGATAACCCGCACCATCCAGGCTCGTAGGCATTTCGAGAATGATTGAGGGAGAGAGAGAGTGAAAGAGAGAGAGAGAGAGAACAACAAAAAATACTTCACCGAAACGCCAAAAATCCTTGCCCCGAAAACCTAGCCCCCCCCCAAATAAACAAAACGAATAATCATCTCGCCGATTTCTATCCGAATCTTTGATTTTAAGTTCTTTTTAGCTATTACATTATGTTAAATCATTCTCTTATGTTCTATTATTTAAAATAAAATTCATACGTTGCGCCTGGCGCAAACAACTTCCCGATATTTAACCTTAAACTCGAATGCGATGAAAAGAAAAAATCTCGCAGATTTTTCGGTAAACGAAATTATGCATTCGTCCCATAAAATCTTACATAAGCCATTTTTATATATCATTTCAACATTCTCGATCGTCACATCGTCATTCAGCACCGACTCGTACCCATGGAAAATTTAGTCTGCGATTACCGAAGGAAGAGGAATCTGGAAAATGGACCAAAAAACGAACGAATACACATCTTTTTTTTTAAATTTAAACAATATACGTATATATCACGATTGTGTAATAAGAATAAAATTCATGCGAAATGTCTCAATAGTTTTATTAAACCTTGCAGCTGTCCCCCTTATCTCGATCGGAATTCCATCGGCAATGAACGCGCTATCGGGCGCGTTTAATACAGAAGCGTCGTGAATTATCCCCTTCGACTACTCGGCTCTCGTTCCGGGACTACGTTCCAGGCCGAGCAAAGAGAAAGATCAGAAATGAAAATGAAATAAAACAAAACCGAGGAGTTCGTCTCACAGCGCAGAGAAAACAAAATATATACGATGGCCAACTGTATATCGAGTTTGCAGTAATCGTCCTTGAACGACATTAAGTCGTGGCCAAAAGAGCTTATCCGAGCTTCTTACCGACGCGTCTTGGGTAGTCTCGAGGATCGACGAGAGAGCACGACCAAGAGTGAACGAAGAAAGAAAAGAAGAAAGAGATCCTCGAGTTGAAGAAGCGCGCTCGAAATTAGTAAAAGGTGGCGTTTCGCTAAGTGGCATAAATTTATGTTGCCAAGTTTTGTCGAGAAGAAAATGAGAAGAAAAAACAATATTGTGGTCTCTCCGTACGAATTTCTTTCGACCGATACGGAAGCCAAGTTTGAGAAAGAGCGAGAGAGAGAAAGAGAGAGGTAGGTCGTAGCTGCAAACGAGCTAAAACAAAACGAACGTAACGATATTAAATTCCATAAGGTTGGAGGGGAGGGGATTCCGAAGAGAGTCGTCACAGTCGGCCAGGAAGCCAAAGAGGGGTCCCGACAAACTTCTTCTCTCGCCAATAACACGACGATGAGAATATAATCGATCGACGAATAAGAAAGATGTGTGCGCGCTCTCGAGCCGTCGGTTGGTTCGTCTCGTCTGGTTTTAGGGCCTCGTATCGCTCACGCATACGCACGCGTTCTGCTATGCGCACGATTTTTACACGGTAATGGAGGATCGAATGTTTTTTTTTTATTTTTCTCTATCTTGTCCGTAGGGACGTTGAGAAAGACTATAGAAGAGAGGGAGATAATTAAAAAAAAAGTCGCGAGGGTGGAGGGGAAAAGAAAGAGAGAGCAGCGGCTGCCTGTTATGCTGGTGTTTTTTTTTTGGCCGAAGCGAATTCTTCCACGAGAGTGTGTATTACTTCGGTCTCGAAGCGACCGGCGTGTTGGCAGTGTGGTTAGCTGGTTGTGTGCTTCACGTTTGACACGACCGCTATCGACACTGCATTTACGACGGTTGCAAAACTACCAAGAAGAACGAGCCCTGCAATCTCCGTATACGTCCGAAGCTGGCCTTCTTCTTCATAGAGTATCGACCGGCGGCCATCTTGTTTTCTCTTGTTATTATTCTTTTTCATCTCAATTCTCATTCTTTCAGAGTATCGACTTGAGCGTCGTTAGTTTTAATAACTTGCTTAACGTTAGTTACATTTTGTGCCACCGGCCACCAGTGGCGCCATCACTTGCGCGCTCATCCATGAACATCGAATAACCATAGACTGTGTTTCGTTTCTCGTTACAGATCGGCGTACGTGTCCTTCGGTGGGTTGCTCATGAGGCTACAGGGCGACGCGAACAATCTTCACGGTTTCGAGATCGATCAACACATGTATCTACTAATGAAGAAGCTAGCGTTTTAAGTTACGAAACTATTAAATTGTACAGAGCTTGAAAGAAAAGAAAGAAAAAAAAACGTTGTCACAATTGATCGTAAAATTATCTCTGCGATGTTTGAGAGAAGAGGAGGTCTTGGCTAATATTGTCTCGCTCGAATCGAAAGAAGAATCAGTACGTCGATCGATCGAGCGAGTCGATTGTATTTTTTGTCTTCGTTTCACGAGTAGTACTTTAAAGCTCGTAATATTCATGAAAAAAAGATACGAGGAGGACGACGCAACTTCGAGGCCAAAGAACGAAGCTCTGTTACAAATGTCTGTAAAACTCCATGTCGACGGGTTTGCTGCCGTGTGGCACAGCGAAAGGGGGGAGGGGCGTTCAAGGTCGGGCGGGCGCGCGTTACTACATCGTAAACAGTGAGACGAGGTACAGCCTAACGCGGCGTTCATACTTGATATTATAGCGTCACGATTCCCTCCTATACTACGTGCATTATGTATATACGTATATACATTTATACACAGGTAAACGAAATCTTGAATATATATCTATATATATTATTTTTATACGACAAACGATGAGCTACATCGATATCGAAAAGTGTACGCCGTGAGCGCCCTTCACGGTTCATTTTCGTAACCCACACTCGCACACATACACACACTCTCTCTCATCATAATCCAATCGACCACTGCCAATAAAAAGTTCCGGAACGTTTGACTCGACGATAAACGAGCGAAGGAAATAATAAAACGTATGTTTTTACTTTACAATAAAATTGATCTACACCCGTTTCTTTTTTCCCTATCTCTATTGTGATTTTATGTTGTGCGACAGGCGGAAGTAGATATTTCGACTTTTTAGGGAAAACGAACAGACGTTTGACGAGCTTGCGGAGTAAGGCCGCGACGAACGTCGTGGCGCTGGTGCATGCAGTGGATCACGATGGTCGAGATGGGACGATCGTTGTTGCCGTCGTTGTAGCTTTAAGCCTGCCCTGCCTCTAAATAGGAACCTGCGAACTAAAAATAGGTGCCAGGCACAGTCCCAGTGAATGTCGCTCGACCACGGCGATGAGGCAACGGTGTTTATGCCATACACACATACGCACACACCGAGACGCGTCATCAAATCCCTAGGACGTTATTAGTTACTTAATTATTTCAAGTTGATTCGGGCTGTGGGAGGGGGCGCTGGGGCTTTACTTAAGAGGGGCTGAGGTAAGATGGTGGGGGAAAGGGTATGGGGCGTTTTATGACTAATCGATCAAGATCTTGCGAACGTTTATCGATCTGGTTCGAATATTTTTATACAAATGTACTACAAAGACAAGACGTACATTCGTATAGATTTTTTTATCAAGATTCATTTTCTGAGATTTGAAAAAATATAAAAAATCTTGGAAGAAACTCATCATTTTTTTCTCATTCACAAAACTATTTCTGTGAACTCAAGGCGTAAGGCTCATACCTGTTTTGCAAAATTCATAATTAAGAAGAATTTTAAACTTTCACAATTTTATAAATCTTCAACTTTATGATGTTCTTAAATTTTTTAAAATCTTATAATTCTGTACTCTCAGAACGCCCCTTATAGATAAATATTAGGAATGCTCGTTAATGCAACGTTGGTACAAGTCGTAGATATAATCAAGATGAGTCAGAGGTACATGCATCGTGTCGGGCGGTAAAACTGTCGCATCGCTTTCCCGTTGATGCGCCATTTGTAATATGGATGAGCACTAGCGAGCGAGTGAGAGGGGGGTGGGGGGCTGGTAGTGAAGTAGCGATGAGAGGGAAGTTGGCGAACGCGGCTTGCTGGGATGCATTGACGCAAAAGTAAACCGTAGCTCAAGGGGCAAAAGGGGAGGGAGAACCGAACGAGTTAATTTATGTAATTAAACTCGTGGCACTTGCGTGACCTTGTACGGTTGAACGCAAAGCCAACGAGACTGCGTTGTATTCGCACGAGCATGCACAAAGGTACGTATATATATATATATATATGTTTGTGTTATGCATGTGTGTACGTGTATGTATAATGGATATGTAACGTGTTAGTCAACAGTGCTCGACACGTGTTGTGTGTCGATATATATTTTCAATGCGTGGGCTGCTGCCGCTGCTGCCGTCGGTATATTGGGGCTCTGGCATACGAGTAGCTCGACATAGGTCCATATACATCTGTGCAACGGAGTTTAGACCAAGATGGCCGCCCGAAGGTGCATAGTATACCGCGATGATCCGCACTTATGTTGCGCAATCGCAATATGGCTGCCACTTAATAAGTGCCTGATCCTAAATAGATTGCCCCAATGACATATAATTCGCTCTTATCTATGCACGTCGTCGTCGTCGTCATCGTTGCGCAACAGATCCCAGGATAGTACAGATTTAGGAAGCAACGTTACGGAGACCATGGCGTTATTCTGTGCAATATGTACGTAGATGGAATACAAATTTTCGTACAATCTCGGCTGTGACGATCGATCGAGCTGTGCTGTCCGATGGAGTAGGACACGAGACATCGAATGTAATCGGATGTCGACCCTCGAAAGCTATTCAACCATTATCCTTTTCAAATATCTATAATTAATTCGTTATAATGGTCTTAAATTGCTCCAAGCTGAAAGAGTAGAATTACAATCGTGTCATCGTTACTCAAAGACCGCGCTCACGCGAATAATTGAGCTCGATTCTTCGACCATCTGGTGGCGAAACAATGGTACTACGACGCTCGATAATTTTTTTGCCTAAACGACCAAGAGCGACATCTAAGCGGATTGTTGCGTAACCCTCTCGTAACGATGTCCATAAAACTCGCAGGGTCTGAATTTCTCGTGGTAAGAGCGTTGTACCTTTCTATATAGCCTCGAATTCCATTTGTAGGTGCGATTTCGGGCGTTTATGGTGATGAAGGGTTAAAGAACTTTCCCACCTAGTACCAAAATGACCATTTGCGATTCGTGTATGACTCATTAGGGCTTTCAATTTCAACGATGTTATACGTCGCTGCGCATCGCTGCCTGTTACCGATGAATTGATTACTGTATTTAGGGAAAAAAACAGGAACGTCATGCAATTATACGATAATCGCGTCTTTTTTGTGTTAAAGCTTGCATCCAGCCCACGCGCATGCGCATGAGCTTTTGACTCGAATTACGATGTCGGAATAGCGCGTAATTTCAAAAGACGAAACAAAAAGAATAAGAGCTTCGTCTCTCATAATGTTCCTCCATAAGTTTAATTATAGTAACGTAAGTTTTATAAATACATTAAAAAAAAAAACAAAACAAAAAAATATATGTATACCTTCGTGGATGCATTTCAATCACGGTTACTATGCCACTACGCTCCAGGTATGTTACGAATATAATCGTCTGGGAACATAGCGTGAATATCCATCGCAACCAGTGATAAAAATAACAATCATAAAATAGACAAAAAGAAAGAAAAAAAGGGAACGAGGCTGACCTCTCGTCCATTGGAATCTCTAATCCATGATTCCGCCGGAGCGTGAGAGACGCGTCCCCGCCGCCAGGGTGTCGTCAGTGCCCGAAGCTTCTGTCGACGACCCATTCGCGCATGCGCACGTACATATGCACATATACGATACATCTCTCGTGCTCTCTTGTTCGCGATCGCTCTTGACGTTTTCCCGGATGCTCTGCGGAAGCTGAAAACAATGAACGATGGGTGCTTCCGTTGGCTCGATCGAAGCAAGGCCAGAAATGTGGCGGAGTTTTTTAGTCTCTCTCTCTCTCTTTCTCTCTCTATTTCTCTTTCTGTTTCGTTCTGTGTACGGATAGTCGTTATGGCTATTGCTAGAACCTGGTAACCCCACCATACTAGCCATAACACGCTCGCAGGAGAGCACGATACATGCCCCTTCGTCAACGGGCGCATTGCACCTTTGCACACTTAGGGGGGGCTCGCACAGTGGCGTTAGCGCCCCCCGCGATGCCTTTACCCATACAAACCATACCACTCGACCAAACTCAATTTATCCAACAGCCAACCATATGTGCCACCTCTCTTTGCTCCAACTTCGGGACACCGATTCGACAAATACTCTCTCTCCCTATCATTACCGTTCACACCGTTTTTCAACCTCAGTTTGATTACAGGTGTGATTCGGTGCTGGTCGTGAGTTATCCGTATTTCGGGACACGCTCGTCGACTTGTGTTTGTCGAAAGGAAGATTAAGAGAGAGAGAGAGAGAGAGAAGAGAAATAAGCACCCTCGAGAGTTAACCGCGATAAGTTTCTTCGTTTATTAAAGACGGATGGGAATCCATCGGAGAGCGTTTCACACATATCGAATCACGGTGCGAAGAACGATCCGACAACGATCAAAAAGAGGGTAAGTATCGAAATATATCGAATCATTATAGCTGCTCGTTGAACCATAAATCGCGTCGAACCCTGAAACGTTCTCTGCGAGAGTCTAGAACGAGAGCGTCGGTTTTTTTCCGTTTAGTACATAACATCACCGCCAGAGGGACGAATTCAAAATTTCAGACGTTATTTCCTCGTTATTCGGCGATTAAGCCAAACCGGTAACGCAATTAAACAGATTTCATGCAAACTCTATGAGTTATCTCGTAAATACCGATTCTGAAAGTGTAAAAATTGGAAATTCGTCGTTAATAAAGTTAACCCGGTTTATACTAAATTATGAAATAACATCTTCGCCATTCGACGGCCTAGAGCCATCCGCCATTTTGATTCGCCCGTAGGTATCCTCGTAACAAAAATAACTAACAAAAAAAAGCAGTTTTTTGAAATATTTAGCGACGATCGTAATCGATCGATGTTCGTAAATTTATGATTTCAAGAAATTGTAATTAATTACAATATTATAATTATTATCCGTTACCTATATTACCGACGCGACTCCAGCAGCTTTTTTTATTGAAAAAAAATCACAGCTCGCGCGTCGATACGTGTCTAGGTATCATAAATTATGTATATATTTATATATGTGCGTAATGATTCACGCTCCGATCCAAAACCCGTACGAGACCGATTCGCCGACGACCGGAAAACCGGACGTACATTGTTGTACGAGTTTCGTACTTCGGTGTACACATTGTGTACGGTACGCGAGCATCGGAACACAAGGGTTATGGAATTCCAAATGAGCACTCACCCTGAACATTTCCAGCGGTGCGATCGTATAGTCGGGAGCCCACACGGACGGCGTCTCGTAGCCCTTTTTTTTCTTTTTTTTTTTATAGTGTAACGCGGATGCGCGTAGGCCTACACGCCCGTAAGACCACCCGAGCGTAGTTCCAACTTCCAGGCTAATGTACAACGCTATAGGTGGTCCCCCGAACGTGTTCTCCTCACCCGTTCGCTCTCTTATCGTCTCGTTCACCCGTAGATACCCAATGCCCAAAGATCAATTGAATACGAGCGCGTAATTTGTTTGATCAATTAGAGAAGCGCTTTCCTCACGTTATCGCGCGATTATCGAACTAGCACGGGAATTTCAACGCGACTTCAATTGTTTAGGCGAACGAATATTTATGTTATTATTACTATTATTAAGTATTATTATATTTATTATTAGAATGAATATTATATTTCCTGATAATAATGCGATATGATATTTCCATATTTTTGGTCGAAATATTAATTCGAAATTTTAACGTTCCATAAAAATTCAACATTTTTTGAATACATTGATCGTATTATTAAAATTATATTATTACTATTATTATTATTATTATTATCATTATTAAAATTGTGCCGTTGGCGCGTAGAAACGGGACGCAACGGGGGTGGCCGGTAGTAATATACGCATATCATAGTTACAACCATGTGTGACCGCTGTCCGCAGCTTCATTCCATCCCGGCGAAAAATTAGTTCAGTCTGTTGTGCGTGCAAGAAACATCCTCGTTGTTTCCACGGTTTCGAGGTTTATCGTCGTGATATAAATATTCGTAATTGTTTTCTCGATTCTCGAGATATTTCGTAACGAATATTGCGCGATGATGTGCTTTCAGAATCATCGTTCAAGTGGTATGACCACTCGATAGTGAGCGGTGCATTCTATGCTCAAAATGAAAAGGATTCATAACATGTTCAGTATGGTTCAAGCTATCACGGTCCTCACTATTTTGAAGATGCTAGCAAACGGTGAGTACACGTAAACAAAATAAAAATAAAATTTAATAAAAAGATAACGTACGTCCCATTTGTCATAATTCAATGATTTTCTATGTCACGTGACCCGTTTGGAGCGCGCGCGAAGCCATTACTTCCGGTCGTTGAGATAGATCATAATCGAGAAAATATCAGAAAATAATACGAGTGAAAAGAAGAATGCGAAATTCGCTCGTGATTTAATCTCGTAATTTCAAACACGAAGGAATATGATTTTTCGTTTTTTGAATAAAATCAAATGTATCGATCGAAAAATCGCAGAAGTTTCATCTGTCGCCATCTTGAATATCGAACTACAAAATGGTTGCCTCAAGATCATCGTCGTTTTTATATTTAGCATTAAAGTCGAATGGAATTTTACTCGACCGGATAAATCATCGAATCTAAATTGATTCGATTAATTAAAAATCGAATTTTTATTCAGCCCAAACCACGTGTAATGGCGGCACCGGAAGAACCGTTTACGAGCGATTGCCGGACCAGCAACTCCAAGGCTTCGACGACGAAGTGGTGAGTCAAATAAATCAAACGATAAGCCACATTTCCGTTGATAATTTTATGTTCAAACTCGTCAGCAGATACCTACAAGGTACAAATTAATCGTATAAAAATGTCGATTAATTTATTTCCGAAGGTTCGTGACTCGGCGCCCCCATTCAGAGTATTGGAAAAATGTCAGGATCTCTGTTTGCGCGACCGAGCGGCAACGAACAATCTCGCGCGTCCTTGCACGAGTTTCGATTTTCAGCCCGGAAGTCGAATAGCGTCGTTTAGCGGCGCCGCTGAGTACGAGGAGAGCACGTGCTATCTTACACGTGAACAGGCCCAGCCCGAGGGCATAGGAAATCTCATGCTAGTTCCCAACAGCGTTCACTTCACCGAGATCTGTCTCAACTGTAAGCTCAGCCTCGAATGAATAATTTTATTCATACCGATCAAAAACGATTTTGATCGGTATAAATCGGTAATGATCGGTATAGTTGTCTCGATGAAGAACGAGACAACTGCAAGCTCAACCTTGAATCAATAATTTTATTCATACCGATCAAAAATGATCTTCCATTCTCGATTAAAATCGTCGCACGTTTTTCGACAGCGAATCGAATCGAGAGAGACTGCCCAAATCGTCGATACGTTTTCGAGAGACATCCGAGGAAGAAATTAAAATTACCGATGACCGACGTCAAAGAAGTTAGCGCCACCAACAGGACCGTTTGCGAAGATCGGTAAGTACTACCGATCTTTTTTTTACATTTAAGATCGGTATTTTGTTATTGTGATTTTCTAGCCGATTTCTTTATTTCCTTGAATTATAGATCGAACAAAAATGTTAATTACACGTATTTTTACTAATTTCGCAGTTGCTTGAACGAATTCAGTTTCGTTTGCCGATCGGCGACGTACGATTCATCAGCGAGAAGCTGTCTCCTCAGTCGTTTCACCAGACGCACGCATCCGGAACTTTTAGAGGACGATCCGAATTCCGATTATCTCGAAAATACTTGTCTCAATGGTAAATAATCGATCCTTCCACTTGGTTGAATCTGCTTATATTCTTATTACGATTTTGTTCAATAATTCGAACCGTTTCATCTTTCTCACAGCCGAGCGTCGCTGCGACGGACTCGCGGTTTTCGTGAAGGAAGAGAACAAGAGACTTCGCGGTCCCTTCGAAGTCGACATATACACGAATTTAACCCTCGACGAGTGCCAAGCTCTTTGTCTTCGGGCTGAAAAGTATTTTTGTCGTAGCGTCGAGTTCGACGAACAGACGCGACAGTGCGTCATCTCGGAGGAGGACTCGGTCTCCCAGAAGGACGACATCGGTATCAGCAGCAGTCCCACTTATCACTTCTACGATCTCGTGTGTCTCGATAACCGTGAGTATCTTTTTTTATCGTATTTTTACTAAAGAATTAACGCTTGGGAAAAAATTGCAATATTAAAATTTTTTCTTTATTCTAAAAGAATAGCACGTTTTTTTCGAAATTTTTAAATAACTTTTCTTATCACGTAACCATCCGCGTTCTCAATATCTGCGCGCTTATCAAGAGTAGATCGATCCTTATTAGCACGTGGCTCGGAATATCCGGACAACAATGCGAATACTCATCTGTTCACGGACGGTCGTCGACCCGACACCGCCTTTCAACGTTATCGTAATTCACGTCTGAGCGGCGAATTTCATTCTGAAATCACCGGCAGAAGTTTGAGCGAGTGCCTCGACGAGTGTCTAAGACAGACGAGCTTTCAATGCCGTAGCGCAGTTTATTCGGAGCATTATCATACGTGCCGCCTGAGTCGTTTCAATCAACGGGACGGGCACAGAATTATATACGACGCGGATTACGACTATTACGAAAATCTGATGCGTGAGTATTCCGTCGTTGGGATTAATCGTCTGATCATCCTCGCTTCAGGATTAGCAGGAGGCGATTAGATTATTATTTGAATAATTAATTGACAGCGATTTAATGAATCAATTGATTCATTCGTTCGGTCTGATCAATTAATTAAATATTCAATTAATAAAATTTCATTAACGAATTACGATAAGTCTCTTAATGAGTATTTAATGACGGCCTTGCCGATTGGGATTTGGGTACAGATCAATATTTGGATGGTGAGCGAGATACGCCAGGATACAGACCAGATCCTTTGGGGCAGGACACCAATTATGGAAGACCATCGCTTGGAAGACCGGGTAAAATTTTAAACGGGCGTTACTCGCGCGATCGGTAGTTCGGACGTTGAAAGAATCGATCGATCGACGATTATCGATATGAATCTTTTTATTTTATTCATTCAAACAGGATATACGGACGATTACGACAAAGGCTATGGTGGTCCGAGTGATCGGTATCCAGATCCTTATCCTTATCCCGATGACAGATATCCTAGCGGTAAATATCCTGGAATTCATCATCCGGTTGGAGTGGACGACCGATATCCGGAGAGGCCTGATCGATATCCAGCTGGAAGACCCGATCGACCTGATCGGTATCCAGCGAATGGTGATCGGTATCCAGCCAATGGTGACCGGTATCCAGCGAATGGTGATCGGTATCCAGCAAATGGTGATCGGTATCCAGCAAATGGTGATCGGTATCCAACCAATGGTGATCGTTATCCTCTGAGTAGTGATCGTTATCCAGCGAGTGGCGATCGTTATCCAGCGAATGGAGATCGTTATCCAACGAGTGGAGATCGTTATCCAACGAGTGGAGATCGTTACCCACCGAGCGCTGATCGTTTCCCATCGACCGGAGATCGTTACCCATCGAGCGCTGATCGTTACCCACCGAGCGGAGATCGTTACCCATCGACCGGAGATCGTTACCCAACGACCGGAGATCGTTACCCACCGAGCTCAGATCGTTATCCCGTGAACGGTGATCGGTATCCAATAACCGGAGGACGGTATCCGATCTCCGGAGATCGTTATCCAATTTCCGATCGCTATCCAGTTTCAGGCTCTCCCGGATACCCATCAGCGTTAGACAGATATCCGATTCGAGGTGATCGTTATCCCGTAAACGGTGATAATTATCCCTCTGGAGGTAGCGGTACGCAACGATATCCACCGATCTCTTCTAATCGTTATCCATCAGGACCCGGAACTCGATATCCACCAGCCGATCGCTATCCACTTGTACCAGCGGATATCGATCCTGTCAATCGGTATCCACCAGTGGGAGGTGGTGGAGTACCACCTAGCAGATATCCGGACAAAGATATATACCCAAATCGTGACCGGTGAGTTCTGAGTTGTTCTCAGCTAAAAAACCCTTCTTTTTCCTTAAGATTTATTCTCCTACTTTCTAATAAAAATCTAACAAACAAATTGCAACGCCTAAGCTATAAGGGGCTTTACGTTTCTAAATCCCTATCGCTTCAACAGATATCCGGGCTTAGGCAGCAACAGTCTCTATCCCGCAAGTGGTTTCGAAGAAGACACAAGAGGAACGAAAGGCGGACACGTAGATCGTCCTTACTACGGTGGATCGGCACCGTTACCAGTGCGACCACTCGGTTACGGAGTTGGCGGAGGAATCGTTGGAAATGGAGGATTGGGAGGACCATATGGTGATACCGGTATGATGGAAGGTGGATACATGCCAGATGGCGATCCTTATGCCTCAAGACCCGTTGGCAATGCCGGTGGACCGATAATCGGTAGGCCTCCACTACTTTCGAGATGCGACGAGCAAGAAAATTTTCGACAAGTCGGACAGAGAACTCGAGTTCGCAAGCCTTTCGTGCGAAGATACACGACCGCATCGACATTGCCACAGTGCGAGCGGGAGTGCGCCGATGCTCGTGATTTCGTCTGTAGATCTTTCAATTATCGACCCTACGCGGCACCATTCGGCGCCGAGAGGGACAACTGCGAACTGAGTGATCGGGACTCCCGGGACATGGACATGGGCAATCCCATCTATTACGATACAGGATCCGATTATGATTTTTATGAGAGAAACAACGGTAGACAGGGTGCTGATGGGGAATGCCTCGATGGTAAGATTCTATCGTCATCATTGAATAATTAATATTCGACGATCAGAATGATCTTTTTCAACTCCATTCGGTTTGGAAGAAAAATATCGTGGTACATTCGGGCCAGAGATGAAGATGGGGTTAATAATGAAGCATCATTATTCTTATCAATATTATGAGCAGTTTATCGATACCTCACTGTTATTTTATATTTTTATATCAGTGAGCCAGGTTTGCAGCGAGGACGGGATGGAATTCACTCTGAGGACACCGGAAGGATTCATCGGTCGAATTTACACTTATGGGTACTACGATCGTTGCTTCTTCCGAGGAAACGGCGGAACGGTCAACGTTCTGCGAATCAGTGGAGCTCAGGGTTATCCCGAATGTGGGACTCAAAGAGTGAGAACAATCGCAATTATTCGTAACGAATTATTATCCATTGCTCATTGATCTCATCTTATTATCATTATCATTGTCATCATAGTACGGTGATACGATGACGAATATCGTAGTCGTTCAATTCTCGGATTACGTTCAGACCGGAAGGGACAAACGTTTTAATTTAACGTGCTTGTTCCGTGGACCTGGAGAAGCTGTCGTCACATCGGGTTACATCGGCGCCGGGTACGCCAGGTCAATTTCATCTAGCTCTACGTAGCGTCTTGAAATTAAACAGTGATGTAGTATTATCAAGCGTTAATTTTAATCGAGATCTATCGCATTTCAGCAGATCCGGTTCGCCGATTCCCATTGAGTATCTTCCTGCGGAAAATACTTTGAGCTCGCGAGTCCGTTTGCTCATTCTTTATCAAGGAAGACCAACGACCACTATCGCAGTCGGTGATCCATTGACCTTCCGGCTCGAAGCACAAGATGGGTAAGCGTTTGTTAAGTGAATGATGGTTGAAGAGATGAACGTAGGAGAGGCTTGTTGTTCGGCGAATCACAGTGGTTTTTTTCTCAGGTACAACTATGTCACGGACATATTCGCCACAAACGTGATAGCAAGGGATCCGTACTCTGGACGAAGCGTTCAATTAATCGATAGATATGGGTAAAGTTTGCCTAAATGATTCGCGAGGAATTTCTTCTAATCGAAATATTTTGCATGTTCTTTACGTCTTATTGTTTTCTTGCAGCTGTCCCGTGGATAATTATGTCTTCCCTGGTCTGGATCGTCTCAGAGACGGTGATAGTCTCGAGGCTCGTTTCAACGCCTTCAAAATTCCTGAATCAAATTTCCTCGTGTTCGAAGCAACGGTGAGATCTTGTCGGGATGGTTGCCAGCCTGCATATTGTTCCGGCGGTGCCGGAAGAAGCGAACCGTCCTTCGGAAAACGAAGAAGAAGATCCGTCCTGAATGAGACTGTGATCACGGATGGGACGGAGGAGCCGAAAGCTTTGTCATTGAGCATCAAGAACGGTACTCGCGGAAGCGTGGAGAGTAAGCTTGAAGAAACTGTCGAAGGCGAGGAAGAACGTGTGAGAGAGATGATCGAGGTAGATGAGTCTTCCGTTGAATCTTGTGCTAGAAGCAAAAAATTCCATCACGAGCCATTTTCTCTTTAAATCAATATTTTTGTAGGTATTGGATTCGAGAATGGAAATGTACGAAGAGAACTTAATTGAGAGACGAGTTGCCGTTGTCGAGACGATTTGCATAACACCTAACGAATATTATGGACTAGTCACGGCTGTCGTTGGCCTCGTTGTACTTCTCTCATCAGTCGTCATGCTTTCGTTGCTGATATACAGGTTTACATGCTTTTCATTACGACAATATCAGATTTCGATAGAATCTTGATGCAAAAACCTGAAAATACGTTTGCACGACCAAACCTTTGATTTTACAATCATCATCATTTTTTTAAAAGGAAATACGGATACGCCGTCCTGCGAAAGAATCGCATCGTTGATAAAATAACCGTGGCTCACAGCAACAGTCCAATCGATACTTGCAGTAGTCGGGCGAACAATTTTTCATTCATGCGTTCGGGTCTGCAAAAACCATTTCATAATTCGTAAGTTTTGGTGTTTTGTTCTTAAAGAAATGTTGCGTGCGAGGAGACAGGGGCAGTGATTAATAAACGATGATATTAATTATAGTTCATCGCTCAGTCACGTGATGAATCGTCGTGTATCCTCGACCGCGCTTGAGGGAGCTATCGGACTCGAAGCAAATCGAAGAGGTGGCTTCGATCCTAGCGAACCAATCTATACCGATCCGTCTCTGTTCGAGGTTGCTCGATCATCGATGCACCAAGGAAACTCCGTACGCAATGAAAACGTTCATCTAATATGAGCTCAAGCTTTTGTTATTATCTAATTTTAAACGAATTCCATATAAGATCATACGAAAAAAAAAGGGATTCGATGAGCGGCTAGAATTTCACAATTGGACAATCGAGTACTATATATATATATATGTTACCGTTGTAGGGACACAAGGTTATAAAAACTTATTAGCCAATGGCAAATGAGACAAATGAACGCTTCGTCATGAATCGACCAATGGAATTCATGAATGGTTACTCGCTCATTACAAATTCTCGTTTTTATAACGGTTACGTGCGGTATAACTGGCCGAACGTTTTGAAACGATGCATAAATAACATTCGTGTTCTACGCTATCGTGTACTCGTACGATTTTTCATTCCCAGTGTTTATGCGATTTAATCACTCGACGATTGCAATTTACACAATTAACACGCACTCGTTCCGCAATGGAGCAGACATTGTGTTTTTTAAATTCAATAATCCAGGCTTTCACCTATACATGATTTCGAATAATTTATTATCAATCCATTATGTTCTAACATACCGATGATATGTTTACCCTAGTTGATGTAGATTTTTATGAAAATATATACATATGCGAAGTACGTAATTGTTCACTAATGTGAGGGAAGTTGACACTCTTAATAAACACGAAACCCTATGCCCTAACCACACGCGGCAATCTTGACACTCACCAACATTCTCAACACCCCCGACACACTCTATTCACCTGATGACTTTGCCCAGTTGATTTAACGTTACGGCTAAAATCAAGTGCGTGCGGCTACGTATATATAACTATCAGGGTCGGGATAATGACTAGTGAAATATTTAGTCTCAAAACGTAACAATAAATGAAACAAGTTTTATAAGTTATAGTCCATGAATGGCACCGATAATGAGACGAGCACAACCGGAAGTGGAAAACCTAGCATCTGCGCCATAGTTGGGTAGACTCATTGTCCGTAGCTGATTTTTGGGGCACTGAAGCGCCGCCTGGCGTGTGTCAATGTAAGGCATCGGTAAAAGTTCTCGATGTTGACTAATGTGTCGCTGCGATCACTGTCGCGATCTTCGCGCCTCTGCTGGTTTCGTTAAGAGGATGCATAATAACAAACTTTATACAAGAAGTGAGCTAGCTCTCTTCATAACATTCTCTATGATCTCCTCAGTGTCTTTCACTTATCATTTATCGATTTATCACACAATTGTCTTGTATGCTGATTGTATGCCAAATTGTGAAGCTTGTGTAGCTTCAAGGACATGCCTTGAAGTATCGTTAGACACGATGGTATACTTCAAAAGATACGAATTTTCACGTGAATCTCAAAACATGTCAATTTATAGAAGACACTAAAAGGATTTTTAAAAAAGGTTCCTCTTTGTCGTAAGGTAAGTTGTAAATTATACGATCGTAATACAGCCGTATAACATTTTTCAGTAAATAAACATTATACGTTCGTTCTTGTCTGTCAACTAAGCGTCATCGAAATGTAATCTGTCATCCGACATATCGCGTGTCCCACTGCAATAAAAAATTGCCAAGAGATCGATAAAGAATATTTAAATTATATCAGTATTCTCGTCAGAAAACTCTCGATTTCTTTTTATCAATACAGAGATGATATAACAAACTCAATTATCTAATTTGTTTCTAGTACATAATCCATAAAATGTGCTTATAGATCAAAACATTACATACTACAATCTGGTTGTGGCTAGGCCATGGCAACCACTCCCGAAAATATAACTTGTGGGAACTGCGTCTTTTACGATCAGTTCGACTCTGCCAATTTGGCCAAAGTGGAACAAGTCAAGGATTCTGAAACACATGACAATGGTACAAAAATCTCGATTTAAATCGATTAATGATCTAACGAATTGTATATTCAACGAAGCAAATGTGGCGAATGTTACTTTCAGAAGGTCGCGACGGAGATGGTAAATATTCCACAAGTGGGAACGTCACAGAGATTCCAGACTACGAATTCAATGTGTGGACTAAACACGACTGTCATGGTACAGAATATCAGAATAACAACAGAACCTGGTTTTACTTTGGAGTTAAATCCAACACACCCGGAGTATGCATCAAGTTCAACGTTGTTAATCTGAACAGGCAGTCGAAAATGTTCAGTCAAGGGATGTGTCCGGTATTCAAGATCATACCGGGACATCCGCACTGGGAACGAATTCGTGATAAACCTACATATGCCGTAATCTTTATTTCTTTTTAATAATAGCTTTCGTGCTTTATCCATATATTTGATATGACGTTAAAATTTACAGATGGACCGAAAAGGCAGCGAATTTACTCTTTCCTTCACTTATCGAACACCGGAAAACCCTAAAGCCATCACTTATCTTGCCTTTACGTATCCCTTTACGTATCAAGATCTTCAGAATTATCTCAATAAGATCGATAATCGCATGGCGAATCGAATTCTTCTGCATCGCGATGATATATATTATCATCGTGAATGCGCGATAAAATCTTTGGAGGGACGGCGAATGGATATTTTGACTATAAGCTCGTATCACGATATATCGTCTCAGAGAGAAGATAGATTGAACGGTATGTTTCCTGACATCGAGGATGAGAGATCGTACAAGTTTTGTGGGAAGAAGATCATTTTCATGAGCGCGCGTGTTCATCCGGGCGAGACGCCGTCCAGTTTCGTGTTCAACGGGTTTCTCAATTTCTTGCTTAAACGGGACGATCCGATCGCAGCCATCCTAAGACGTACTTATGTGTTCAAATTAATACCAATGTTGAATCCTGACGGCGTGGCTCGTGGTCATTATCGTATGGATACAAGAGGTGTCAATCTCAACAGGGTATACTTGGATCCATCGCCAAAGGATCATCCTACGATCTTTGCCGCAAGATCCCTAATTAGGTACGTCGATTTTGCGTATACTCCAAGCGATATTTATTTTACGGCTCCCGTTTTAATTATTTACCGTTCGTTTCTTCAGTTATTATCATAATTATTATAAGATCGTGGAGGAATCGATCTCTCCAGAATCGTCGAGTCATTCGGATACTATTGACTACGAAGCGACCAAGGACAACCCTTCCGTTGTGGAAGATACCTATGCCATTGCGGAGGAATTAGAAGACACTACGAATCGATTGCGTCAGCAGGTATTTTTTTTTCATTAGCTATTAGTTTACTTTCTCATTACCTCTCGCTTCTTTTTAATTTTTTTTTCTTTTCACTTTTACCCCTTACCGCCCGAAAGGTATCTCCTTTCTCATTATGCTTTAGGTGACATTGATGACATTGATGACATTGGATGAAAGAAATAAGCAGATGCCAGACTCTTGCCCCATGTATGCTAATGCCAAAGATATCTTTTCGGAGGAGATTCTCGATGGTGGCGACAGCCGAACGGAAGCAAAGGACGAATTGTCGGAAAGAAAAAATAGTCCGACACCAGGCGTCGGACAACCGTCGCGAAATTCCGAGGACTCTGGATTATTTCTGTACATCGATATGCACGGTCATGCGTCGAAAAAGGGTGTATTCATGTACGGAAATCACTTCGATAATCCGGAGGACACGACAATGTGCTTGCTGTTACCCAAACTGATGTCCATAAACAATCCAAATTTCCATTTCACCTCGTGCAGTTTCGCGGAACGAAACATGTATCTTATGTAAGTTTGCATTCTTAACGATCGAATATAACTCGTACAATTATGCAATTTCAATCGATAGTTGCGATAACCGATCGCTAATTACGACAATTCTTCTTGGCATTCCTCCAAACTCGAATGCACAGCGACAAAAGAGACGGTATGTCCCGCGAAGGATCGGGCCGAGTCGCGGTACACAAATTAACAGGACTCGTGTGCAGTTACACCCTAGAATGCAATTACAATTCGGGACGTTTGGTGAACGCATTGCCTGCGAGATTTCGTGACGCTAACAACAAGACTCCGAACCACATGTTTGTACCGCCGAAATACACACCGACTGTTTTCGAGGAGGTGAGAGAGACGATCTTAGTGACCATATTTCATGCGAAAAATCTCATTGTTCTTAATCGCATATATTTTTTTAATTACGTCCAATATATTAACAAAATTATATAGGTTGGGGCAGCGTTAGGTCCGTCGATACTCGATCTAACGAACAGTAATCCAAATAGTCGTCTGCCGAATAGCGAATATCGTTCGTTGAGAGGCCTCAAGTCCTTCTTGAAACTAACATGCAGCATCAACAATCATAGCGTGCCGGGCAACCGACCACGCATCAAGGTAAAAGATGACACCGAAAAGGTTATAGGTATCGAGATAACAAAATGCTCACTATCATAAAATTCGGTTAAATCTGACCCAGGTCGGTGACTATCGTTCACAAACATTAATTTCTCCGATTTATGTTGAATTTGAACCAAATCCATGACATTACTGTCTTTGCCCGGTAATCGATGTCTCCGTGTCTTTTTTTTTTGTTGTTTTCTTGTTTAAATTATGATTAGAACGACCGATGAAACCTTTCGAATTCGTCGTTGTGACAATAATACTCCGAAATTCTTCTCACGTTTCCTGTAAATATTCGCGACTAAATGACTAAATGTTCCTCAATTACAGCCATATACGACATCAGATCAAAACTTTACGTTTGACAATGGTATATTATAATTGCATTTAGTGCATTTCATCATAAATGTTACCTCATTAACTTCATGTACTACCTTCTTTTCAGATGTATCAGTATAGTCGAGGAAAACAAAAAATTGTTGTTGTAGATCACAGAGTACTGAAGTTTTGAGAGTTCGAGTAAATCTCTTGTTCACAGCCTTCGGTCATTTCATTCATTTTTTCTAACATAAAGTGTGCTTAGAAGTATTAGTCGATGTTACGGATATCAAAAGACAAAAAGTTATCAATTCGTGGTTGTGATTCATAGAGTATATATATAGAAAGAGAGAGTATATATATATATCTCATATAAAATATGAAAAGTTTGTTCAACAAACGACAATGAGAAAATGACGATAAGGAAAAAATTAGTTAAATATTGATCGAAGGTGAACAATGCGGAAGGATTCAAAGGAACCTAACAAATTGAATTTTTCGTTCTTTTCCTCCATTGTCTCTATCGTTTACCGAATTAAACTATGTAATAATCCCTGAAAAAAATTTCAGATTCCTTAATTGTGTCGTGAAGTAAATCTTGCGGTGTTGAAAATATCCGCCGACGTCGTATGAGATCGATTTGGAATTAAAAGAAACAAATGAAAAATCCGTACGTTTTCTACCCATTTCATGAACGCCCACGATTTACAAATTAACTCCGTTCCAATAGCATTTTCTTGCCATTTAATTTCGCGGATTTAAACGATCCCAGTGTTTTCCATTATTTTCCATATACAATCGTTGCATAAAAAATTCCATATTGTGTTTAAAAACGATAATTAGAATTAATACTTCCGAGATGTTAACGAATTGCAAACGACGGAGTACACTAAACAGTTATTTCATGTAGTACGACGCTGCAAATTGTACTATTTAATATCATATATATATATAAATATATATACACATACACGTGTTTATATATACATATATATATACATAAATACCTATATCTGTGTTAATAAATTCAAAGTCTTTTAGCACACACTTTCTTTACTTTTATTTTTATTTTTCTCCCGCTTATCCTTTATCGGTCCTTCTTTAACGACCTGTAATAATCTGCCTGGTCGATGCTTATATTAGCCACGTGTTGTATGGGCGGGGTAAGTTGTTTACCGTAATCAGCCTAACAAAAAAAAGTACGATGCACTATTTTCGTACTGCGATATTGTAGCGTTGTTCAGTAATACGTGTGTATGAAACAATCGAAAGCATAAACCGTCCGATTGTGATAAATAAAAGGCTTTGAAGATATTTCGCTTCGATATACGTTGTTAACGCTAAAATCTGAGATAAAATTGCTGTAAAAATGGGAAAAAAGAAACGAATGAGATTAAATTTTTGCAATTACATGTATACATACTTCGGCGTTTTCTCCCGCAGGATAATAGTGGAACGATAACGAAAGAAGCTCCGCGTCTGGAAGATATTGTAGCGTCGATGCGTTACGCCGATCCGATCGAAGAGGACCATTCGCAGAAGAACGAGGGGAATACGACGATAAAGCCACGTATCGTGCGTAGAACAACGTCGTTGTACACCTCGATTAAGAGAATGAAGAATAACAAGAAATCGCGTCAAGCAGTGAATCGAAAATGCGCGAAGAGTCAACGTAAGTTGAACGTGGAAAGTGGACCAATAATATCGACTTTTAGATCGTCTCATCACGCAGTTAAAACGGCGATAATGAAACCTATAGAATATCACGCCTCGGTCGAATCGAATGTTCAAAATATTGGTACACCTACGGTGTCTCTGTCGCGTGCCAAGAGACGAATAAAAAAAACAACGATGAAAACGCCGATCGAGCAAACACTCGTCAACGAGCAAACGACCGCGGTTAAGCAAGGTCCGAAGAGGCTCAAGATCGTTTCTCCGAAGATAATTAAGACTCGTCCGGAAATCGGCGAATCCTCGAAGATGGCAACGAGCGACGAGAATCTAACGACGACCACCGCGGCTGTCGTACGTTTTCGCAATAAGCAAAGCGCCAGAAGCACCTTCGGTCGATGTCGCAAAACATGCTTGAAAAATGAGACCAAGACGAAATCGAGGAAAGCTGCAAAATTAAAAGCGAAGAATTAATTATATAAGTTGAAAGAACGACGAGTTTTTATATAAATAACTTTAAATCAATCGTTGCGATATATAATTTTGCTTCTGTTTCTTTTAACATTGTTAATCTTGTTGCATCGCTTCTCGATGAAAATTTGGGGAAAAAATCTAAGGGGTGAGATAACTGTGATACGTATCCTAATTTTATAAGCATATATAGGAACGCTCAGAGACTCGTTAACAATGATTATTGATCGTACACGCGCTAATAATTTAAATATCATAATTGAAACACGAATACGTTCATTATTTTCGTTCATTAACTTCGGACTAAATGCGGTGCTTCGAATTACTTAGAATTTATGCCACGTGTGGAATACAAAACTAATCTCGTAATATTTAAGAACGTTCGTTCGATCATTGAATAGCCAATAATATATCCAAATGTATTACTTTAGATCAATTAATGCGAAATGGAATTGAAGCCCAATGTTTTTTCTCTCGCGTCTATAATTACATTTCATTACGTACATACGATTTTCGTTATGTATCTGCTCGTATGAGATAAAAGACGTGTAAATAAGAAAATCGATGATTATTGTCGATGCACATTTTTCGGGGCGCAATAAAATTGATTAAGCAAATGTTTTCTTCATCGACCGTACCAAAATTGGTCGTCAAATTTATTGCCGTCAGACCGTGTAAATTAGTAGGAACGAAATAACATAAAAACGCTACGGGTCGAATTTGGTATATTACCTGCAAGTTGTACGATCGAAGACCAGGGCACGAGTGGAGTGTAGTGAGGTATGAGCGAATTTGTATATAAGTCCTATAGGAAGGTACAGCGTGCATCGTCCGTGTATGATAAGCGAGTGTGAAGCTATACCGTGGGGAAGACTATGCGGACTTTGCTATAGAGAGATCGGCCCCACTCTTTCCGATACGATGACGTCAGCTGACTCCGATCGGCCTCCCTACTCGATGCGAACGCGCTCTCGGTGTTTGTGTATACCCTCGGTTCAAACGGCATCGAAGCGTCGAAGCCACAAGAGCTCCTTAGTAAAATCACCTGTTCTCTTTACCTGGCCAGGTGTGCGTGCGCGTTCGAAACGTAGATGTGCAACGATCGCGTGTCGAATTACGGTTTAGTAGTTAAATTAAAAAACGCCGAATCGTGCCTTTGAATCGTTTTGAACGATAACAAGAAGAAGAAAGTTTCTTCCCGACATGGAATCTAGACGATTAGTTTTCGAGTGCTTCGCTGTACTGGCGATATCCACCATGCTCGTTGCACCAGGTGAGGAAACTTGAAACTCCATGCCATATTATTCTGTCTCGCTTCCTATGTCGCCGAGGCACTCGTTGCTCGTAAAGCAACGTAGCGTCTGTTTTGTCGCAGGCCCGGTGACTCGACCACCAATTTACTTGGGCGGGGCACGTGTGACGGATCGTATTCTTTGTGTTTTTTTTTCTTATTTGATTATGACCACGAGTTTCATACGTACAGTTCGTATCATTGTTTCACAGGAGTCGAATGTCCTATTTGCGAGATGCGATAGTTATTGTGCGTTTAGGACTGTAGACGGAGCTGGCGAGATATTCCGAGATACCGATCGAGATTGTGATCAATGGTGCTCATGATTTTTAGCCATTGAACGAAGAGTACCAGTCGCATTTACATATTATTGTTTTTATTTCTCATCTCGTTCAGCGGATAATCGCAGAAGACATACGGAAATGTAATTGAATAATACGGAATTATTTCCCTTGCAGCAAATAGGACAAATTATAAAATCAAATGCAGAACGAATTCATTCTAGAGAAAATTATTGTTCCAAGTAAAGCCGTATTTATTGGGTTATTTTTCAAAATGAAGTATGATACTAAATTAAATTGATAAAACTTTTCAAAATATTACAACATTGTTTTTGTACTGCTCCTTCGATAACGGTTCATGATCTTTGTTTTTTTTCACTTTTAATGGGAGATTACTTCAGAAATATTACTTATTCGATAATATTACTCGAACAATCGGTATAAATAATTATATATGAATTTATTTGCATTAATGCCGAAACGGTCACAGCCTATGACTAGATATTACATACTATTCAGATTATCAACGTCCCCTTATAGACTGATGGATTTATGATTAACCCATCCTCGCACGATTGCCTTTCGCTTCACGACCGGAACGCTTTCGCTCTGGAATTTCCGTAATTACATTCCGTCCGCGGAAATTAGCTTCGATCGAGGTGGAATGGGGAAGAGGTATAGCCTCGTCGACAGTTACCAAGTACATTAGAGGAGAGAGACCGATATCGGTTTTAATCGAAAAAAAAAAACAAACAAAAAATGAAACTACTGACCCGAAGTTTCAGCCCTCTATCGTATTAATATTTCGATAAATGACTAATCCTTCATCCGTGCGAACGAGAAACCGAGATTCGCTCGTCTATGAATTCACGCATGCCTGATTTAACACATTCGGTGTTATCTCTGCAACCGGTTAGGAGTTATCGCGTCTTCTGTTCTCGCTTGACTCGGTTCGCGCCCAAACGGGTCGAAGAAGTCAAGACACTGTTTAAAACCGGTTTAGTTCTAGTTTCAACCGCATACTTTTATTTTATCACGGAAAAAATTTCGTTTTCATAATAATAAAAACATATTTTTTAAGGTTAAAGTGCCAAAAATATTTCAAAAGGAAAGTTCGAAGCGTTTTCATGAAATGTTGAAATCATCATTGGTAAATTCGTAAATTATGATTAGCATCTTTTTTTTTCTTCTGTGGTACGTTTTCTTGACACTTGCCGTATCATCCTTTTGGTTTTCTTTTCTTCTTCGATTAGCCGAGGGCTTGCACTGTTATCAGTGTGTCAGTACGAACAACACGCATCCCTTTCAGTGCAACGAATTTTTATCCAGCGACATCGACATGGTGCCAACATCCTGCGACGAGGTTTTCGGGGCCCAATATTGTGTCAAACACGTTGGAAGATTCGAGGGTAAAACACGATCAGTCGTCTGAAAGAACGAAATAATAAAGATAAAATAACATTGATAATGCATCTGGGAATAAACGATTATTTGCTGCTCAATTATGCCTAATATGCTTAATATTGCAGCCGTAGTTTACCACCAAACAAATTCGGATGGGCGCTAAACTAATATCAGCGAGAATTTTTTATGCCTTGTTCAACTAATTATCGCATAAAAATTTCTATCGCTATATAACAGAATTATTATATACTTCGCACATTGCTACAATTTTAACCATATTAATCAAACATTATTTCTGCCCTGGGTTCATTAATATTATAAGTCATTATTCAAGAGACAGCCAACTCTGCTGTACACTCTATAATAAAGCCCACAGGATTATATAATATGCGAGATGTACCAAGAAAAAACACAGTAGGCTCGGACATTGTATTTTCAAAATGGACATGGTTGTGTATGAAAAAATAATCCAACTTATTATTTGTCCTAACTACTTCTGAAAATTAATGCCCCTATATTTTGTCCACTGTGTATTTTTCTCGGTGTAGACAATTTGAAGGAAAAAACGGAATACATTTAAACCACAACTAATTATATTTAATTGAATTAATTAATTTGTTAAATTTTCAAATCAAATGCTCGAAGGTATTAGCACGCTGAATAACATTTATAAATGTAGTTATCGCTTTACTAATCACCTTTTTATAATCTTGATGGGTCGAAGCGCTGGGACTGAATTGTTATCAATGCACATCGGCGGACGAATGGAAATGCATGGACAGCAGTTTGATGATAAGCTCGCTGGGGACGAAGAGTTGCGACCACGTCTTCGAGGCGCAATACTGCATTAAAACAGTTGGAAGATATGGAGGTCTTTGAACAAAAAGAAATGCGATTGTTTACTGTACAACGCATGGTCGTATAGTCTGGCATTGTAACCACGACGATATTGATGATGTAGATCAATATTAAAACCCAACAAAAAATTAATACAAAATGCAACGTGTTGCTTGAGTAAATGAATTACAAAATGGATGAGAATGTGAAGTTCCCAGTGGTGAAAAATTGACTTAGCACATTTTAATTAGATCCTTCGTGCATGCGAGTGCTTTTTGATTTTAAATCACGTCCATTGATTTCTTACCAATGGTAAGACAGGATTAGTCTCCTTTGCACGCTTTCAATTGAATTATTTTCTCGTATCCATAGTACCATGCTGAAAAAATAAAAAATCCTTTTAATCGAATGTGTATCGTGCTTTACTATCAATTAATTTAAGAAGAAAATAGCAGAATCCTGTTAACTTAGACTGACAAGAGTGTACTTACGTTTTCACAGACGGCGTAGGGACCAAGAGATTCTGTTCCGCTGTTCATATGGGAAATTATTGCGATTACGTACAGCAACCGGGTGACTCGTTGGTGTATCGCACCTGTGTCTACACTTGCACCGGTGATGGTTGCAATCCAGCATCAGCTCTGAAGCCAAATCCTACAATAATAATCAGTTCTATCTTAGCTATGCTCGGTGTGTTAATTACCTGTAGATAAAAACAGGCAGAACTAAAAGAGAAAAGAAGATGTGAGCTATCGTCGAGTACTTTTGTTCAGATTACTCACGTTTGACTAAAGAAATTCCAAATTAAAATTAAATGCATTACGAATTCATAAACTACGAGTTCGGAGAAAACAAATATGACAAACTCGAAAGGAGAATCGAGTAGAATAGATCTACGGCGTTGTAGAGATTGGCCCGTTGTTGTAATCTCTCTTATTTTTGTACGACTTCCAATGGTTGAAAACGTTGGCGAGCGAGTCATGTTCTTGTCGCTCGAACAATCATGTATTATATAGTTACCTGAATTTTTATTCCGTCCCAATGTAACTCGTATACCTGAATTCATTTTAATCATTTCTGTGTGTTTTTATAGCTACGTGTCTGTACTTAGCCATTTAAGATCGTAAACGCATCACGAAAAAGGGCATAAGCCTAAATTTTTCATATAATACTTTTTTGCGTTTTTATTCAAATATAAGCTACAATAAAATAAAAACTGCCTCCACGTATCTCAATCGTACGACGCATATATACCATTATAATATTATTAATGTTTTTACTGTTAGATAAGATCAAAACGTGTATTACCGTCGTTTTGTTTTTCTTTTTTCTTAAACTGTAAATCAAACATTGCGGTCTGGATGTGCAGATGCAACGTTTCGTTTAACGAGGACAAAAAAACCTTTGTTTTTCCCTCATATCTTGCCTAACGTATCTCTTTGGCATTACATAAACGGTATTATATGTATTCAAGGCAACCTATATATTTTGTAAGGTTTTTCGACGTGTGATTTTATCTTTTTGTTACATACGTAAGTTTCACTTGCCTCACTTTGAATTAATGATATCGACATTGCAACTCGGGGGTTGTGTTAATTCGCTTGGAATGATATTAAAGTATTTGAATGATCGGGTTTTCATTCCCTTTGCTTTCGAACAACATCGGAATAACATATAGAAATCTATGAGAAGAAGAAGCATGCGAAGGGGATCCCATGATGTTTGTAAGAAAAAGAGAAAACCAAAAATGCCGTTTCATTTTGATAACAAAAATACGCTATACAATATTTATATATATGTGTATGTATATATTTTGTATTATTGGCAACGTTGCTAGATTGCCCTTCCTAAATCCCTGACACACTCAGAGCACTCTCTTAGTTCGTAAGGGAACGGAAAAAGGCAGTTTTCAGTTTTTCTTTTCGCAAAGGCACGCCAAATATGCTTAAATAGAGTGGCAGCAAGTGCTGTATGTGCGACACTAATTATAAACACCGTACAGGCATTCTATAGTTCGTCTGACCAATATCACCTTACTTGTTTATTCCTCTTTTCTTTTTCTTCGTTTTATTTATCTTTGATGTTCATCTAAGAATTTCTATCTTCTTGATAAATCCAAGATGAATGAGGTACGAAAATACATATAAATATTATACAAATCATTTCATAAATATTTTGCAGTCGGGGAGGATTAAACCTCGATGATAGCTATATAGAGATGGGTCGCTACACTTGATTCAAGGAATTCGTGGGACTTTTTCCACTCCTATATAAATTCTCCTTTCCTTTTTCTTTTTTTTTTTTTAATGAATATCTATAAATTTTGGGACCCGATAAAAGATTGGACGTACTAAAAGTGTCGCTAAATTCAATTGGTCTCGTTGGATTCGCGTTACATTGAAGAAAAGAACTCGTACGAAGCGAAAAACGTATCTACGAATAATTTCAAAATTCTGGTCGATACACTCGATCCAAAGAGATTATGTCAATGTCTCGCGTGACAATTTTCATCTGTACAGATGTGCGTTTATAACAACAAAATAATTCCGTTTGCATTTTTCGCGTCATGAAAAACATTCCGTCGATAGAAGCAGCCACATGATTATTGTTCGATCGCGGAATAGTTCTCCGATAGGCTCGCGTCTGAGCAAAATCAAATAAACGAACAAGAACAATACTTTTTTTTTAGTGAATTACACAGTAAATGATCTTTGAAGTAACGAGGGGAATGAATAATAAAAACAAAACAAAAACAATAGGAATGAAATCACAGAGTCCGCCTTATAAAGGCTCATTTAGAAATTGATCGATCGTTCGTGGAGGAAATTGATCTTCCCTCGAGAATTATACATTCACGCTGGCGATGAGCTTCAATTGTAATCGACGAGCGTTCTCGTTAAATTGTACGTGAAGCTTGTTTTTTTGCACCAACAGGAGCTTACTGAACATTTGCGTTAATATGTATATACGGTAATACTTTTAAGCTTATATCTAGTTTATGACAAAATAATTCGTCTTCCCGTTCCAGCCGGAACGAGAATTCTCGAACCTTTGCACTGTAGTCATGAAAAAGTCGACGCTGCTGATGCATTACTGATCGCCTAAGGATCGTAATAACGAGTTTAATGGATTTGCACCTTCCGGAGCTGTTCCTCGAGCTCCTTAACGCGCAATTGACTGTTGGCAAGCTGACGTCGTACAAGCCTGAGTTCGTCGGTCTGACGAGCATATGCCAATCTTAGCTCAGCCTCGTTGTTGGGAATATCGACGGACTCGAGAACTTTATTGTCGTTCATCGTTGCGCTGATATTATTCTGCATAAAAATTACACACGTATCAAGGACAATAATTCTCGATGTTTCATCGATACGGCAACTGATGATTGAAATTATTGGAGTGTAAACGATGAAATTGCGGGTGTGCATGTATCGATGGTATTACCAATTTATATGACAGTCTTTGCATGGTCTTGGATCGAATAAATGAGTCGTTATGTGGAATTATAATTATTCTGGATGAATTTAGCGAATACCGTGGAGGTATCGAGGCGACAATTTCACGAAATATATTTAATTATTCGAGAAAAGGAAAAACAAATAACAAAATCTTGCAACTACCTACCTTGTTGAGATAATGGGAATACGTTCCAAACTTGCAAACGAGCTCATAGATTTGGGTGCTACATCTTGATGGCTTGAGATGGACCATGCAAAGCGTTAGTGTGTTAGACAAACGATTCGAATGTTTCCGACACAGAAACTGCGTGTTTAATTCACGTTATAGACAAAGCGTAAAATAATATCGATAATAATGCAAATTAGGCAATACAAAAATCGTCAATTGTTTTTTTTCTTGGCTTCAACGATTCAATGCTTGAACGAAAACTCGAACGTACAATTCGCCTCAAGGATGATAAATACGAATAATCGATATTTCTTCTGACTCAAAAACCCACTAGTCAAAATTCAAACGTTTTAAATTAATGCAAAGACGCACCACACTACAAACAATAATGATAAAAAGTACTTGTACGCATTATCATACGTATAACGATAATAAAAATTTGAGTTTTCTCACCTGTATTGCCACATGCCCGAATCGCTGTTGCAACTGATGTATCTTTGTGCTTTGATTGCTCGATGTTTTTTGGCTCTTTTCCGAGATATCCATGAGATCGACCGATCGATAATCAGGCACGGTTTCGGTGGATAAAAAGGCAAATTTCTTTTTCGTATTAACGTCACAACCATTTTGATTTTTCGTCCCTCCCATCAATTGTCCTGGCTTATAGACGCGTGGCTTGTGCGTCGTGATTCCACCACCTGACGAAAATGAAATATCAATTTACCAACGAGCTTAAACATTATTTTTAACGATTGTAAAAAAAAAAATTCGACGATCATCGAATTGGAGAAGAAAACCTCGAAGGCTTACCGGTTTTCAGTGATATCAAAATTGGTGGACTGTTCATGCCGCTGATCCAATCTTTGGCCGATAGACCCGGTGTTGTTCCCACCGTATCGGGATACAAATCCTCTTGAAATTGATCGCTCTGATGGTAAAAAGACAAACAAAGAGCAGTCGGAGGATAAATTATCAGCAATCGCGTCTCTTAGCAAAATCCCTCGTTCGCAGACAAGGACAAACTTACTTTTCTCGGGACTATCATAGAAATGGGTTCGCACATCCCTCGTGTCGCGTGTAGCTTAAAAAATCGAAAAACTTCGCACGCGGCAGTATTAATGCCCCTTTTAGGCATCACGCCTAATCCTCTTTGAGGATTTCCCGATATGAATTGACTGAGATAGTGCAACCACGGCGCTTCGTTAACTACTTCGTAATAACGTATATTACCGTCACCCTGCAACAAAATAAAAAATACTTCATCCAGTACAAAATTTACTTAACAAAAATTCGTCTCGTATTTTTGGATTTTACCTTGCCAGCAAGATAAACCATATTGGTATCATTGTCACAAAATGGAAAAACTATTCCACTGGACGAGTCGATTGTTTCGCAGGTCAGAGGAGCGGAAAGATCGAGCTGACTCCAAACGGCGTACTGACGATCCGAATGCCTGCTGAATCCGGTTGTCAATAAACGTCCCGAACCACCGAGAAACACAACTTTGCTCGCTTTAGTTCCCGCGTGACAAATCCCTTCCTGGAATCAGGCGATAACGAGTGTTTAATTCGTGAACGACTAAAACAGTTCGTCATTGATCTTTAACGTCCAGTTAACGAACCTCAACGACCAGGCCCGATCGAGGTTCGAAAATCCTCAATTTCTTATCCTTGCAGGTAGTTGCCAATAAGCTACCGTCTCTGTTCAAGGACATGCTGTATATCACGTCGGGATGACGATCGATTACGCTTATCGCCTCTCCACGATTGATGTCCCATACTATAACGAGATGATCGAAACCTGCGCTGAAAAGTACGTTTTCGGCAACGGGATGCCACTCGATGTAGGCCACACGTCTCTTGTGGCCCTGTAATTCCACGAGCCAGTCCGTCAAGTTTCTGGAAAGTCCACCGTCCGGTATGTGCCATAATTTTACCTGCGATAACGTTACACGATCATTAACGGCATAATTCTGACACTATTAAATTTTATCTACCGTAATCGTACATTTAGTGATCAAATTTTTCAAAAAATCATCCCATCGCAATCAATATATTGTAATCAACCGATCGAAATCGTAATAACAATTATTTTTTTCTACACGATTAGAAAAGTACGAAAAATATATTAAAAATAGAGATTAGTCCTGGAAAATCTTACCGTACAATCGTCTGAGCACGAGGCTATTACGTTATCGTTGAACGGGTTCCATTTTATATCGAGAACGGGTCCTGTGTGCCCAGTGACCCTGTTCGCGTTGAAGTCCAATCTACCGGTCTGCCAAAGGAGAGAAACGAGAGAATAAAAAGAAAAATTATACGTCAATGAATATTCAGCGTTTTGCGATGTTCCGTTGTGTTTCACGGTACGAGGACGAGGGCAAGAGGTGAAACAACGTTGTCGGTTAGAGTTCTTTCATGTTATTTTCACACGAGCGTTGGAGGGGCCACGGTTTGCAATAAAAGTGGTATTAAGAATGTAAATGAATCCTAGGAGAGATTGGACAATGAGAATCATGGAAGAGCTGCCACGTGCTGATTTACGAGCTGCGATTAACATCGAGAAATAGCAGTGAAAGTATAGCAGTCCCGATGCGAGAGTCGTCTCCATCTCGCTTCTCTTCTTACACTCTCGTACGAGAGTCCCATACCTTCACTCCATAGCACGTATACACGTTTTATATATACGTGTACGAAAGAGTAGATCGTTTTATACTCGTATATTCATTCCTCGTAATGAACAACACTTGGTTGGTACGCGTTTAACGAGGGAGAACACGTTGTTTTATACGTACGACGTGCCTTCGAGCCGCGAATGAAACATATCGTTACGAGCTAATTTAAGATTTTGTTTCGTTCAATTTAAAATAAACACGGGGCAATTCTTCCGGGTAATTATCATCTCTATCGCCTTTTTGCTTTTGTATTTTTCTTTCTTTTTTCATATATCTAAAAAATAAAAGAAAAAGCAGGATAAATGTGACGAATGGCTGATCATAGCGAATTAATAATTTTGTATTGTTCTGTTACCCTTCTCGACTCTCTCTCGCACTTTCGATAAACTCACATGATCCAGTGGGAGTACAAGGAACGCCCCGCCTCCGGCGACTTCGGTAACGACAGCGAGAAACTTTGGATTAACGGCGCAAAATTGCGAATCGTGGGCGTTCTTCGTTATCTTTATGTTGTCGTAACATTTGTCCCGTTTAGCTGGAACACCGTAAACGTGACGGAACTTGCTGCTTCGGACACCCCGAAACCATGACTGTAACATAATGAAAAGGTTGATGAACATTTTATTTATGCGGATAGATAAATTAATGAATTAATTCACGTATCTTTTTATTATTTCGTTTAATCAACCTGTGTGTACTGTGGTATGTACATGATTTTACGTGTAGGAGGGGAGGGTAAAAATAAATGCTTCAAAGTTCATGCTCAAAGCGATGCGATCGCATCGCGATGATAGAAATCAGTTTCATGCGACTCGGAAGAGACTCGCTGGCAACTACGAACGTTTCGTGTGAGAGAGTTTTACCAGATTGTTCCAAAGGTCTTTTTCAACAGCGTCAAGGAGACGGACTAATGTTAGGCTCGAGGTTGCAACGTGGTAAATGCCATAAGCGCGTGGAAAATCGATCGTCGATAATGAATAATTATGAAAAATATATGTATATGCCGTTCTATGTCAAGGGATCATTTTAGTGTAAAATTTTTTGACATCGTTTTTTTTGCATTATGCAGAAATATGAATTTTTATAAACATGCTGTTAATTTCTGGTTGCAAAATTTAAATTATTTCGGTAGCTACAGGCTTTCTTAGAAAAAGGGCCAGCTGTGTTTTTCATAAAAAAATCCTCCGGACGTTTCTTGAGTTTTTTATACTGGTTAATCATTTTTTTTTGTTTTTTTTTCTTTCAGACCATTTTTTGAACAGTACGACTTTCCACCGTCAGGCGCTATTTTTTTAAGCAATATTTTGCAGTGGTCAAACAAATTATATAAATAATAAAACTGAAATATTAGAAAATATTGTTATATACAACATGAGTGATTGGACAAAATAAAAAAAAATGGATTTTAGTTTTTTTTTTATTATGAAAATCAACAATTTTCAAGCTAGTCGCACTGGAATGGGCGAGGGAATTTTTGGCATTTTTCGAAAACGTTCGATCCACGTGCTCTCGATATTTTCTAAAATAAATCCATCGTCTTGAATTATATTTCAGCAAAACATTAACTCGGTCGAAAATCCTTATTTTTTTTGTAAGAAACGTTCCATGTACGAGCGACTATTTTATTAATGGAGATGACAACGTCCGTCATTATTTTCTGGGATGCTTAGCCGTTAGCTCGATCGAATTATTACGTCAGCTTCGCGTACGTCGAGCCGATTCGTAATTGCGTATAGCCACAGAACACACACATTGTATACGACTTATTGATGTACAGGATTCCACAACGCGATTCTCGTTCTGCCGCCAATTTGTCTCCGACTCGCAGGTGGAATATGTATAACCCTGGAACTTTTTTATACCTGAAACGGTCGTGCTCGACTTATCGATCCTTCGCGAATCGATAACGACGAGATAGCACGTTCTGTTTTTCTTTTTTTTAATTTCAATTCATGACCCAATTAGCCAAGGTTTTTTCCTCTGTGTACATATAACAAATTAATGAAAGAGCTTTATACTCGTTAAATAAAAAATGTAAAATCGATTATTTTAAAAATCTATTGAGTCGCGGATATATAGAGAATTAAAAATATTTTTAATTTGAAAAGCAATTAATTTGTAAAAAGAATTTTTCTTTCGAAAGGCCGATGATACGAAAAAAAAATTGTATTTCTTTGCCCGACAGCTCGAGTTTTTACCGTTGTAAAAAAATTGTTCTTTTTTTGTTCGCCGATGGCGCTAGAGTCGAGCGTCTTAAACCGCGGGTTGAGCAAACGGTCGCGAGAGACACGGCTCTCGCGTCTGGAAACGCTTGAAAAGTTCGCGTAGCTGCAACTCGCAGCAATTATACATCTCGTGCGGGATTGAGACCTCCCGCGTATACATAGCGAGTATGATATCTCTCCTCCCCTTGCACGGTCGATTCCAGCTCTAATTCGTATCCAGAATAATCTCAACTTCTACGACCAATCCATGCGTGCCTAATTAACGATGGTTTTCTTTATTCTCTTTCTCTCTCTCTTCGCCATCCGCTTTTCTTTTCGAAAATGCATTCGAACGTGCCGAGCCTAGGAAAACTAAACGAAAAACCGTGTCCACGGTTCTTCGCAAGCTAGTCACGTGCAACAGTGTGTGTGTGTGTGTGCGCGAGTAAAAAAAAGAAAGTCAACGACACGAGACAATAATCTTACGAAAACTCGCTAAAAAAGCAACAATAATAACGGTGATAAAGAAAGAGAGAAGAGAAGAAAAAAACGAACCTAGAAGATAAAAAGAGAGAAAGAAAAAAAAAGAGCTCACCTGCTTGTCGTTGGTCATGTTTTACTGTACGACGATCGTCGGTCTCATGAAGTAGAGAAGGTGTGGGCCAGGAGGGGGGTCATGTGCGACGACAATGACCGACGTCGTAAATGACAAGCAAGCCCATGCAAAGAGCAAAAAATCTCGATCGCGAGAATATTTATTTTATTTCGATAATCGCTCGTCGATCGACAAAATTCTTCCCTTGTACTGTGGAATACAAACAAACGAAAAAAAAAAATCATACAACACAGGTAAGTGCAACCTCGTAACAATAATAAAATGAAGGCAATGATAATGACAAAATGAAAACGAAAAAAAACATACGAAATGAAATGATATAAAATAGTTCGTATGTTCACGTACGATAGAGATACGAGACGAATTCAATTATGATGCAGTGTCACGCGTATAGATCGTTCGTTCGATAACATATCCAAAGCGTTGAAATATGCGTTAAACGATAAATCGACCGACTCCGACCTGCTAATGCTTTTTGACTGAAAACAAATTCTCGGTACGCACGATTTTTGCGTCGATTACGTTTCACGAAACGTAGATATAAATCAATAATAATCCCTAAGTACGAGGATGTTTTCACGGTATTGTGTTGTAACGAAGGAAAGGAGAAAAGAAACGTTAACACACCGAACGAACGAATTTCTACGATAAGATTTAGAGCAATAGCGATCGAGAATCGGCAAAAGCAACGCGCTTGCCCGAGAGCTGTTAGGCTCTTACTGAAAGCCCCGAAACGAACACCGAGCGCTCGACGCTGGTGGCGGCGCGTACCAGGAGTGCGAGAGAGACAGTTGCGTATCCGTACTATAGCGAGAAGCCATCAAGCGGGAGAGCCAAACAACGTACTGTAGACTCGTAATGTAAACACGAGGCAACGAGAAGGCCGCAAAGCGAGGGTTTGTACTCTACAGTACGAAAGAATTTTTTTTCGTTGCTACGTTATAAAAGCAGACGGGCATGTATGCGAGACGAAAATTCTTGCCCGCAGAGGAATCCGCGGGCCTCGTATGTGCCCCGTTCATTGAACAAGGGGTTATGTACGCTCTCGAGATTTTCGTTTCTGTTCGAGAGGACTATAAATCATCGGACGCCGTTATTCGAATCTAGCGTTATTGATATACCAACCAACTGTAAAAATAAATAAATGTTAATGACAAATAAATTTTGTATTATCTCGATATAATTTATTTTATTTTACGGTATATACTATACGTCTCTATATATAGTAATATATGAACCTATAAAAAAGGGTAAACACAAACGCATAAAAATCATACCTTGGCCACGCCGCTACTAGTCGGCCGGACTAGGTCCTAGTACCAACCGGAAATGCTATCGAACTGAGAAAAATCTCTCGTCGGAAATTTATAAATTATTAACCGCAAGCTATAACCTAACGATCGAAACTTTTAATAGATCTGACCCGTATCGCGTTTATGTGAATATTCCAAATATGCTGTCTTATTGGCGTTCATACAAAATTGTCCTCTCGATGATCGCGCGATATATTTATATATATATGATGCTATGGGTGTCATATCCAGCTTTCAGATTTTTCGATAGACGATATCGTCGCCAACGTCACGTATAAACGAGATCGGGAACAAAAAGTCGTTTCTAATACCGGTCGGACTGCGAAGGTACCAAACGCAATTAATCAGAATGTCATTTTCACTAACTGAAAACTCGCTTTGGCACCAACCTGGGCTAGAAGATTTCTCCGTTGCGGAATGAAGAAATTCCGGACTCTGAAAGTGTTAAGATTCTGCTGAACTTGCGATATCTCGCAAAGATCTTCGTGATCGAACAAGGGTATGGATCGAAGGAGAGAAACTACTTGGGAGAAATTGTGCCCGTTGATCGTTTTCGATTCGAGGTTATAATCGACATTTTGTTTTTTTTTTTCAAATTTGTTCTAAGAGGTTGTTTGTTCAAACGGCGGGAAGTAAATATCGCGTACCTTTTAACCGTGTCCGCACTACCGCTCCCCCGAGAGTCCAAACGCCGGGTTTTAATTATATACTCCACTTACACGTGTGTTCGATAAAGCTTTTGCCGTTGGGCAGCCAGAAACACGAGAGTAAAATGGGTTCACGAGCCCCGGAACAACGTGAAACTTACGCCAACGAGGGCGAGCGTGTGATGATATATATATTTATAGAAAATCACCCCTGTGACCCGATCGAAAGTGAGAAAATAGAGAGAGAGAGAGAGAGATATCTACAACCAATTGACCGATCGAGAACACGATCGGACCTTCTTGTGAAAGTAGATCGAAACCCGATGAAGCAGCCTGGCTTTTTACTCTTCTCCACTCTCATCCTTATCGCCATTATTGGATATGGACGAAAAAGTAACGATTCGATGCACCAATGTCCGTTAGACAATATTTCAAAAGTTGAAAAATGAATATTACGCTTTTGTTCGCCTCGACCAGAAAAAATGTGTTAAATCTGAAATGTTAATGTGTTATTCGTGATCGAGCGAAAAAAATCTGCTTCAAAAAAAGTATCTGTAGTGGATAACAAAAAAGAATTGTTTTCCTACGCGGGTATAAAACTGCGGCATCGTCGAGCAGCGCTCATGATGCACTCTGGTGGCAAACTCGATAACTACTCGATAAAAAGTCCATTACTTAATTCATCCTAATTACTGTATTCCGGCGTTCTTAATTCGCGCGCCCCTATTCGTCACGTCATAGAGTTATATTAAAAAAAAATATGCGCTCGACACGAAAAATTAAAAAATTCCAACCACGTGGAAACATGATATACGGCCTGCAATCGCATTTCCCATTGTCTACCGTGTGGGGGCGAAAATTCTTCGACGAATAAAGGGAAAGTGTTCCTGCGACGATGATACGAGGGTTGAATATCTTACAAAGAACGATTGACGTCGACAACGGGCTTCTACGAAACGGGGTCTTTGAACGGACGCATTATTCATTCGAAAAGTCCGCAAGGAATGTTCTGTAAAAAAATGGAGTTGTCGCTCTGCGGAAGCGGGGATCCCAATCAACCTTTCAATGATAATAAAGGAGGGAATATTTTCGATAAAGTCGAGCACGACTCATATTAATCGAAGATCGAGGCGTTCAACTCGTCCGGGGATCAGTAAACACGAAGTGTATTCTCCGTATGTATCGCACGTTGCAAAATGGAGTATAAGCCAAGAGCTGATTGAAATATCGCGTAAATACCGATGTACGTGCGTACTATACGCTATACATCGTCAACATACTATTAACAGTAGAACAAAATGATAATAACGAACGTGCTTATAAGGAAAATAAATATATCGAAAGTATGCGAGGGTGCAGCGTACGAAGAATTTTCTACGGACATTCATTAAAATAATTGTCACTAAAATAAAGTATATATACGTTCTACGTAAAGTTGAACAACAAATATGAAACAATAAAAAGCAAGAGCGACAGATATAACCACGAATGACTAATGCTCGTCAACGTTGACCGAACAGACGTTTTGTTGTGTGTTCTATCCCTCTCACGATTACGATAATCGAAAAAAATGCACATCCAGATAAGAACAGCCATTGAATAAAAATGGTGTCGAAACGCCTGTCTTACTCTCTCGCTGGGCTTATAGCACGCTCTAGCGTCGACCATATTGTTCAACAAGTTGTGAGGGTCATCCTTGCCCTCTATCCCCAATTTCGTCTCGAATTCTTCCTTTATCCGAATCATTTCACAATCACAAATGCTATATCCCATAAAAAAGATCTGGATGTTTTTTTTGCCTTGACTCCTCCGTACTCTCTCTCCTTCTCAACGATTTTTGTACTCTTGAAGCCGTATGCGGAATGTGCGAAGCGTTCGGATCGGTGGCGCCCCCACCACGCTACGAGGGTTCTCCCAAACTCATCGAAACAATGACGGAGTAACATGCTCATCTAGGAATATTTCTTTGCATTTTATTCGCGCACTTTTGAGTCACTAGATATACTTTTAGGGATGTTGATTTTCTCACGATTTGACACATGCATCTTTTTGAGCCGCAATTCATGCCTTACGAAGCCAGGAGTTGCTCGTGTGCAGTACTGGTTTGCGAACTCGTCTGAGTTTTCCAAATTTCGAGCCAGTAATCATGGCTACGCGTGAGTACAGTTATTAATTTCATTTACAATGATAAAGTATGTAACGAACGCACGATAAATTACTCTCGCCGATGTCGAATCTGCTATGAATTTTTCACGGGAATGCGCGCATAACCACACACCGTGGCATTGAGGATTGGTCATGCTTTCGACATTGCCATTTTTACGATATATACTAATCGACGTCAGTCGAAATTTTATCATCCCTATAATCTGTGTATTATGTTGATACAGGCAAGAAGGGGAAAAAAAGTAAGTGGCAAGCAATGCCCCTGACAGATCTCATACCAGAGATTCCAGGTGGCATGCCTGCCATGCCTAAAGTAACAAGCTGGGCCGACGAGGTCGACGATGATCATGGTGAATGTAAGTGATAACTTGCGTCATAGAACTTTTTTATTTTTCCTATTTAACATTCCGATTTTTAATAACTCCCCTTGATTCTTACATTATGCCACCAAATTACTTCCGGAAGTAACAATATTACGAATATTAAAAAAAAAAACAAATTCCATTATACTTCCAAACCCTACTTCTGCCGATGTTTTTATGAATGAATATGAGGTGTGCGCAGAGATTTATGTAAATTGATTTTTGATTAATCGATTATATTCCAATATAACGATTTGAAACGCATGAAAAAGTTTTTAATTTATAAATAATAAATAAATCGAACTACGCCTTTCCCAAAATTAACCAACTAGAATAACATCTTTCGACTCGCAGATACCTATTCCTCGAGAAAACCTCAAGAGCCAGTGGTACTACCGACTGCTCCTCGAGCCGCTCGCGATCCCGGAGTAAACGAGGAAAATATTCCAACGAATCCGCCATTCGTCGCTTATATTTCGAATCTGCCGTACGACGTTTTAGAAGAGGATCTGGCTGAATTCTTTGCAGAAATGCAGGTTGGTTGGAGCTAAAAACACAAAAACTTTATAATCTTCGTGACGCTTTAGATTTTTACAACAATTGTATACAAAATGTACGATCTCGTCTCGCAGGTGACAAATATGCGTCTTCCCAAAGATTCGGTCAAGCTCCGAGGATATGGATACGTCGATTTCGAGGATCGTCAAAGTTTGATCGATGCTCTTTCTATGACGAACATGGTATGATATCAAACACCATGGTTCTGCCATTACTCGACAGTAATAACACGAATTAAACGATTTAATGATATTTTCAGACTATCAAGGGCAGACGCGTAAGGATCGAGGTCTCTAATAGCAACAGTGACCGTGGCCGCATGAATATGGGACGTGATTATGGACGTCGTGACAATTACGACGATGCCGATCGGAACTCAACGGATTGGCGAAGCGGGCCCCGCGACGAGCCTACCTCCGCCGACGGTGATCGTTTCCGGAGCCGTGGTGGTGGTTTCGACAAGGGTGACCGTCGGGAAGAACGCGAAAGTGAGTTTTCCAGATAAACTAGAAACACTTGTTAACCCTCGCCAGCTAACAATATTTTGAGCAACCGTTAAACCTAACAATGGGTTATTTTTGTTCTTTGCTTATTTCACAAGGTTAATATTTGTTTTTAAATCTCAAAAAACTCATGGATCTTCTTTGAACCCTATGTAAATTTTTTTAAATAACAATTTCATATACAATATGGGAATATATCGTAACGGAAATCGTAACGTCATTATTATACCGTTCTGTTGTCGTTCTTTAACTAATTCTATCGATTTCAGCTTCGGCAAGCGATAATAGACCCGGTGCATGGCGCGAAGCGCGCGCTGCCCTTCCGGATCTTCCGGATCGTTCCGACCGCGGTGGATCATCGTTCGGCGATCGACGTGGTAATTTCCGCAGCGACGACAAGGATCGCGAATATTCCCGCTTCGGGGATAGAGGCAGAGATTACGAGAGTTCTGACCGAGGCGGGGAACGTGGTGGAAGCAGCAGCTTTGGACAACGTCGCAATTACGGCGAGCGTGATCGCGATCGTGAGTCTGATTGGGGTAATAGACTCTCAACTCGGCCAGCCACATCGGAGGAACCATGTAAGTTAATGAAAATTATTCCAGGAAATTGTATGGTTTTTATACTCGATCGATCGCATGAAAATGTATATTGTTAAATCTCAGCAGCAGCAGCAGGGGGCGAGCCACGTACACGTGTCAAGTTAACTTTGCAACCGCGCACGAAACCGATCGAGAACCCTGTTGTCAAGGAGGACGGGCAGGAGGAGCAGGAACAATCCGAAAATGATGAGACATCGGCTCCAGTGCCAGCTGCGGCTCCGGCGCCAGCAGTCAATATTTTTGGTGCGGCTAAGCCCGTCGACACTACAGCGCGCGAGCGTGAGATCGAGGAACGTCTTGCGAGAACTTACGCGGATTCGAAGCCTAAAGGAGAGGAAGGGTAAAAAATCATTTTCACCAACTGTTAACGTCAATTTCCAGTTCCTAATTATTGATAATGTAAACGTTTGTTGCAGAGAGCGCAAGGGTGCACCGAAGGAGGGAATGTGGGGCAGACGTAATGGGGTGAGAGCATTTACTTTTGTTTTGTTTGTTTGTTTAGACATAAATTGAACGCCAGTTAGCTAGAAATTTGGTGCATAATTGCAATTATTTCAGGAGGGACGCAATGATAACGAAAAGGAAAAGCCTCGTGCTACATGGCGTTCGGATGAAGATAGAGGAAGGCAGGCTGAGAGAACTTCCAGTCGTAATCCAGGTGCTGGACGCTCCGGTAAGTTTTTTTCTACAACGAAGCACCGATATTTCTTCCATTTTTTAAATCGAGGAGATCGTAAATAACACTTTTCCCTGCTATTCTCATCAGAAGCGCGAGCCGATTCGCGTGGACCGCCGTCTTCCCGATCCGGACCGTCGGGTTCTCGCAGTGGCCAAAGATCGAACGAGACGCGTGGTCCTCCGGAAAGGTAAATTGAACGATATTAGCTGCGCCGAATCTATCGAAACTGACTCTTTTACAATTAACAATGTTTTTTTTTTCAGAGAACGCAAAGATCGGGACGAAGAGGACGATGCACCTCCGATGCCAAAGGCCACCGATGAGCAAGCTCCGGTAAGAACGATACGCTGAAAAAACAAATATTTATAACACCGGAAGTACGAATAATAAATTGGACGATTTGTAATCTTCTTTCTCCTCTAGAATTTTGTAGCTTGCAACATCTATTCCTTGCTGAACAACGGCGACCCGGAGACCTGGGACAACGAGACAGACCGGACCTACTACTAGATGCTCCGCTCATTATAATTTATATCTGCAATTAAATTGTGCCACATGCATCATGATTGGTAAACATACACACAGACACATTATCAATGATTCGTTTTACCCGCATAAATACTTAGACAATTGATTCTTTACCATGGTGAGAAAAAAACAAAAACTTTGTCCGGCGCCATTTTTTAATGGGAAAAGAAAGAAAGAAAAAAAAGAAACATTACTGAGTTGTATTTAATCTATTTTATAATTCCTAATATAATTATTACCTACCTATCGATGCTTTCTTCGTGTATCGACAAAATCACGATATACCGAGTTTGTAACTTTTAGGGGATATATAAGTGGGATTATAATACTAATAAGCATAATTAAACGTATCGTGAAGTTCAAGTTCAGGAGTAGTTGTGTGGTGGCCACACTCATTATGGGAACTTTATACTTTATATCCAATAAAAATGAAGAAAACGAAAAAAAAACGAACAATCGCTCTGCAAATATTGTACAATATGCAAGTCATATGAATGTAATATAATGATGCTGACAAAACTGAACGATTAAAATGATCAATATACGAGGAACCGAGGGAAGTGGACATTTTTTTTCTCTTTATTTTCCCCGATCGAAAGAAATATACTTTTGAAAATCTTGAACGATAGCGCGCGTAAATTGCGACCAAGTGATCAAGGATATAGGTATAGTAATAATGAATGGGGGGCTAATATGAATTGTGCATCGTTTGAAAATATTATCGTACAGCTATATACACGCGTTGGGACAACATTTTACGTCTAAGAGTATTGCTAAATTATCGTTGATACTACAAATTGATTCTCTCGTTGCTCCAAATCGACGAAACGCGTTGGTAACTTCGAGATTCGCTCATTGCTGTGTTGTCTGTGCTAATTGACGAAGTTGTTTTAAAACCGTTTCGAGTAATTTCTTTTTATCCCTTTCGCTCTTTTTCAGCACTGAAAATACCGTTTTTTTGTCGGATTCGCGCAATCTGAAAATTGATAAAAAAAAATAAGAGTGTCACTGTTATCGTTTATCCTGGAACAGTAAGATCGTGGAACGAGATTTCGACTCACTTTACGAGCAATAGTACAGCCATGTTAGGTGTCACTAAATTGTACTTGCTGGATTCGTGGCCATAATCGTGAAAATAAGTAGGCCAATCCCAGCTCATAAATAGATCGAGTAGTTGACGCAATTGCGCGAAATACTGCAGTAACGCACCTTCCGGAAGACCCAAAACTGGTTCGGATGCAGCAAATTCTAAAAGTATCAATGACCTGATTAAAAAAAGAAAATATAGAAATGCAAGACATTAATTTCCATGTTTTTTTTCGCGACTTACGTTCGCACTGTATCGTGTCTAGATTTACTTGTTGAAGCGCTCCCATAGAAATTTGTTTCACATCTTCGCTAACTAATATTCCTAATATAGATTTCGCAATGTGCGAACACGCCGATTTACAAGCTACTTGAGCAACCTCGGCCTGGAAAATATTTGTGTACATTACACGTGTGCTTTATGAATATTCGAGTCAAGGAAGTTAATTATTCATGTCATAGCAATAGATGAAAAAATTACTTTACGAAGAAAAAAGAGAACGTACAGGCAAGTTGGTGAAACAGGTGAATGTACTTTGTAGAAAAGCTATCAAATCAGTTATGAAACCCGAGGCGTGTCCTTGAGGTTCTGCCAAATTCCAGTCATAATTTTCGAGCTCCAAAAATTCGTCGAGTTTTCGCTTCAGCTTATCACAAATTTGTTTTTCGGCATCGTCTCTTGCCACTCTGAACATTGCCGATTTTACACCTCCGCAGCTCAATTGACCCTCGTGGGGAGTCCTGATGTCACGAATATTTATGTGAGTTCAAGGCTTTATAACGAAGACGCAAGAAAATTAAAAACTGAATTTTTCTTACCCGGTAATATTAGAGACGAATTCTTCCAGGTATTTCGACGAATTTTCAAGATAACCCGTGTTTATGATTATCTGTACAACTTGCAAAAGTGCCAAGGATGGTTTACGAAATAAAGAGGAGAGACAACCGCTAAAAGTTCTCGTCAATAATAAATTAGTCGATTTGCAAATCATTTCATCTATCTCCGTTTGCGTCAAATTCAGATCTTCGGAAAATTTCAAGCAAGCGTAAATAAATTCTTTGACCTGTTGATAAACCTTAGGTACCATTACAGAGAATGGAAACTTTTTCGGAAAATCGGCCTTTTGTAATTCTTCGTCGTGGCAGGGAAACGTTCGAAGAATCTCGTCGTAGTCTACCTGTGTTGAGACCTGAGAAGTATGGAGGTATTTTGTAGAGAAAAGAGAGAGAGAGAGAGAAGTAGATTGTGTAAAAAATCATAAGTTTAACGGGTCATACCTGAATCGGTAAAAAATTATCCTCGTCCAAAATATCTCTAAAAACTTGGACCCAGTGTTGCATAAGAACTTCGTTGTAATGAACTCTAATCTCTTGGAGCAAGTCCCACAGTTGTCCCACAGGATATCCATAATTCTGCACGTTTAACGAACAACTGAGCAATCCGCGAAATTTTGTGCGATAAATTGAAGATAGACTACTCACCCTTAACGTCGTATTGAAAAGCATAATAAGATTTTTTATCTTCAAAATCAACATGGCATCTGTGCAGTACGCCTGAAAACAAGATTGCCGAAAATACAGAAATCTGTTTCGCAGGACGAGAGGCAATATATACAATTACCGAGTGCGTTCTCAGGGCATTGACAATTTTCGATAAAGCCATAGCCCAAAGTTCTTCAAGGTACGACCGAGTGGCCAAGCCATTTCCCGTATTAAGTATGTGATCCTCGACAACGAAAAATCCAAGAATACCGTGAACGTAAGTCTGATATCCAACGATGCTCTCGTGCTACGATCATCGATTGTATTTGTAAGAAAAAATGTTCTTTCGCGCAATAATCTTTATTTTAGCTGAAACGAATGAAAATATCGTACCATATTAATCGGTGGCTGTAAGACCAATCGAGCTTGTTGCTTGCGTTGTTGCTGATAATAAGCCTTGAACGTATCTCCCTGACGTAGTACCGTGTAAATATGCATACAGCGATAAACGGGACTGAAATCCATTAGATCTTGAGCACTCAATTCCTCTTCCTCGTTAGCCGATGAACTCGACTGTAATTTCTTCTTTTTTCGCCCAATAATTTCAGCCTCGCTTACGAGCTGTTCGGCAGTCTGGAAAATCCATCATTACGTTGATGTGAAAAAATGTACAATGAGTTACAAACGTATGTTGGTTAACTTACATGACGCATAGCAACTTCTCCAATCTTTGGGGAATATTTTCGAATATTCTCCAAGAAATCTCTCAGGTCGGACATAGAGGCTTCTTTGATATTTTCCCTCAATCTACAGAGACGAAGATGCAGTTTGAATTCTGTGGGGATAACAAGCTCAATGGCTCTCTAAGTACCATTACATACAGTGGAATTTGTTCTGTGATTTGTGACGAAAATCTGTAATTCGTAACTTTCGGCAAATCGTGATGTTCCAATTGTTCAAGAGTCTTAAGCGCTGGATAATAACGTTTGTCTTTGAGTTGTCGCTGGAGTTTGGCATACGCAGCAAGAACAGGTAGGCACATAGTCAAACTATCCACGGCAGCTGCCATGTTGCTCTCGACCTTTCGAGCTTTCACAAGCTCCTCGCCTTTTTCGATTACTTTGGTCGTTGAGGCGGTTATACGTTTATCCAATTCCAGGATACCCGCCTGATGAAAGACAGGAAGAAAATGTAATCTCATCGATCGAGAGGGTATTAGAAACATCGAAGAAGTAACTAACATTGAGTTCTTGAGCCTGCGAGCGAACTTGAAGCAATTCTCTGATGGAATCGATGAATCCCTGATAATGATGGTTGCACATTCGTTCGATGTCCTTGTCATGGCTTTTGACCCTCTCGTCCAATTTTTCCATAAACTTTTGATGTTCGTGTCCATCGTAGATTGCTCTGCAAGGATAAACATGAGAGAAATGTGCACCCCATAGCTCGGTTGCTATTAATACAAAAATGTTGGTGCTACCTTATAACTAGACCTATGCTATTAGTGTCGGAAGATTCTATCTCGAGCAACAAGTGTTCGTGTTTAGGTGCAGCTGCTGGTAGAACATTTTGTATCTGTGACAGAGTCAATCTTGACATATTTTTCTGTCACCGACAGATTTTATTATACGAACAATTGCGCGCGCCCGCGCCGATAAAAAAATGTTTTTTATGTTATATTGCCGAGATGAATACCACCCCTAACTGAACGACAACCCTTCTTATTGCGCACACGCGACTTTATGTCATGCATCTGCGTATGGGGGTGGTTTAGCCACCCCCGCGATATTTGACAAGGATACGAAGACGTATAACCTATATACGACCTCGTCGTGTCAGCATTTGAACGTACCTAAATGTCGGACCTAAATAATCATCGATCGCTTCGATCTCCTGTATGAGTATATCGTAGTTTTGCATTTTTCTAAATTGCAGTCCCTGCTACAGTACAATTATTATGGTGTTGACGTTGTTGAGTTTTGACATTTCTCCCATGTATTAGCAACGAATTCATACGCCCATAGAAGCAATGAATTCAGACGACTAACAGAAGGAATACTCCTATGCTTCAATTGAAGCAAAGTTTTTCCCGCCAGAAACTGCCACTTGGCGTCGCAGCGGTCGATTGTGACGTCACTTGGAATTCTATACGCAGAGATGAGTATGGCGATCGACAAAAGTTGAAACGTCGAGAGTTGGTCCCACCGAGCGGATTTTAAGGTTGCCTCAGACCATATAGCGCGGACCGTCACGTAACGGCAACGGCACGTACCGGCCTGACCGGCATTGAGACTATACGGAACGTGAATGTAGTACGTTCAGTCGCGCCAGTTGTGCTGAAAAGCATTTTAGACCGAACATCCAGTACTGACAGTACCGTCAGCCAATTTCCGCCCACAGTCTTGATAGAGAGCGTTCAGTGTCGAATCGGTGCCTAATGTGACAATTGTGAATCCGGCGTTTCACGATACCTGTTCATTTTTGACGAACTATACGTGGAAAATATTTTAAAATGCCTTGCTGGTACTATGAGAAAAAGGAACTGAGGAATACTCCGTCCATACAAGATGGTATTGACTACGATACCGAGTGTCGTTACCGAAAAGAAGGTGCCCGCTTTATCATTGATACGGGTACAAAAATGGATCTAGGATATAACACAATGGCAACTGGTGTTGTATACTTTCATAGATTCTATATGTTCCACTCATTTAAAAACTTTCCTCGATTCGTGAGTGTTTACTAAATTCCGTACATAAATACATGTGCACCTTAACGACAATTAAAAGTTTTCCTAAAACTTGATCCGAAATTAATTCCAGGTGACAGCATGTTGCTGTTTATTTTTGGCTGGCAAGGTAGAAGAAACTCCCAAAAAGTGCAAAGACATAATAAAAACGGCAAAAACATTACTCACGGAACAAAAATTTATGACATTCGGAGAAGATCCAAAGGTACAAGATTTTCATTCGCCGCGGAAAGGAAAACATTAAATAAGTTTGAGAATTCATTTTTAGGAAGAAGTCATGACGCTGGAAAGAATATTGTTGCAAACAATCAAGTTTGATCTTCAGGTTGAGCACCCTTACAGTTATCTATTGAAATATGCCAAATGTTTAAAAGGTCAGTGGCACGTTTAATTTTGTTATATTACGTCTTCCTAAATGTAGACTAATCGATAGGATTTCTAGGAGACAAAAGTAAGTTGCAGAAGATGGTGCAGATGGCTTGGACGTTTGTCAACGACAGGTATGGAATTATTTGTCAGATTTTAATAGAAAAAATTCAAATACAATCATTTTTCTCTCCAGCCTGTGTACAACTCTGTTTCTTCAGTGGGAACCGGAAATAATAGCCGTTGCTCTGATGTATTTGGCAGGACAATTGAGTAAATTTGAAGTCATAGATTGGACTGGTCGACAACCGAAACACTTGCGTTGGTGGGATATGTTTATAGAAGATGTGACAATGGATCTCTTGGAAGGTGAGCGAAATGAATTTGACAAGATTTGACAACAATTCATGTGCCAAGTTGATGTTTTGAAATTTACGATTGTCGTTTAGATATTTGCCATCAGGTACTTGATCTCTATTCGCAAGCGAACAACGCGAAGCCCCCTGATTCACCACCGTTGGTACCGTCGAACGAAGCAACCAGGGACCTAATTGTAGTCCCACCTACAATAGAATCGGCAACTGGTACACCAAATGGTTAGTCCTTGGACAATTATTAAACAACATTCATTATTCCCGATTCTCGGTTTAACAGAGTTACAAATTTTTAATAGCAGCACCGATACCGACCAAAGTTTCAAAGATCGAGCCTGTGTCGGCAAATGGATTCGCGACTGTCGAAGGTGGCGTCGACCCATCGAAGCCTTTGGAGATTCCAACGCATTTTCCATCCTATCCATCAAATTTTACACAGAGTACGGTGAATTATCCCGCGGTCTTTCCACCGACCAATATTTCCATACCACCCCCGCCGGTCAATGCTATCAACCATATCGTTTCCGCGATGCGTCATTTAGGCTCATCGGGCTCGATTCGATCGAATCCTCCGACTCCCACGTCTGGACAACCCTTTCTACCTTATGGGTATCAATCAAATGCCACGTATTTTCCTTCGGCAAATACCGTACCACCTACGACTGTGCAACGGCCGTACTATCCGACTCAGCTCTGAAGCGGACCCTTTGTTTTAAAAATAAAGAATATTTGTACCGTTAATCTACCTTTTGTCATGTTTTTTGTGCCAAATCCCATCCATACAATTATGTGCGAAGCAAACAGCGAAGCTCATTTGTACAATTTGAGTTTTTTAGTCTTGAATGTTTTTGAGCTTGAATCGATCTTTGGTGCAGGGGTGTTTGCCACCTCTGTGATAAGCTTTATCATCGGATCACCAATTCAATATTGTACTCATCGTCGGAGACGTACAGAACGTGCTAAACGTAGGTATTAAAATAGGTGTGACGATAATAACAGCACGCTGTTTTACCGACGTATTTTCTGACACCGGCTACGAAATTTGATGTATCGCACTACAATAAGAATATCTGACAATACACCGAACACTTGTACTAAGCTTATAATCGTATAAAATTTTGATCACGAAACCAGATAATACCGTAACAAACCTCCAGCGATTTTACGCTTACGATAACCCAGTTTTCAAAACATCGTATGACTCACCTTTATGGAACCGTGCGATAAGGAATCCAAACCTTCCATCCCGTTACCGGGAGCGAGCTCGATTTTTTTCGATCCTCCGAAATATTGTATAATTATAGGTTCTTCAACCGTGACGTGACATTTGGCTAAACAAGGTTAGGTGATATTAATACCCATATTATTAGCAACGCCCTACTCGTTTATTTTGAGGAACGAGACGATGCATTTTTGTTTGCATCGTATGCTGTCAATAGTACATAATAGCTAAACGAGACAAGAATAGATAAAACATATCGTTTTAGGTTTCACATCGGTGATACAAATTTTTAGGGAGAGGTACGTTATTTATGTACCGACAGTTTATTTACATTCTGAATGATAAATATATTTGTCTATATATATCGTTGCGAAATAAGTACGGAAGCTAAAATTGCGATCTAATATTCTTTTTTTACACTCTTTGAGGCGTCGAATATAAATATACGTATATACATAATGCACGTATGCATACGTATATATATATATATATATAAATATACGTATATCAACGTGTATTCTACGCAATTAATCATTCGTGATTAAATTATGCAGAGGAGAAGAAAATTAGCTCGTTACATAGCGATAATTAATTTACCAGAGAATATTTCGGATTTGCGAGATCCAACGTAGCTCCATCATCGTCTCCGGACTCCTTAAGCATATTATAATAATGAAAAGTGATATTTTTTTCAAAAATTCGACGCTCTTCGCCGTTGGAACTAACAAACAAATATTAACTTGCGATCGACCTTAAAACGTATCGAGATATAATTAATCGCTCGCAATATTCTAATATTACATGAAACTTTGAAAAGAAAAATCTATACATACAGTATGTACACTCCTTCGTTCTCCGTTTCGTCGACTAACGATAGTCTAAGAGAAAACAAAAAAAAAGAAAAAAAAGAAAATTGACCTTCGTCCGAGATTTCGCGGTGTGCTTTTTCGCTCGCCCTGTGCGTTACTCTTTTTCTTTATTTATTTAATTTTTTTTCTTTAATAAGAGCGAACGTACCATTATACTCCGTCGTGTATTTTGACGAACAAACATCAAGTTTTTTACTGTACAAAGTGCAGAATAGGGTGGGCCCAGAAAAATTACACAAAGAGGTCTCTTTCTCCGTCTCGCAGTGTCGCACGACCGGATCTCTGTTTTTTTCGTTTTTAAATCTTTTCTTTGTTTTTTTTTCTTTTTTTTTTTTTTTTTTTTAATATATCGATATGTGTTCGAACCCGGAAATGCAGTTATGTTTCGTAGAACCAGCACGGATCGTTATTGCTCCATTTTTTACTCGGCGTACATAATTTAATCGATTTACTTTTTTTTTCTTCTCCTATTCTTCTTCTTATTCTTTTGGCATCACATATAGCACGAAGTCTTATCTCGCTTCGATAATTGCTTTCTTAGACATTGTTTTTGTTCTCTAAAATTGTATTCATCATCGACGTATTCTCGTAAGCAATTTTTATATTTTCATTGACTGTAACGCGCGCGCTTCGACATCGAGGCTGAATTTTCCCAATTTATTTTCTCATATTTCACGGGAATTCTTTTTTTTTTTATAATACTCGATCGAACGATCGTTATTTTTGTAATAGAGTCGTCAAATAATTTGTTTCCCCCCCCGTATTCTCGAGCGTGATCAAGATACGAAGTTTAGGCTACTTGTGTTGTTATTGTTGTGTGTTTTTGTTTTATTAATTAGGATCTAGCGGATATTTGAGCACGCACTCTCAGGCACGGCCGAAAAGTCTACAAATTTGCGCTACCACGTTTCGCAGGATCTTGAGTCTCGACATACTTTCACCCTTGTCAATAATAAATATATATATTGTATATATTTCATGTAGAAGAAACAATAATTGTACACGAAGGCGACGCGACCACGCGTTTTAATAATCTCATCGTCGATGACGAAAATTCGTTACGTCATTATGTCCCAGGCAGATGGAAGTTTTCGAGCCAAATGCAAAATTAAATTATTCATTAACTCAACGAGCGCGGATTTTGATCAAATTTTCTTATTTTTATTCCTCGAAACGTCGAACATCGACGAGGACAAAATTAACGTAACGAAGATACGGCGATTATCGTCCCCTTAAATCAAAACGAAAACAGGATCTTTGTTCCCCATGAAGCCAGAGGCTTCCTCATTGATCCATCGCAAGACTCCTTTGTTCTCCATCCTCGTGACTCACGCGAAACGTTCTTGTTGTTATTATTTGTCTGTTATGTTGTTGTTGTTGTTGTTATCGTTCGAGCTTATCGAAATTCTCCCACGAGAGATTATTAATTATGAATTTTTTGGGGATAACGTATGATAACATTTCGATGTCGGTGACCAAGGCCGGCTCGCAAAAAAACTATCGGTAGCTCTCGATCCGTGTGCAAAGTTTAGCCGCGACGCCGATATTGCTTGATAAACACGGCGATGTAAAACGATCGATCCGATTAACGAATAACAGCGACCGGAAATTCCAGTCGACGTTGCTGTTGTTGTTTATTTTTTTTTTTTTAAAGCAATCGAACGCTGCAAATCAACCGACGACATTATTGTCACGAGTGTGAAACAATTTAGTGTTTTCTCTTTTTCGTTATTTTTGTTTTGTTTTGTTTTTTCTTAGGCGAAACAACACCCGTCGATTATTCTCCTAGTCGAGAGGTTCTCGCGAGTACAGAGGGCGCGCTTATTAACATTGCGAGAGCTACCGGGGTTTATTTGACGAACAAAGTAAATGCGTACGCACTCTGGTAAATTGCGTTTAGACGTGATAAGTTTTTTTATAGTAACAATGTACAAGTATATTTTGTTTCTGTTTGTTTGTTTGTTTTGTTGTAGAGGTAATCCTTGTTAGACACTGCTTCGTAATTCTAAACGCGCGGGTAGTCCTTCCTACTCCCGCATACGTCATAATAAAACAATTTACGTAACTCGGCAATAAAACTATATTATATTATATACATATATATTATATGTATATAATCGTATAATGTCGACGAATGTTATTTGTCGTTCGAAACTAACTCCTCAAGTGTTGTTTGTGCACTATTTCATTTTCTTTTTTTCTTTTTTAAGTTTTAATTAAAATTAATATTGGAGATAGTATGGACAATTATTTATATATAGATATACAGGATGTTAGGCAATTACGAATACATAGTTACATACTCAGATGGCGGTAGTCTCGCGGTATTTTTTTTTAATTGTCCTGTGATGAAAATTGTCCGAGACGATTCTCAAAGTTTGAAAGTTTGAGCTATTGATAAATCCTGGGATCGCGGTTCGAGTCCCGCTCAGGACTTTTTTTTTGTACAGATTGTTGCTTTTTTTTATAGATCTTGACAAAATAACTATTAATAAACGAACGACAAGGCGATACGGTAAAAGGAAATGATTTTTTTTACCGCTCAACCGCAAAGGACTCGATGGTATTGTTTAAATTTTAAAACTTTGGGACTTAATATCTTGGCCAATTTTTATCGTATGACAATTTTACACAATCCGTTTTGCTTATACTTACGCCAACTATCTGGGTATTTTCTGTGTCTTCATAGTTATCTCACACCCTGTACATACATACATATATATATATATATATATATATATATGTTGCGACGTGAATTTTTCATCGTCACCTTCGGCCGTCACTCACGCCCGCGAAAATTTCCAACCGTTGTTTATCAATCAAAAACATCAACGTCGTAATGTAAATATATATATATATATATATACCATAATACTCTCATGATGAAAAAAAAGAAACGTCACAATTATCACAACTTACGTAATATGGGCGGAGGAAATATAGTGCGAGCAAAAAAAAAAAGGAAATGCAATCGCGACGATGACGACTGTATTTTATCAGTTCGCAGGATAATTTTGTTGTTGCTGTTTTTTTTCTTTTTTTTCTCTTCGAACAATCGTCGCGCTTCGTGCGATAGCGCGATTTTTTTAAAAAAGAAACAAACTACAAAAAACAAAAACGTAAAATCGCGATTTCGCACAAAACGAATAATCGTAATTAATTATTAACACAATTAATTCATTTAATAAACGAGATATTCTCGTGGCCGAAAATACGAACCGGCCGATCGAATGAAATTTGATGGGCCAACACGATCTTGAATCGATGAGCGTACAATGGGCGCGTACAAAAACGCAGCGATTCGTCTAAACACAGCTGTTTACGAAGAATAATACTATATCGTTATAATAAATATATCGCAACGTTGATATATGTAAATAGAGTTTTTCATCGACCCTTTCATTCGTGAAATTATCTCTTTTTTTCTTTTTTTTTTAACAATTCGCTCAATTTCTCGTATCAAATTTCATTTCCGACGACGTCGATTACATTCTCGTCGTTGACGCCACGCTCGTCGTTAATCTCATACCTTGACAATCTTTATATAATGTTTGTTTTTTTTAATTCCTCGAATTATTTATACGAGAGAATGGTTTACCGTATAATTTTCAACGTACATCGGGTAAAAATAGATTTAAGCGTATGTTTCATTTTTTTGTTTTTTTTTTGTTGGGTTTTTGGTTTTTGTTTTTTTTTTTTAAATATGAAACGAACACGAAAGAATGCTAATAAGCGGATACCACAGGTACATATATATAAATGTATATATATGTGATTTATAATTTATATATTTTTGTTCCTGAGCCCTGAAAATTGAAGACCCTTCGGCCGATCCGAGTTGTTCTATTTTCATCGAATTTTTGCAATAATCCGGGTGACAAAAATCTTATTGTTCATCGTAACAAAGCTAATCGAGGGAAGCGCGAAAATTCGTGAAGGAAAAAATTAATAAATATGAAACTAAAAACAACGGATCGGACGAGTAAAGTCAATGGTCTCGTGACTGAAAGGGTCAATTATCGTCGGAATTCCTGCTAAACGAACAACCCAAAAACAACTCAAATAAAAAGAAAAGCGTAATTATTCTCAACAAAATCAAACCCAATTAAAGCTTAGACCCCTCAGCTTCGAAAAGTCGAACGCCCTTTGTCCCTGTAAATTATAATTTTGAATTTTGCCAAGAAAAAACGAACGAACCAACAGAAAAACAACAACCAAAACAAAAACAAAAAATTTCAAACCCCCCTTCGGTCTCATAACACTCGAACGAATCGAATCACCTTCCTTCTCTTCCATCGAGCTGGCCTCCTCCTTCTTCTACCTTTCTGCTTTGAGAAAAAGTAAAAATTAACGAAAAAAAGGAAAAAAAAAATTTTCAAATACACATTCAACCCAAGTACACGTGTTTCTGTGTGTGTGTGTATGTGTATGTGCAGCAAACACCCCTCGGAACTCCCTCCGGTCACACGAAATATCGTGACATCGAACCATGCGAATATTTTTATCGCCGCTGTTTTTTGTTTGTTGCTGTTGTTGTTTTTTTTCTTTTTTTTTTCTTTCTTTCTTTTTTGTTTTTTTGCGTGTTTCTTTTGTTTTCGTTTTTTTCTACATGCCCAAAAGTATCACCGCCGCGGTTTATATAACGAGGAGTTACGAAATTGCCGATCGTTTGAGTCGAAGAAATCGGCAGTGGCATCGTGACGAATATAAGATACAGATAATAGCAAGTGACACAGGAGGAAACAGAAGGAGATCCAGAGAGGATGAGAGAGGAAGAGATAGTGAGAGACAGACAGACAGAGAGATAGAGACAAGAGAGTGAGAGGAAGAGAGAGATAATTTTTCATTAAGATTAGCCGCAGCGTATAATAATAAATCGATGGCCGATTTTCCTACGGCTTATTTCAGAAGTTGATGAGCACGCTCGTTCGCCACCTGTATCCTCGTCTCGTTCGACTCGCCCTGTTTATCGCGTTTACAACAAGTCCATGGACAAAGTTTGAAGAGAGAGAGTTGAGACGAGATAAAAAAAAAGAAAAAAAAAAAAGAGAAAAGAAAAACAGACCATCATATATAAATATTTGTTGTAATATAAAAACCATTTGAGAAAGATAAGAGAGACAGGGTCCTCGAACGCTCGATAACACCCGTTTCGGAAACATATTTATTTAATTCAAATAAAATTCATTCGCCAACGTGCGGAGATGTTTTTTTTTTTTAAGCGACGATTTTGCCGAAGTCGAGGACAACAATTTATTTTTTCGTTCGTCAACAACAACAACAAAAAGGTTCTTGTTTCGTTCGATACGAAACCAAAAAATATTCTTTTTTCGTTTTATAAAAAAAATGTTCTTTTCGTTTTTTTGGTTTTTGAAGAACAAAAAATGTTTGTTTTCTTTTTGATCTTGGAAAAAAAATAACAAGAAAGAAAAAAAGATAAAAAGAAAAACGATCGAAAAATAAATTTTGCACGATCGCTTCGGTGAAATACGGACGCTCTTGCGACATTACGAATTTATTCGAAACAAATAAATGGAATGTTTCCTTGTGCACAAGATCACCGGACGTACTGCTTACCTTACGATTGATCCTGTCGATCTGTCGGTTCTGATTTTCGAGCTCGCTACCCATGTCAATCGCCATATTTCTCAAATTACCAATCATAGTGTTGACCTGTCCCATGTTCTCTTCCATCTCGCCCTCGCGCGCGTCGCCCGTTATTTTCGCGATATAACCTCCCTGCGGCCCGAGGCCGTTACGATCGTCCATAACGCGCTGCGGCTGATTGTTCACGACTTTACCGTCGTCGTTTCCTTTCCACGTACCTTCGTCCTCTTTGAAGCTCGCGCCTCTGGAGCGGCGATGAAAAAAAAAAATTTATAAAAAAAAAATTAAAAAAAAAAGAGAGAAAAAAGAAAATTGGCGAGGACAAAAATACGACAAAACTCGTTCGACGTTCGCCGAAAAAGCGTCTCGTGTCACGTGTCGTGCGTGAATAACGAAACAAACAAAAATTCTTTTTTCGTGCGAGTGAAACGGCGATCGATCTTAATACGTAAAATTAAAAAGAAAACAAAGTTTTTACCCTAATTTTATAAATTTTGTGGTTAAATTGTTACTTCATCGATTTTATACAACGACGAAAAAAAAAACAATTAATTAAATAAACGGACGTTCGTCGTAAAAACGTTTGTATCGAGTCAATGTAAACAAAAAACGATTCATTTTTCGTGCTAGTGAAGCGAACGCCCTTTTCCATTGATTATCCATTGATTATTCCATTGATTTATCTTTAACGTGAATACACAAAAAAAATAGAACATAATTATTCGTGCTCGATAAATTTAGCGATTGAATTTATTGGAAAAAAAATTATTCACATAACAAGCGTGTGTTGTACATAAAAAAACGAATATATGTGCCAGTGCCGGAGATATCATTTTTTAATTAATAAATCTGTCGTAACGCGAACATTACGAGAAAACAAGAAAACAAAATTCGTACACGATAAAATTTCATTTCGCTCCGATAAATAAATTTTTCTCTCGTGTTTGTGACAAAATAAAAAAAGAAGCGTGATTTACGTACTTATTGCACGGTAGAACGCAGAGACCACAGCATTTTTCCATTCCCGTGAGGTTTTTCTCAGCCTCACGCATGTCCGCGTTTATCTGGTCCATACCCTCCTCGATCCGGTCCAATTGTTCTGTTTATTGGCAGAAAGCGTCGTTATAAATTCTGGCAATTATTATAATGGAACAATTAGAGTATTCGATTGTAAGAAGTATTATATGAAAACAAAAATATACAAAGAAAGTAGAGAAAGAGAGAGATAGAGAGAGAAAGAAAGAGAGAGAGAGAGAGAGAAAGAGAAAGAAAGAGAGAGCAAGGATGTACAAACACGTATTAGTTCAGCGCGAGTACGGATTCACGAGTGAATTCTCGTGTATGTGTATAGGTATTTCATTAAAAAAAAATGTTTTTTTCGTTAAATCCTAATCGTTTAAATGTTATTCGGCTCGTTCGTTCGAACGAATATTTTGTTGCGATATCTGCGTAACGAAAATCGCATTACGACACACAATTTTTAAGTGAAATACGACTCCGTTCGAAAGCGAAAACGAATTTCGCGATCGATGAATTTTTAATCATTTTTTTAAATTAAATTCTCACAATCGAAAATAAATTAATTTCGTTTATCTTCCTCGACAAATTGCATTCGATTTTACCGGTTTATTCGCATTATTCTTTCATTCGAACGAAATATCTTCCGACAATGAAAAATGTAATTTGACTGAATAAAAAAAATTGTCGTTTTTTTTAAAATTTTGTTCTTTCGATCAATAAGTCTACGTGTATTTCTGTTTGTCTCTCTGTCCGTATGCGTGCAAGTGCGAACGACTCGTTACGTAGTTTCGGCCAAAAAAAATACGATCACGATTATCGTACAAGGAATGCTCACAGGAACTCCCAACTTTCCAACGATCAAATTTTCACGACTCAAAAAAACCGTTTACACGCACACACACATCTATATATATATATATTTTTTTGGAAATTTTCATAAAATAAACAAAACAAACATTTCTCACGCGCCAAATTCGAAATGCCGAATGTGCGTTGCTCGCACTTTACGAGTCGGACAGAGTGAGATATCAAGCTTTGTGCATAGAAAACAAGACAGTATTTTTAATAATGATAGTCTCATTGTTTAGTGGTGTAAAAAAGAATGTTTAAGTTATAGAAAAAAAAAGTAAAAAAAAAACAAAATTGTCGATTTTGTCGCAGAATCGACGAAAGAAGCGTCCAACGATTACAGTTACACAGTTGTTAATTTTTATAGATGTCGCGTTTGTACTATAAGTAATTACAAAGATGACAGAAAGAAGAGAGGTGGTTATGGGATAAAAAGACATTGAGTTAGCTAATTCTAAATTAATAATAATAATAATAATAATAATAATAATAATAACAATAATATATATATATAGTCATAGGTAATATTTATTATAAGTAATTGTATGATGCACGGTAATGTCGTATAGAACGAGTATAGAGGGTATATAGTAATTTGTTGTATCGAGGTGGTAAGATCGAATGACAATGCTCGAAGGTAAATAGGTGTTCAAATTTCTTTTTTTTTCTTTCATTGCATAATAGAGTACAGAATATGCATGTATATGTATGCAAAAAAATATATACATACATGTACATGTATATATATATATATATAGATATATAGGTGCCGCGTGCAGTCTACGGTGCAGGTTTTTCTTGTCCATTCTTTTTCTTTTTTTTCTTTTTCATATTGCGCCCGGCCCGTCGCACAAATATATTAACTTTCGTTTCTTTATATCATATATATTTTGTTTCTTGTACACGAACGGAGTCATTAATCGGATTAAATCAGACGCGATACCAGCAGTGTGAATAAAAAAATCGTAGTATTATCGTAATATCTATATAAATAAATAAATACACATATATATGTAAATATATATATATATATATATGTATATATATATGAATTTATCGATATACGATATATAAATAAAGTATATAAAAGCTGGTCGATTGGAATCGATCGGGTATCAATAATAAGATTCATTTGTTACGTATTCATATTTGTTAGTTATGGTTGGTTGGTTGGCTGGTTGATTGGTTGGTTGTTCATTTGTTGACTGGTGATTAGTTCGTTAAGTTGGTTTGAACGCTGTCATATATATATATATATATATATATATACATATCTATATATCTATATATATATATATGCTATATCGATTGAAAATACATTTCACTGACTCTCGGTTCTCGTATATGTGATTTTTTTAATTTTTATGTATATATATATATATATTGTTGAATAATGATTGATGATCAATGTTTCGTGGCAATATATACACGATTATCTAGATTTATCGGAAATAATACTATAAGTGTCGACTTGACATGGTTTTTGGCTGATTGTTGGATTTTTTGGTTTCTTTTTTGTTCATTTTTTTTTGTTTCTTCAAATACGAGAGTTTCTTTGTTGATGCCTTCGGTTTTGTTGGTACGACTAGCTGCTGGTCTGTTGGTTGTGCTGTTTAATGGGTATCATAGTAGTAGTAGTAGTAGTATTTAGTAGTATTTAGTAGTATATTAGTAGTATAAATAGATGATGTATATAGAGTCTCACTTGAAATCGCGAGTCGTTGCCAAGAGCTAAAGATGCTGGGGGGTGTGTCGGCTGAATGCTAATTACGGCTTTGAAAGTATTCGTTTTTTTTTTCGTTTCGTTTTTCATTTTTTTTTTGTTTGGTTGTAATTTTAATGTAGTTAAGTTATGTCTAGGTAGAGATGGCTTACCGCCTTGCTCGTCCAGCATTACGAGGGTTTTCATCCCGACCTCATGGCTCTAAACAGGTAACCGACCAGTAAGAGAGATGTCAACATGAAAAAAAAGGGTTTTTTCACCGCCGCCACCGTTGAAGCTCCCTCGCTCGGAACGCGCTTCGGACTAACCCCGTCCTCTTCCACGGTTCTCCATTTGCACACTCTTTCGCCGACGATATTTTGTTCATTCTTTGTTTTCTTTCTTCTTCTTTCAAGCTTTATCATTATGATTATTGGTGCTGAATTTCTGTTTTTTCCTCTCAGCCTGAGCTCATCGTTGGTTTATAATACGAATTTGATAAATTCGCGGTTAGAGATTCACGAAGAGTTTGAAAGATTATAAACGATACTGATATTGGAACTTATAATACGTACGAAGGAACGATGGAATCTTAAAAATTGCGGCGTGACGCCTGGCGGCCATTTCGCGAACCGTCGCCGCCATTTCGTGGCGTTACGCCGCGATTAGAGTTCCCGGTGACTTGAAGGGTGGGGATGGAGGCTATTTGGAGGCAAAAGGACCGTCGAGGAAGATTGGAAGTGTCTATGGTTTGTGGAAATTCGTAGAAACTGCGATAAATTGAGGTGGGTTATAATTAAAAAAACAAAACAAATCGAAACAAAAAACAATTCAATAATCCAGCAATCGCGATTTTCAAAATATCTACACGCTACACGTAGCCTAAACGATGCATCTATTTTCACTGTAATTTAGAATTAATTTCTATTCGGGGAGATTTACGACTAAGTACTAAATGACAAAGAGAGGAAATTATTACGGCATTATTTCGGTTTTTTTTTCGAGTTAATCGTCGTTGGCACGCGACGTAGGCGAGCGAGGGGACGAAAACGGGGCTGCGTGATTACGATAAAGCACAACAGAAAGAGTACCGCCGGCACATTGCCGTCGTTCCCTGATTTTTCTTCTATACATTGTTGTCTTTTTCCAATGAAAATACGTACTACCATTATTGATTTTTTATAAATATATATGATTTCTTTTTTTTCCTTTTTTTTGGGACATGAGGATCGTTTCTAAATCGAGGAAGTAGCACAACCGATATTATCGACCGTTACGAACCTCGTTGGGATATTATCTACCTTATACGTATAAGTTATTTGAAAAAAGCGTTACTAGGGGTAGATCTAAATTAAACTGGAACAATTTAAAAATAAAAAAAGAGCAAAAAAAACAAAAAAAAAAACAAAAAATCAATGACAATCGCACCGAAACTCTCATGATGGAACAAGAAACCGGAACTGCAACTGCACGTTTCATATATTTGCGATAAGAAAAAATCGATGACGAGAGTGATCGAGCGAAATCTAGAGACGAAGAGACAGAGAGAGAGATAGAGAGAGAGACAGAGAGAGCGATTAGAGAAGGACGGAGCGAGGAGAATTTTTACCATGCTAATCTAAAAATCGAGAGTGCAAGCTTCAAGAATATTAGTGAATGATTCGACGACACGAGATGAGTGGAAGCCTCGCACAAGCGTCGTCGGATTAATTTGGCTGTTATGTATATTATATATATATATATATATTGATTTCTTTACTTTATATATATTTTATATATATACAGCCGTGAAAGAAATCACATGAATCGAGATTGACGAAATAATACTGAAAAGGAAAAAAATAAAATAAAACAGGAAGCTTACCGCCTTGGTGGTCTAACATCATCAGAGTATTTGCTCCAACCTCCTCGCTCTACGATGAAAATCGACCGAAAATTGTCGAAATCGAAACGAAAGATGATTTTTTCATTGAGACGCGCTTAAAACTGCGAAAGTAAATACAGAAAAAAGGCGCACCGCGTGTCTTGCCGCGAAAGCTTAGGAATATTTATGCTCGGTCTCTTTTAATTTTTATCATTATGCCATGATTTTATCGTGACTATCGAAAAAATAAATAAATAAACCGTTACGTTAACTCGTGGCTTCTCGCGTTCGGCATTAAAAAAATAAAAGAAAGAAACAAAATCTACTCAATAAACACACGTGTTCCGAGCTACTCCGAACGCAATTCGGATCTAACGATAATTTATTCGGACACGTGATTTATTAAAATGTTTTTTTAAGAATGATTTATTGCTTTTTTTCTAAAATAAAGTTCGAAAGGCTCGCTACGTTACTACGTGTCTACGGGTAATAACTCTCCAGGCAAGACGCACGGTTGCAAAATAATCAAACTACCATAATAAACGATAAACAAATAATGCAGCAACGAAAACCAAATTTACAAAAAAAAAAAAGATCATTTTATCCAACTAATTTCAAAATTTATATCGCATCAAATTGTTGTTGTTTTTTTTCGGAAGATAGAGATATTGAAAAGGGTTTCATGATTTTTTTTTTTTGAAATTTGAGTATTGAGGTAAGTACAGGAAGAAACAGTGTGAAACGGAAGGAGGAATTTTGTCAAAATTCGTATCGATCGTATCGAGACGTGATATTTTTTGCGAATCACGTAAATTTGGAAATTCGTCGAAAAAAATTTGTGTTTTTTGTTGTTGTTCGCTTTTCATCATTTATTTCGGCAAAATGAATAAATAAATTTATTCATTTCGACGAAACGAATAAACGTAAATCAATCTTTTCTCGAAGCGAAAATTTCGAAATTTGTCCTCGAACGCGTCGATTTCGATACGGGACACGAAATAGAGGAAAAATGTTGTTTTTTTTCTTTTTTCAACGTACATTTCCATTAAAACACATACAAAATGATGTAAAACATCGATAACTACGTGTATTCACGAGAGGATATAATTTGGACCTGCGGGATATCTCGGCATTTCTTTTCTCCAAATTCTCTTCTCTTACATTTTTTAAAAGCAAATTTATTCAGTGCAGCTAGAAAAAAACGGAATAACGATCACGTATGTCGCATCTATCTTGGGTGGTCGCGAAATGATCAAAAATTATATATACATATATATATAAAAAAAAAAGAAAAAACGAGGCTAAAAGACCTCAGGGGGCACCACCGTTCGCCACATCGTACGGATTCCTAAATATGTTATTCCGAAATAATTCGAAAATTCGACTACGATTGATGTAAAAAGTTTTTTTTTTTTTTCTTATATATTCATTTCGTTTTTCGTTTTTCGTTTTTCATACACATATATAGTCAGAGCGATAAAACGATGATGACGAAGAAAGAGAAAAATATTAGTTGAAAAAAGAGGAAGAATAAGAAGAAGAAGAGAAAAAAGGATCGAGTCGTCGTCCGGGACGTGAAGATGACCGTGAGGTGGGACAACCAGGTGTGTGCGATATGTCGATCGAAGAAAGAGAGAGGATTCGAGACGCGAGGAGTGCTACGTATATATGAATCGCATATAGTATTTTATGACAGATATGCAGACATATACATCCATTGCTAAAATCAAGTTTGTTGCCATGTACACGGATCGAAAGCGACATAGCTGCGAGAATTTGCTTTGAATCTACCAACGTGTGTGTATTTAAATATATTTTTAAAATAAAGAAATAAAGAAAATTATAAATATATCGTAATTACACACCGAACAGAAATGGATTTATTTCACGCGAGCAAAATTTTGTTTAAAAATTAATTAAAAATTCAAATTTTTCTTTTTTTTTGTCAATTTTACAATGGATTTTTGATGAAAATAAAATCTCTTTTCCAATATAGCTGACAAACTTTTTCTTCACTCTTGAAAAATAATTATTCGTCCTCTCGTTAGAAAAAAACAAAGAACTTTGATTAATTATCGATAAAAAATTGATCGAGATTAATTTAAATGTGAAAAAATCCATTTTACTCCGTGCGTATTCTGATAACAAGAAAAAAAAAGGTATTATAAACGAGATACGTTGAGTCGGAATGTTAATACCGTGTATACGCCACAATTATAGGCGACGGAAGCGTCGTTCAAGCTTCTACGAGGCGTGATAGTAAAGTTGTCCCAAATGAATAAATATATACGATTACACACGAATATTTATGCGATACGCAAAGGAATTAGGGGAGGCGGGGTTTTTGGAAAAAATACACACAGAGGAAGTTTGGGCGAGGGGACTTTGATTTGAATCGATTCGATTCCGTCGATCTTTCGAAACGACGAGAGGTTGGGGAAATTTGTTATTTTTTTTTTTTTTTTTTTTTTTTCTATAACCCAATGAGCTGCAGTGTCAAGGTCTTGTAGTGATGTAGTAGTTGGTGGTGGTTGGTGGTGGTAATGATGGTCGGTGGTGGTGGTGGTGGTTGTGGTGGTGCCGGTTGTGGTCTCGGTGTGTGACGGTGACGAGAAGGGGGGGTTTTCATTTTTTTTTGTTTTTTTGAACAAGGTGCAAAAAAATCAATCAACAATCGTTTGGATATCGAAAGTGGAGGAATAATCATAAATGAAGCCCTGACTTAATCTTGATTAATGAAGATAATTATACGGATTAATAATGTTTACCGATCGAAGATGGGCAAAATTCGAAGGAAAAAATAAATAAATAAAAATAATTGATTTTAAGATAAAAGTATCAATAATTAACGATTATCGATAATTTTGTCATGAAATCCTTTTTTTGCTTTACAAATATTATTCGAACGTGGCCCATCTACGTTATCGGTGTTCGTGGCGAAATTGATAATATAGTTACGCAAAAATATGTATATATATACGCCTGTCGGGAGACCCGGAATGTGCGCAATATTTATGTATAAAGAGAGAGAGAGATCGACGATAAACGCTTGTAACGTGAATTATAATTCGAAAAAATTCGAACGTTGTTTCTCATTATTTTGTTGTTGGTTTCTTCGTATTTCGTTTGTTTTCTTTGGTTTTGGGTTTTTTTTTTGGAATATGTCATATAAATTGTAGAACACCACAGCCCAGCAAGCGCTTACGGTCTATATCGCAATTTTTTTTTGTTCCAGAGCTCAAAGCTAATTAAAAAAAAATATATATATATACATTGATCGTTATCAGCGCAATCTACGAAATTTTGTCATTTTTGTTGTTGTTGTTTTACTTTGAAAAAAAAAAAAAAAAAAAAAAAAAGATCATTCAACTTCATCAACCGTATACAAGTACTACTGTATTGCCCATGTGGTGGTGGTGGTAGTGGGGGCGGGGCGGGGGGCTGGGACCGATGATAAAATATCGAAGGTTGGGGGTTGTTTCGATGGAAGACCGCAGAGATTACCTTAATTTCTTACAACTTTTGTTCACTTATAACTTCATCAACCAACCTACCAATCCAAACCTTCATAGTCCGGACGAAACCGAGGAGGAGAGCGTGTGCTGCAACCTTTTGTCTTTTACTTCGTTTTATTTTATGTTTTTTTTTTTCGTTATTTATATTATCGTAACAACTACACAATAAAAAAAATATCGCGTTTGAATAGTTTTTTCTCGTTTTTCTTTTGTGTCGTATCGACTCCGTTTTCTCTGAATACTCGGTTTTTTTTGTTTTCTTTTTTTGTTCAACCGATCTTCTTTTAAATAAGACACCCATTCGCACACGCTTTATAAAAATCAGACGATAAACAAGATTTTTTTGTTTTTTTAATGATAATTCTATCTCGCCCAATAATTGCAATTTTGCGTCGCGTCGATAATTCGAGATCGACGCAAAACTCGATATCCGAGGCGAGAGACCAGTATTAATTCACGAAAAGAGATTGGAAATGAAAAAAAAAAGAAAAAAAAACTCACTCTAGGAATATCCAATGACCGGATAAATCGCGCGTCGTCCCATTGACGGATAATCGATTTACGATCGAGCGATTTTTTGTTTTTTCTTTTTAACACCGAGCGGTAAAATTAATTTTGTCTTTCCATAAGTTCGAATTGAATTGTTCTTTCGTTCGACAATCGATAATAATTGAATATCGATCATCGATAATAATTGAATATCGATCATCGATAATAATCGATTCTCGATTATTCGTTAATAAGATCGATTTTTAATTTTCTTTTTCTTTTCTTTTTTTCGTATCAACTATGAATATCGTTAAGACGATGAGCAACAAATGTGGGAGGAGCGTGAGTGTGCATCGGGCATATTAAAGTCGAAAAAAAAATATTTATATATATATATATATGTATATTAATAAAAAAAAAAAAAAATTTAAAAAGGAAAAAAAATTTTTAAAAAACGTCACAACCAACGAAAACCATAGGTCAAGTTTTTTTAGTATAGTATTACAGAGGGATTAAACTCACCTCCCTGGTCGTCGAGAGCGACCAGAGTGCGGATGCCAGCCTCCTTGCTCTATGTGCGACAGATGGAGGCAGCAAAACACACACAACCACCACGAGTGTTAAAGAGTCGGCAGGTATATTCGTATATAGTATATAGTATATCGTATACAGTATATAGTATAGTATTCAGTTTGGTTAGTATATATGGTATATAGGTAAGTATATTGGTAATGGTATAACTGGGTAAAAGAGCTTAGTAGAGTTCGATTCGGGCATTCCTCGACGTTGATTCCTGAGCTTTCCATTTGCTTCTCTTTTTTCTCTATTCTTCGTTGTTCGTAAAATCGACGATATTCGAATTTAACGACGAACCAAAAAAAAAAAAATCCAAAATCATTTTATCTCGAAATAAATAAATAATTTACGTTACGAAAGAATTAAATATCATACAATTTTCGAAAAATTACTTACAATTTGGCATAATTATGAGTGAAAAATTCATTTATTTATTTCAACCAATCATTAATAATTCCATTAGAAGAATTATTTTAAATGGTTTCCTTCGTTCGAATTTCGTCGATTTCCGTTTTTTTTATTATATACAAAAAAAAAGAAAAGAATTTTCCTTGAACTTTGTGTTGTCACAATAGCCGTCGGTATGGGGGGTTGGGGGTTGGGTGGGCGGGGGTTGGTAAGTATAAGAGGGATTTATCGAACGCTGAGAATGCACGAATAATTTTTCTTATTTTAGCTTCGGGTGACACGCGATCTTTCTACCCCCCCCCCCCCTTCCTTGTACCCGGTAAGTATCGAGAATTTTGTCAGTGTCCATAAAGTGTCGTTTAGTAACTATACCTACTATTTATTATCGATTGGCACTCGCATGCTGCCAAGTTAGCTACATTATCGTTGCGCATTTATTATTATGCTTCGGGGTTGTTGTATTTTTTTTCTTTTTTGTTTTCTTTAATTATTTACCTTACAGAAGAAAGTGAAAATTCCCGTCACGATATTAATCTTTTTTTTTATAACGTAAAGCAGGAGTGAATGACATTCCGAATAAATATTTTGAGAAATAATGGAGAATTTATTTTGAAAAACGATTATCGATTGGAGAAATATTTATTCATCGGTTTTTTTAATCGTTTGATAAACTTATAATAATTTATGAAATAATTTCTTTTTATTGTCGAACGATGCATTCACACCTGCTGTTTATTATTTTGAAATAGCCACATTTGATTTTTGTCAATTTCAATCGTTTGTTAAAAATATTGATTAATCGTATTTAATTAGCGACGATTATTATGGCTCGATTTTTCATTTCTTCGTTTCTTTTTTTATCCTTTCGACAATTATTTCACTTTAAATGAATAAGGATCTCGATAAATATGACGAACAAAAATAGAAAACTAAAACGCGAGATGATATTTTGAACGACGGCAACGAATTTCGATATTGATGAAAGAAATTCGGAGAGATCGGTGTCGAAAGATAAATTATCGTCGCGTGGCACGATAAAGATACGAGAAAACGCGAGGAAGAAGACCCGCGACCGGAGACGAAAAAAAAAATTAAAAAAAACAAAGAAATAGAAATTCGAAATTTTATTTGTCTTCAAGACCAAAAGATAGAAATTCTACGAAATTCCTCTCGACAGATATTCGCAAAGAAAATCAAATAATACGAAAAATAACGTTAGAAAGATTTCGGGTGCAAAGTCGAGATAAGCCCATAAAAATCGCGAGACGAAAAATTTCACATTTTTTTTCATTCTTATTTCTTTCAGGTTTGCTTTTTTTTAGTGCGATGAGTCAAGATTTTAAGATGTACATTTTAAAAACCGCACAATGCACCATTAAACGAGCCAACGAGACCGCTAACACCAACAGCAGCTGCAACAGTCATTAATCACAACAACGACAACAACAACACAACAACAGTAGCAACAACAACACCAAGGCGTAGACAGCGATGGCAGTTTTTTTTTTAATTATTTGGTTTTTTTTCGCACGTTACAAACGACAACAGAGTCGAGACGCTTCGACTCTGCCTCGTCCTCGTCGAAGTATACGAACTATTCGCTAAAAGGCGATCGATCATTTCGACCGACTAAGGCTGGAGAGAAATTGTTGAAAAATGTTTTTGGCTCCAATATTGAACGAACGAAAATGAGAGAAAAAACGAAACGAAACGTCTTAAAAAAAAATTAAAATGGTCGAGATGAGCGGAGTCTCGATCGACAAGTACGCTGAATGAAAATGGAGAATTTACAATTTGGAAATATTCGATTCTGGAGAAAAATAATAAATAAAAAAATGCACAAATTTATTGGTATAATTTTTCGAATTTAAACTTTTTGTTTTTCATCATAAGTTGCAAACGGAAAATTAATGAGAAAATATTGTTAACGTATTAAGAATACTTTTTCCATTTTATTTGATCGTAATTTTCTTTTTTTTTCTTTTAAATAAAGATCGATAATGATTTTTATCAAATAAATATGATCAAATTTTCATTCGATCGATCATCCTAAAAACGTCGCCATTCTTTTATCCAGTGTTCTTGTCGGAGGAATAATCAATTCAAAAAATTAAAAATTAAAAAAAAGAAACGATCTCAATCATACAGCAAAATATCTTCGAACGACAACGAGACATCGATGAGCCTTCCTATCAATCTCAAGATTTTCAAAATCTTCATTGTCATTTTTTCACAAACTGAATTCGACACCAAAATTAATTTAAAAATTCCATCGAAGCAGCTCACCATTGTCTGTGCGTTCGAAGAATTGCTGTGTCACGTTCATAAACCACGTTAATATCACGTTCATAAAAAAAAACACACAAAAATCGAAAAAAAACATGTAGAAAATTAAAAAAAAGTGTTTTTAAAAATTGTTTTTAACAATAACTTCAGCCAGACAGAATTTCGATCAGACGTAGATAGAAACAGGGGCGGCATAATGGCGGGAGCTATGAGAAAGGTCGATGAAAAAAAACACACACAGTTTCGAAAATTGACGAAGAAAACGTATTGTTGTGCTATCGACCCATTCTCCTAGGCATACGCAGTCTCGATCAGCAGACAAAGTAGATATATATATATATATAAATGTATATATATATATATAGACTGCAGAGGACAAGAGAAATGAAAGACACATGATTTCGATGAAAAGAATGAAAACCATCGAAACATACATAACTATAGATATATCCATGTATAAATAATATATATATAAATATATATATATATAGAGGTATGCTCGATTAAATTTGTGCAGTGCATCAAATGGTATACATGGTGTTGATGAGATAAGCTACACGAGATAGAGAAAGATAGAGAAATAGAGAGATAGATAGACAGAAAGAGAAAGAGAGAGAGAGAGAGAGAGAGCGAGAGATCGCGAATTGATTGAACTCAAAGCTATTCGACGAAACGATCCGTGAGACGATATCGAGAGCGACGAAATCGCGAAAATAACACAATACCTAGGATCGATACTAATATTGCGAAAGTAACATCGGCTCGCAAATTTCTGCACTGACAGAGCCACGCAAATTAACGATAAGAACATTTTTTTTTCTTCTTTCTTTTTTTCATCTCCTGATTAAACATTCGAGCTAATCGTCCTATACGTATAACGTCAGTCTCATACTGTCGCGTGAGATAAAAAAATCAATGAATAAATAACAAAATATATATATATATATATATATATATATATATATATATATATATATATTTGTCGAATATCTGCAAAAAAATGTTACGGGATCAAATTTCCTATCGTCCTCGAGCGTCTGTAAAAATGCCACGTATACAGCTTATGCATACTTTGTTCTTTTTAGTTTGATCTTTTTCCTTCTTTTTTTTTCTTACTCTTGCATCGGGGACGTCGGTCACGCAAGGGAATTGGAGATATCTTTGCGATAAAACATAATCCTTTTTTTCTTTCTTTCTTGCGGTTTTCCTTTTTTTTTTTGCAACAACCTGAAGGGACGTAAGGGGGTCGAGTAATTTTTCTCTTTCAGACAGACAGACGGACGGATATAATGGGATCACAGACAGACGGATAGATACAGATGGGTGTTAGAGATAAAGAATGAGAACGCGAGGATACGGTTTAATGGAATACGGGTGAACTTACCTCCTCGCATAACGCCAGCATCCTCCTTGTGCTCTCCAGCGACTGAAACAAGAAAATTCATTCTTTAGCATTTGTGCCATCGCGAGTTTTTTTTATGGTCTCACATTGTCGCAGAACCCATTGGTGGTATATTTTTTAAGAAGGAAATAAAAATATGGCGAGGCGACGTTTTTGTATTCGGCGCGATTTTTATTCGTCCTGAAAAATAACATGTCGACGCAACGAAGAGGCCTGTGGTCGATCGTGTTTCGTCCGATATTTTGGATTTTGTCTTTTCGAAATATCGTAGAAAATTCGTTATTAATTTGGTGCTAACATGGGCTTTTAGCGAATCTCTAATTTTAGCTAAAAACAATGTGTTTCTTGAAATATTGTCTGTGACCTTGTTCCATTAAATTTATGATTATCGAGTCAAAATTTCATATAAAGAAGAAATAAATGAACGAATTATAATTATAATTGGTATTAAAAAATTACAATTAATTTAACGTTAATGACATTTTCTCGTTCAATAATTTGCTTTTGGAAAGCTAGAATCAGTACGCGAACGAGAATTCTGATAAATCATTCGCCATCCGCCCAATACTCACCCGATACTTACTCTCCGTGCATGGATCTATATCGCTAAAATCAAGTATGCAAAATTTCGTGTTAACCCTACCATTCATTTTTTATTATATTTTTGTGACCATCATTTATTTTTTAGAAAATTCAATTTTGTCAAAAAAACGTGACATTTCTCCCAAAAGTATTTCACCCCAATCTCCAACATCGAAAAGAATTATAAAACAAAAGACAATAAATAAAATAAATAAAAGAAAAAAGAATAGTGCTTCATCAGCAAATTCTCAAATATAATTAATTTTCCAAAAACTTTGAAATATTGAAAAAGTAAAAAAAAAAAATTATTATTTTAAACAGAACGCCCTGTATATATCGTATAGAGCGCCCCGATCTCCACCTACACGTAGTACGCACACGTTTCCGTTCGTTCGTAATGTGCCTCAACGTATAGTCAATATGGGCAACGAGCCGAAGCCTCGTTAAGAGGTAAGTACACGTTATAGATTTCTGCTCACCTCATCTGTAGTTTGTCCGGCCTTGAGCTGGAGCTCTTGCAATTCCGTGCGTGGTGGGCCGCCGCCCTCCGGGCCTGTTGCAGCCACATCTGACGTAGGTGCCGGCATCGTGCTCTACTCGGGAGAGGGGAGGAAACACGAAAAAATTTCCTCTCTGTAACGTCCCCTCAAAAGTCGTCGATGTCCTGTGCCGCCGTTCCTCGATGATCTCAAAAAAGGGTTATTCGCGTCCGAACGTACTTCGACGTCAACACAAGGCCGGAAAATTTTGCCCGACGACCTTTGCGAACGTTTCGTGACCTCTACTTCTGTTGCCTGCAAGTCTACAATGTCACGATTGTATTAAAAAAAATGGCCCTTACGTTTATAATTTATTTCATTTGCTATTCATTGGTACGTCGATCTTATTATTTCACGAGGTATAGTCGGAGTGATTGTTACAATTGAACGAAATATCCGTGGGCGAGAAAAGAACGTACGTCGAAAATAGAACGGACGATACACGTATTTAACACTCGAAGTGACACAAGTGGCGATAAACAAAAGAAACGATACACGCCCGAGAGCTTCGGATGTATTGAAATTCTTTTCGAGCGACGAAAATCGAAAGAACTCGGACGGTAAGTGTGTCGCGAACGTTGGCTACGTAGTGCGCGCGTCCGCCGTGGGAGGGAACCACTCGTCGCCTATTCGGCCATCGCGCATACGCGTAGGCGTCCCCGTCGCTTCTCCGTATAACCAAAAGCGCGATATATATTTCGCGCTGTCGCCACACCGCTGCCCTGACCCAGGAAGCGTTAGAACATGTACGACAAAATCAATAGCCGACTGGATCGCGCGCACTTGTCCACGTGCTTTATGACCCATAGCGCTGACACTTGAATCTATATATGTATTTATACATATATTTACGCGGTTTCTCAAGCCCTTCTCTCGAAAAGACGCAATAATTAACGCCCTAATGTTTTTAATGCACTGCGAATTAGCCTGGAACTCGGTAAGAGGCTTTTCTTTTCGTCGAAGTGAGAATGTAACAAGGTCGTGAAATTTCTGTTGCTTCGGCGCACATGCGATCCAGCACCGCCCCGAGAGTGTAACCGTCAGGCGGGTGTCGAACGAGCGGGAAAAACGCGACAAAAAATTATTGACCTGGTCATGGTCAATGTGCGATCACGAATGTTATTCATAATTGAAAATAACGGGAATCTGATTTTTTTAATGAAATATCCACAACTGAATAGTTTGCGTGCTATTATTTTATGGCCGACGCAACTAGCGACAATAGTGGCCAAATTTGGAAACTTCGTACATGCGGAAAAAACGCGACACTTATATGTCAAAATATCATTGCACAAATATAAATCGTACGATACATACGAATATAGAGCAGACGCTTTTCACATGTCCGAAATCTCCGGAATTGGGCACGGGTGGCGTTAGTTGTCCTCTCAAAACTAGGAGATATAGATGGTGAAAAAAAAATACGTATTTTTTACCTCCTAGACAAGGTTTTGAAAAAATAATGAGATCGAGAGAGATATTCGTAGCTATATGAGGCCGTCTGTGTCCTGCACGCGCGAACGTTTCGATACGATCACCGTCTATATGTGACCGTGACGACGATGAGAGTAATCGAACGTTTCGAACTGACAGAGCATGCTTCGGTCACGGCGCACTCTACACCTCTCCCAAGATTATTCTATATTACACCGAGTTTGAGAGAAAATTATACGTTGGCAACGATGTAACGAATTTTGATGGATACACGATTAAAAATTTTCTTATTAACTCGATTTTAATGTTTTGAGATGATATCTTACAGTCGGCACGGAGCTTAGTAACGACGATCCGAGTCCAGTGACAACTGCACGGGGACTGCCCTTTCCGCCGACGGCCCGAATATAAAATCAATATAAGCCAGGCATGGGCTGTTCTGCGTCGATGCGTCGCCGCTCAACGCTCGCCATACCCCACCGTTGCAGATGAGAGAGATAAATTTCGCTCACTTGCGCGGATAAAGCATCGACCAAAAAACGTAATCGATTCGAAAACAATGCGAGTTATATCTTCGTTGGCATTAGAAACAGGAAGAAAAAAAAGGAATTATATATTTCGCGATGTCATGACAATTCGATAAGAGTCACGGATGCGAGAACTTTGTTTCCTGTCAATTGTATGTGCTATAGATAAACGCAACGATCACTGGAGACACTCTTGCCGCGGGGGCGTATAACGGAACGTCTGACGTTACGAGGGAGTACGGTTATCTCCGGTCGATTGGGTATAACCTCAAAATTTTCGCATTATCCACTGTCTGGCATTCAACGAAGTAAAAGTCTTTGGTGAAGGTACATAAAAATAAAGAATCTTTCTCTCTAAGCTTGGCAATATGCTACGACTGTGTTAGATGTCCTGTGTGCTATGAGAGTAAGTGATACACGGTTATACGGCTAGCGTAGACTTACCAATAGTCGAAAAACTGTACACAGCGAATTCACAAACACTGAAATCACCGTATAAATTATCGAAACCGGGTCTAATCAACTGTTGAGTACGCAGACGGTCGAGAGGTAATGACGAGATTGCATCGATGTAACACTCCCTGACACTCAGTCTGACGGCAACATAATAAGTAACGAACACATGCGATCACGAATTATAACCATCTGATTCACCAGCGAGAGAGTCACTGCGCACAGCGCCACTTTCTCGAGTAGCGCACGCAACGGAGAGCGACAGAACTATGATATGATCGGGGTGATGGTACCGGCGCATACACAATAAAGTTTGTCCAACAACAATATTTTACGAAGTTGATTGTGGGTTCGTCGGCAATCGTGCTTTGTGCAGGGCTTTCATTAGAGACGTTGAATATATCTTATCGTAAAGTTAAAGGTATGAATGTGTGCGATGTCTGAACTATTCACATGTGGGCACGTCTACTTTGTCCAATGTTGCTGTAGCAGCGAATTGGCCTCGGTAGTACGGTGGCGCCAGCTATCGCCTGAATACAGAAACCAACCACGTGCATATATATATGTATATTCCTATGTATAATATAAATCATAACTAGGTTTTCTTTCAATCGTTATCCCTGTTTCGCTAAATTACCACACCATATTGTTCATATCGCATACAATAACGTTACAATAATTATCAATAAAAATAATTACTGAAAAAATTAAATAATTTCAGGTAACCTTCAAACCAAGTGCCGATACGAACGGAAAAGTTTCAATCGAACCTGACGAGGTGAGGCAATAATGTATATATAACGATAATGATGATAATTATTTACCACGTTCTCAACAAGACTATAAATATTATATATTTCCGACTAATCAAGATATCATTCAATAAGCGAAAAAAAATCAATACTCGTTAGATAACGTAAAACCTCTTACCTCGAACGAAGCGAAGTTCCTGAAAATTTGAAAGATAGGCTGGGCAAACGTTTCTCTCGGGAAGCATCGAAGGTCACCTTTGGTTCGATAAACGGCTCAGTAAGTGTTTTTTTTTCGTAATATTCAGTTTCCAGGCTCGTCAATGGAAATGTCTCTCTTTCGCCACGACGTGCGTGCTGTTTGAACGATTTTATTATTTCCTGTTAGTAAAACGAAGTCTCTCCCTCCCGCACGATCGAATAGACGCTTACTGTGTCCGTGACGTGCGGGTCGGACAATATTTCCGAGGCGATACAGGGCCAAACTTCCTCGGACTAGCCCCTATCGTTGCCGTCTTTCCGTCGCCTCGTATATATTCTAAACACTTGTCCTCTGTTTTTGCTTTTGCATATATAGTAGGATTATACACCGTTTGAACTTTTTTTTTTCTACACGCGACTAAAAAAATCTCCTCGCAAGTCTTCTTTTTTTTTTACAACATTCTAGTTTTATTTCGGTCGTTAAACTCATCGATGTTTCATTCACATTCATGAATTATTGATCACCGATCGAGAAATTGTTAATCGTACAGCGACTCGGTTAAATCGATTTTTCATCAAATTCCTAAATTTTTCTTTCGCGAAAAAAATTAAAATATTCCTTTTTGTTTAAAATACCTTGCGTGTTTAAAATAAATTTGTTTAAAAAGCGCACTTTCAACAACGCGACGAATAATTGAGAACAATTTTCAATAAAAATTCACAATTATTTTCGTACAAAATTATTTCGCCTCGTTTACTTTTTTCTTTTCTTTTTTCCATTTGCGTTACGATCACCCAACGTTCTTCGTAAAACTTGGCGCAGAGGCAACGAACGCAATAAATGCGCGGCTGGTTTTCACAGAGAGGCCAAAGGTTCGGAGAATTCAGAACGAACATTTCCTCGGGATCTTTGTTAACATGAAATATAAATATATTTTGGTGATATTGTACAGTCAGTGAATGTTTTTTTTTCGTTTTCGTTATATGTATATATACAACAGCTATGTACACATGAGAGACTTGGTTTTTATGTTTTCCCCGTATCGTCGATTTGTTTTTGTTTTCTTCCTATCATCATCATCATCATCATCATCATCATCGTCATCATCATCATCATCATAATCATCATAATCATAATCATCATCATCTTGCACAAATGAGAATTACAAGCCTCGTCCCTCCGACACACGCAAGCACGCACGCGGCACAAACCTTCTACGCACAATACACACACGCACACGCACACACGGACACGCACGCGCAGACAACCTCGCGCATAGGTGAGGGGGGGGGGGAGCTGTGAGGGAGTGGGGGAGACCGTGGAGTCAACTTTTTTTTTCTCTTCAACGCTGATGCACAAAAAAATGTGAAATTATACTGGCTTTCTGCGAATAACAACGAATTAGTCGATAGAGCGTTTCGTCCCGTCTCTCTTCTTACGTTTCATCTTCCCCGCTCTCGATTATTAATTATCGTTAATTATCATTATTATTATTATTATTATTATTATTATGCTGGTTTTTTTTGTTTTTTTTTTCTTGCCTTTTTGTTTTTCATCAATTCTCCCCCGCATCGTCTCTTAGACTTATCGGATATTAATGCTAAAGGACTGAATCTCGCGGTCTAAAACCGCGCTCATGACTTGACACTTTTACAATTCTACTTAAAGACTACAATAGTCGGAGAATAAGCGTAGAAATGTATCACACTAGAGACTTGTACGTTAATATTAAATGCGCAGGTAGTAGGTGATTTTTTCTTGTTTTTTGTATTTTTTTTAAATCGTATTTTGTTGTTTTTTTTATCATGCTCATTTCAATGTTTTTTTTTGTTTTTTGTTTTTCGTAATTTACTGTATAGGCAGGTGGTAATATAGCGTGAGGCTTTCGTTTTTTCTTTCTTCTTTCTTTTTCCTCTTTCGGTCGACGAGTCGATGAAAGTTTTTTTTTGCTTTCGTCTTCTTTTTGTATTTTTCAATTTGTTTTTCTCGCTCAGCTGAATGCTACGCGATGACTAACCCCTAAGCTTTTTCTCTCTCTCTCTCTCTGTCTATCTCGTTTAACCAATAAACTCGACTTATTATCAAAGTAGTTACGACACGCTCTTCGAGCTTCAAAAGCTTTTTTTTATTTGTTTCATCCCTCGCGCTTTCATTTTTGCTTCTCTATATTTTTTTTTCTCGCACGCTCGCTCTCTCTCACTCTCAATCCTAGCAACACGTGTACAGGGGACTTTTTATTTAACAAGGCTGACGATTTTTTAATGCGCGCTTCGTCCAAGCACACATCAATGCTAAAGTTCAGCTCACTCACATACACACACACTCTTTCACTCTTTCACTCACTCACTCACTCTCTCTCTCTCTCTCTCAGCCCTTTGGACAACTTTTCACGTGTCCTTCGTCATTTTCTCACCCCTCTGGCATTCGACCTACCAGGGAAAAAGTATCGTGGGCTGCGAGATTTTTCTTTAATTCGGGAGTTCAACTTTTTTTTTCTTGTTCTCCTGGGTTTTTTTTATCTTCATAAATGTATCTCACTTTTTTCATCGACGTGAGAGCGGTCGTTTTTTTTTCGAGATACGTCGATCATACTCGTGTCGTTTCCTAACTCTGCCCGACTGCTGCTGCTCTCGCGTTTACCATCGCGGAAAATTCGATCAATGCTTCGGCACGCGAAGGGCGCCCTCGTTTCTCGTTTCTCTCGCATTCTCTATCTCTATCTCTCTCGCTCTCTCACACACATTTTCTCCATTCACACTAACAGTACAAAGCACGTTTGATATAACTCGTTCGGGTGTGGCCCTTGGCGATATCGTTCCTCGCACATGCCAATGAGAATGAAGAATCGACGTATTCGCGAAGAGTTTAAAGCCCAAATGAGATTTTCAGCCTTTCGAGGAACGTCGCCCCCGGTCGTCGAATCAACGATCCTTCGGGCTAACCCGATTAAATTTCCAATCAAAAGATTCGAACGAGATTCGAGAAGTTTGACGATTAAATAATTTTGAAAAAAAAAAAAATAAGATAAACTTATTTTTTTTGTCAAGAATTAGGAAACAATTTGGTTCGATTAAGTTTCAGGCAACTTTTTATTTTTTTTTATTTACGACCATGAATCTGTGTTTCTTTTTCCAACAGGAATGAATTTTATCAAACGATTGCTTTTTATTTTAGCAAAATTACGAATTTTACTTTTCTAGCTAATTTGAATTTGTCTGTAATTAAAAATTGTTTAACTTCGTTAACAAAAAAATAAAAAATTCGTCAATTTCCATGAATTAAGCGTCGATCAAACTTTCGATAAGAGAATCGTTGGCCGACGTACGAGACGAAGAAGAAAAAATCGAAAAATCCCTTTAAAAAAACGTTATTCGATGGAAAAAAAGCCCACGACGATAAAAATTCAAAGAACAAATTTAAAGATAAAGCAAAAGAACGAAATAATGAAAAAAAAATACGCCCGAGCATATTATTTCGTTTCGTCGTAGTCGCACGAAGCGAATGAAAATCTAACCACCTTCGTATCCTCCTCCGATCTCCCTCTTTCTTCCATTTTTTTAAGTCTGTCAGTGGACGAGTTTTGCCCCTCTCTCCTAAGATATCCGTCCCGTTTAAATATACAACAATACTTTTCTATCAGTGATAAATGCGCGTCCGCGATGCCACAAACTAAATTACACACAGTTCAATAATTTCAGATCCGTGCCTCCGGTATACATATGTGTGTTCTTCTTTCTCTTTTTTTTCTCTCTTTTTCTCCCTCTCTCTCTTTCACGATTTTTTTCTTTTTTTAATTATTTTTATATATAAACGGTGGGTTATTGTCGCGCGTCAGTACAAGCATTCGAGCTAAGACCCCTGAGCGTGGCACAACCAGCGGAAGACGAAAGTTGTGTAGACTCGTATATTCAGTTTTATAGAACTTGCAATGTTTTCTTTTTTTTTCTCCCTCTTCATTTTCTCTCGTATCCTTTCATCACTTTTTTACCCGCCCCCCTTCTTTCTTTCTCTTTGTTCATTCCCTTCATCATCGTAACGATAGTATTACGTAGTAGTAGTAGTAGTAGTAGTAGTGATGGTAGCAGTAACCGCGGTTTCTTTTTCTTCTTCTTCTTTCTTCTCTTTTCGTAAGTAGTAATAGGTTTTAGGGTAGGTAGAGAGTAGGGGGACGAGGGAACGGGGGTAGTTTAATGCGTAAGTGATAATACGTATTTAGATTAGTTCCGTGATTAGTAATAGTAAGTAGGCATGGTAGTAGTGACACGCTGGGCCCTTATTCTACAATTATACCGACGGAGCTATATACACACGTATCTCTCTCTTTCTCTTTCTCTCTCTCTGTCTCTCTCTTTATACGCGTATATTTCTATCATTTTATCCTTTTTTTATTCATCTCGTCAATGTTTTTTTTCCCCCTTTAAATTTACTTCGCTCATCTTTTTCTCGCGTACGAATTTTTTCTTCTTCTTCTTTTTCTCGCCTCTCTTTCTTTCTTTCTTTTTTTTCACTCTGTCTCTCTCCTCTCGAAACTAAGGCTTCTGGCTGGAGCAGCTGGTTATATGAGTATTGAAATAGCGCGCGGTATACACGCAGTACAATTATTCATCTATATAATACGCACGCACGATATATATACCATATGTATAAAGCATCGTACATACGAGAACACGCCGTCATAGTATAGTCGGAGCTAAGATTTTCTCTTTCGTTTTTTTTCATTCGCATTGTGTTAATTTTTCTCATTTTTTATTTCATTATTTTTTTGTTTGTTTTACGTTTACGTTTTTATGTATATATTTGTGTATGTGGGTGTGTTTTGCTGTTGTTTTTATTTTAGTTCGTCGAAATCAAATGTCTCGTATTATACCGCGCCTATGCTTCAAACACAATATATTTTTGCACTAACGTACGATGGCGATATAGTTCTGCTCTCTACTGTACAAGTTTTATTTTTTCTTCTTTTTCTCTCATTCTCTCTCTCTCTTTCTTTCGGTCTCTTTACATTCGAATGGGTTGTCGAACTCGATGTACAACGGTTACGCAAGTTTTATTTTTAAAATTTATTTTATTCAGTTCTCAAATCGTTCAGTCGGTTTTTTTTTTTGAGAACTTTGCTATATTTTTTTTTTTCATTTTCTCTCTTTACTCTCTCGCTCTCTCGTTTCTATCTTCGTCTTCTTCTCGTATATGTACAAGCTAATCAACGTACGTAGGAATGTCGTTTGGTGTTTGTTTGTTTTTTCTTCTTCTTCTTCTTCATCTTTTCTTTTCTCTTTTTTTAAACATAATTGTATGAGGCAGTTTAAGAGTTACTTCTTCATTTTGTTTGTATTTTCCTTTCCTTTTTCATCTTTTAAGGCCGAGGTAGGGAGGTAGGATCGCGATATCGTCGTCATGTCTTGGCTCATTTGTATACCTATGCTAAATCGTACGGTCGCGAACGTAAGTAGACGAGCGAACGTTTCGAAATCATTCAAATTTATTATTTATCCTTTTTCTCGCGTCTCTCGTTCGTCGTCGAACCGCTCGAGACGATAAAATCGCGTCGCGATTTTTGTTCTCGAAACGCTCGCTTCGTACTTATCAAACGCGAAACGTACTCGATAATACTACGGTTCATTTTTTTTCTCGTTTTTATAGGAACTAGACTCGCGGAATTCGAGAGATTAAAAATTGTCGTCGATAATCAAGCTAAAATTGTCGCAAAATACGGGGAAAAACACACACAACCCAAAAAAAGAAACAAAACAAAAACAATATCGATCGACGTACGTCGAAACGAGTTTTGTTTGTTTGTTCGTTCGTTTGTATATTGTTTCACAATTGCTAGCTGACCGTGAACAGCGAATACGTCAAAGATCTAACGTGAATAAATCGGTGGGGAATGACGCAAACCAAGTTCGATAAGCTGCCGCAAGTCGACGAGGAAATGAGGAGAGTCGTTGAGACACGAGGAACAGAGGAGTGGGGAGGGGGAGGAGGGGTAGCCGCGCAGGCGTCAGACTTTAATACGCGAATCGAGGTCAACAAATCCACAAGAGTGAAGCCCCGAAGAATTGATGGGCCAATATGTGAACAGGTGAAGGAAGAAAAAAAGGGATACGACGGTCAGCTAATCACCCACACGGCCAGATTTTGTTTCGAAGAGCTAGCACGATGAAAATCGAGCCAATGAACAATCGAAAAGAACATTGCCTCGCGATAACTTTGAACGATATATCAAGCGCAATGAAATACTCTATGAGCCAAGATGGCGAGCTTCGGTTACGAGCTGATTAGGCCTGAATCGATGAACTTAAGCTCGATCTCGAGACTCAATTTAGATTTTTAGGTTAGGTTCGACGTTGGGTCGAGCTTGATTACGGGTCGTGACGTCACAGTTTCGATCCGACGTTTGACACAGATTTATGTTCGATTCAGAGAACGAGATACGCGAATGGAATCGAGTTTTTAATATCGAGTTCGAGTCGATGCATCGAGTCGCGAATTCGAACTTAAGTTCGGTGTTAAGAGTCATGGAACGCGGGTGACCGATTGGATATCGACGGTATCGCTTGTCGTGGTGAGAGTTACGATTAATGGGGCGCACACTACGAACGCAGTTCGTAGCGTGGCCATCTTGTCGTTCGCGCGTAGCGCGCGACAACATGGCCGCTCACTCGCGCGCTACGGCCACCTCGAATTTTTCTTGGCAGATTATTCTTATATTTTTGCAGTTATCGACGCCAAATTTTTTTTACACACTTATCGAAGTGGCAGGAAACCGCATATAGCGGGAAAAATAGTGATGATCGCGTTAGAAATTTGTAATTAAATAAATTTGATCGATAAGGCGAGATTCGTCTTAGCGAGTCGATCCGCCTCGAAAGTTTCAGAATTATTTCTGCTTTGGAGATAAACAAAAGCGAGATAACGCAGATTTAAATATTACAAGTCCACAGCCTACGTATGATCATACATCGCAGTCTTTGTTGAGTAATCCACCAAGAGAAATTCTCAGTTATCGGTAATTTAACGCACCGGTCGTTCGATGACCCCGAACAACTTTTAGTTACTCAGCCCTTAGACTCAGAGTTCGTTTGTTTTTTGTGTTTTTTTTTTTAAACGACGCGATCATACAGGGAATACGTTGTTCGTGTGTGCTGAGGATATCGGCGACAAGGCGACGTTGTTCGGACCCTAGCTCTGTGGCAATAGCGCGTGATAGGCAGGGGCAGCCTCGTAAAATCCAGCCGCGGCTTGAAGGGCCTGAAGCGAGGCTGCGTGATGCCTGTGCATCGCGGTCGCGTATACGCTCGTTACTTCAGACGCGGTCGACGACGATGGCGCGGGTAAGCCGGCCGTTGCTGAGATTCCGTTGGTCGCTTGTTGAGCTAGATGCGAGCTCGATCTAAGCGACGAGGCTGCTGTGTTGGGTCGACGATAAGGATGATGAGATACCAAGCCTCCTGTGTGATGATGCATCGCCAGTCTCGACGAGGATGATGTCGTCGCTGCCGCGACCGCGGTCAACGACGAGTTTCTCGAAGCTGCCGCGGCAGCAGCGTCGTACACCTGTTGATAACTCTGGACCGCGCGTAGAGGTGTCGCCAAGTTCGTTATCCTCGCGACGCTGGAAGACGAGGACGAGACCGAGGAAGATCCGTTCGTCAAACGATTCGTCTGCTGTCGATGAGACTCCGTGTGCTGTTGTTGCTGTTGCTGTTGTTGTTGCTGTTGTTGTTGCTGTTGTCGCTGATGTTGTCGATTGGCTTGTTGTTGCTCGGGGTTGTGATGATGGTGATGATGATGATGATGATGGTGATGATGATGGGCGCGTTGCATCGCCCGAAAATAATGCTGATAAATACCTGATATGACGGCCTTCTCGTCTGCCGTAATGAGGGAGTTGTTCGTTCCGCTCGACGTATTTAATTTATTGACCGTGCTAGTGGACGACTGTACAAGCTGCTGCTGCTGCTGCTGCGAGCCGGAAGTCGTCGTGTGGGACGACGGTGGGACGAGGCTCGTCGTCACACCGGCAACGGTATTTCCGCTCGTATTTGCGTCAATGCCGTTAATGATATTGGCAGCGTTGTTCGCGTTCGACGTTCTCGCCTCGGTGCTTCCACCGGCGACAATCGCGTTGCTAGTTTTAGCCGCGAACGATGTCGAAAGGGCTGCAGTACCGACCGAGCAGATTGAAACAGCCGCTGGTGCTGGGGGTAGCGCGGCCTGTGGCGCGATGGCGGCTATCGTCGCGCAATTAATCATCGTCGATTCCGTCGATCTCAGGGACGACGGTGCAATTGGATTCGTCGTGAGCGCAACGACCGAAGTATTCGCGTTTATTCTCGTACGTGCGGAATTCTTGGCGCTCCTCGTCGTTCCGGAAGTCGCGTTCGAGCCTGACGCCGCGAGACTCGCCGACGACGAGCTCCTCGAACCGGATGTCAAGCCACCGGAAGACCCGGTCGAACCCGTGGCCGGCAAATTGTTGACGAAGAGACTTCGTCTCTCGCGCTCGGCGCGTCTGTAGTAACAAGGATGTATCATGAGCAACGGCTCTCCACCACCGGGCGGTGGTTTCGCCTGACTCGGTAGCTCGTACTCGACGCTACAATCTACGTGAAGAGGCTGTGCGTAATCCTTGAAACTGGCAACGATCTCCTTGTAGTCCTTGTACGGGGTTGCCGCTGAGAGCGGACCGATCGAGCTCGTCGGTAATTGAGCGGCGGAGCTCGCGCTTGCCGGCGAGCCGAGTATCGTCTGAACGATACCAGAAACGAGGGAGCCTGCCGTTGGATTTTCGTCACTTATGATGGAATTTGTCGAGCCTGCGATATTCGTCGATACGGCTCGATGATGATGATGATTGTGAAGATGAAGCTGCTGCTGTTGTTGCTGCTGCTGCTGCTGTTGTTGTTGTTGTTGTTGCTGTTGTTGTTGCTGTTGCAGCAAAACCTGATGGCGTGTCCGAGGCGGATGATGCTGCTGCGGATGATGATGGTGACCCGCCGTCGGCGCCATTTCCTTCTCGTAGCAGATACTGGCGGCCATCTTGTCGTCGTTCGTCCGACGATCGGTATGGACGAGAATCGTGACGACGCTGCCAACGATCGAAACGATCAGGGGCAACAAAAGATTTTGACGATTGTTTACACTATTGTTGTTGTTATTACGATAGTGATGTTGATAATAATAATAATAATAATAATGACTGTTGTTACGATATTCGTTCCAAGCTTGCCGCGTTACTTGGTAAAAGCAAGCGGACAATGACGACGCGACGATGAGCCACGATGCGAGGATCACGACGTGAAATATTAGAAGTAGGAAGACTACGCCCTGAGACGCTAAAAAACGTCGATTCGCTCGTGACGCTAGGCTATCGTCATTGCAGCGTCGATTGTTTGATCTCAGCTGCTGCTCTTGCGGCCTCTTTAGCAGCAACAGCAGCACCAACCGCTCCAGGGACTCCGTGGTCGAGGAACGTCGGTGTCACTTGCGTTCTCGACACTTCTTCTTCTTCTTCTTCTTCCTTCTCTCTCTTTCTCTTCGTTTCTACGTGTCCCACCTCTCTCGTCCTCACTGATGACAAAGCGAGACACTCTTTTTTTCTTCACTTTCTCTCTCTCTCTCTCTCTTTCGTTTTCTCTCGCTCCCTTGGTTTTGCGATCGACGGAGCAAAACAAGAAGAAAAAAAACACGCTTGTCTTATCCGTACGATCCACACCGCAAAGAGACCCCTCTTGCGGTTTTTCCTTCACCGGCGCGTATTTTTTTCTTCTTTCTTCTTTCTATCGCTCTCTCTCTCTCTCTCTCTCTCTCTCTCTCTCTCTCGTGTGCTGTTTCCTTCTCTATACACGTCGTTGATCCAACGCGAAATCGATTCTCGCACACACACGAGTCGCTCTCGCGCTCTCTCTCTCTCTCTCTCTCGTTCTCTCTTTCTCTTCGTGTGTAACAGGAGGCCGAGCGATTTCTCGTCGAACGTGCCGGAACAAAGAATATCTCGTGAGAAAAGAAGAGAAAAAGAAACAGAAGAACACGGAACGAGAGAGGTTTTATATGCGCACGAGGGTGAGGGAGGGGTGGAAAGAAGCCCGGTTAGGGTAATTTCCGCTACGACTCCCAACACGCACGCACACACAAAGGCAGGAACGGACAGGCAGACAGACAGACAGACGGACAGACAGGCACACCACGAGCTTCAGGCTGGCTTCAGTCTTCGGTATTCTCTCGTTGCTTCTTTTTCCTTCTTTATTCTTCCCTCGAGTGTTTTTTCTTTTTTTTTATATATTCTTCGATTTTTCTCTCTCTTTATCTCTCTCACTGTTTCGTCGACGACAATATTTTCCTTCAGTCTTTCCGTTTCGTAAGAAATTCTTGCAACGATAATTCGAACGATTCAAACGTTTCTTAGAGAAAAATCAATTGTACTTTTGCTTTTCTTCTTCGTTCTGTCGTCGTCGTCGCTGCTGCTCTCTATCTCGCACCCTCTCTCTCTCTCTCTCTCTCTCTCTCTCTTTCGTTCTCTCGCTCTCTCTCTCTCTCTCTCCCTCTATTCGTCGTCGTCGAAACTCGTTCGACGTTAACGCCAAATCCGTGGGTTCAAAATATGTCGACGTAATGCACAATCAATCGGTCGACGATGGTTCGGGGCTCGTAGCGCAGCGAGGATGTGCCGAATGGATGGAGAGAGAGAGAGAGAGAGAGAGAAAGGGAGAGAGAGAGAGAGAGAGAGAGAGAGCGAGTGTGAGAGTGTGTGTATACGTGTGCGAGAGTGAGAGAGTGGTAGAATCGTGAGCCGTGACTCGGAGGTCTCTGACCAAGGCTCGGACCAATATATCAATATATCCAACGCCAAGGAAATGCCTCGATGTTATTATACGTATCGCGAAATTGGCGAGTTTTAAACGGTTAGTTACTTGCGTCAGAGCGCGGTGGTGCGCGCGGGTCGAGGGAAAGATGAAGGAGAGACGTAGGGAGGGGGGGAAGAGATGTCGAGGCAAGGTAGTGGGGGAAGTAAGGAGCGCTCGAGTGTCGCGCGGTACTGGTAGGGATAAGGTAGAGAAAGAGCGAGCGGAGTGGGGGAACGACGGTCGAGGAGTTGAGAGTAGGGCGGGGGTATGGGAAAGGGGGGAAGGGTGGGGAGAAGGAAGAGGAGGGAGGATGCAAGATGAAGAATGAGCGTGTACGTAGCGTAGGGGGATTAGTAACGGCGAACGAAGCAACGAGGTGAACGTATGGCCGCAGTCTCTCTTCCACCGTGAAACTTCGTTCCTCCTCCCTTTCGTGGTTCGTGCCGGCGCTCGATCCTTCTTCCTTTCTTCTTCTTTCCGAAGGGTACAGAACCGTTCAATTCACACATATAGAACAGCGTTTGGTGGCAGCACGGAGTCGGCACACTCGGGCTCCGGCGACCACTCTCAAACACACACACCCACACACGATGCACACACAACGCAAGCGCGCAACACTGAGAGATACACACACAAGGACGCGCGAGCGAGACGGCGGTTCACCAACACAGAACGCACCCTTACGGGCGAAAAAGATTCGTGAAAGATGAAGACGACGACGACGACGAGAAGACAACTCGGGATGAACGACGATAGCGACGACGACGACGTTGATGTTATATATATATATTTATTTTTCGGTTTCTTTCTTTTGTTTTCTTTTTTTGTTCGGGATTGTAACGAGCACACGTAGCGCACGAGACAATCCTTCGTTCAAATTCTTTCTCTCTCTCTCTCTCTGTCTCGCTGGAGAGCAAACACTTCGTTTTTACAAACACTCGGTGCAAATACCACTCGTCGTTTTTCTTTTGTTTTCTTCCTTCTCTCCTTGTTCGTTTCTTCTTTCAGGTTGTCTCGATGATATTAATTCTCACGAGACTCTGTAGACGAAGTTGAATAACAAAAAGTTTGAGAACGTTTTTGCGCGTATTTAACGGACACGATGCTCGTTCGCGTCTCTGTTCGTACGTAAAAAATTCATAGTCGCGAAGACACTTTAACTCGGGCTCTGTTGGCGTATACGTGTTAACGCGTTTCGCAAATAATATTTTGCGTCACGAAAAACCGAACGAATTCTCTTTCGCGATCTCTGTCCTATTTAATATCGGTTTTTTCAACGTGTGGGGGTTCTATTGTTTAATTAATTGACATTGTAACGACTTCCCTCTCTCTGTCGTTGTCTCTGTCGCCCCCCGCCCCCTCTTTGGGCGATACGTGAGAGACTCACTAACGTAACATGGGGGTCGCGCACCTACACACACACGCGCGTGCGCATACACGCACACATACACGGGAGTAGTAGGAGTAGCAGCACGCTCTCTGTCTCTCTCTCTCTCAGACACGTTCGATACTCGGAAAAACCCTTATTCCGCATAGAACACTTCTCTTGTACCAGCTTGTAACACCGTGTACTCTTTTCTTTCTCTTCTTATTTCATCCTTTATCTACAGACCCACGGGCTTTTCTCCCGAGTACCGTGACACGAAGCCATTATTTCACACGAGGATCCCCGAGTCTTCCTTCGTCGTACGAAACGTTCGCGATGCACACGTACGCGCACCAACACATTTATAACACACGTTTCACACCGGCCAAGCCCCCCGACAAGTACCGGCGAGCATGTGCCGTAAAACAACGAAAAAGAGAAAATCAACGAGGTCGGGCGGTATAACGAAGGATCGTGAACACGAAAAGAACACGAAGAAATAACGTCAAATGTTCTTCGATCCGGCAAGGTGTGCCGGACGAAATGCCTGCCCCGAGTCCCCTCTTTATAATATTATACAATATATATATGTATATAGAGCGTGTCTGTATATATATATGTGTGTATGTATATATACTTTCGTTATCGATCGTGCGGGTTAGTCGCTCGACCCTCTCGCGGCGGAAGTCGAGCTACGACTGGCTCGCTCGCTCGCTCGTGTGTAGCGCGACGGTTGCTGGCTACGCCTTGCCAGCTTGCGACTGCTGGATCCCGGCTGCTGCGCTCCTAGCGGCCGACGTCGCTGCTGCTGCTGCCTGCCTGCCTGCTTCGGCTCCCCGTTTCGTCACGAGTTTCTTCTCCCCCTCCTCGCCACTAGGATCGCGCGTCATTCTCATGCTTCGTACCGCGGCCGCAGGCTAGCCCTCTCTATGTTCATATATATATACACACACATAGAGATGTCCATACCTACCTTATATACATATATATGTATACCTTAACGCATATGCGCGCTCCCTCGACGTGCTTCCGCTTTTGCCGCTGTGGCCGGTCGGTGCCTATACCACTGCGCTACAACCACTATCAAGCCCTCGCCCTTCGTCAGTTCCAGTCCTTTGGGTCCCTTGATGGGGAATTGGCTGCCCTTTACAGCAAGGTTCGCCTCTCTTCTCTCCTTTAACGCTGGCCTCGCCGGTCGACCGCCACACAGACGGCCACGCCGCCACTGTATAATCCCGTACATCTCTGTGTTAGCCCATATACGAATATATGTCTATAGCTATGATGCATAGGACATATATATATATATAGAGAGAGAGAGAGAGTACGATGGTTATAACACAGCGCAAGCCCCCATTCTCTTCACCGCGCGCCGCCCCACGGCGGTATATACGCCAGGCCGAGAACAGCGAGTCGACCATTCTATCCTGGCCCCCACGTCTCCGTCTCTGTCACACGACGTCGCTTGCCACGACAGTGACGCATCAACGTTACAACGGTGCCCCGTATCACCAAATCTACTTACTATATCTTTTCTATATTCCACGAAATGTTTTTCTACCCTCGTCTACACCACCATTATCTAAACATTCTCACAATTTTATCGATCCTAGAGCATGAAAATTATCCAACTTTATCCATATTTCAACGTACAATTTTTCATACACGTATAATTTTACTTTTTCTTATAAATCATCGGCTAAACAAAATTCTTTCGTTGTTTTTAAATCAACGAATAAATATTTTCTCTTCGCTACATCCTATTAATGATATTTTTGCGTGTTTTAACGCACTTAGGAGAATATCAGTTGTCCGTTTTTTTTTCTTCCTACAAGTACAGCCCTATAGCCTCGCTATAGATGCCTTTTGAGCGAGCGCCTGAGCGGCTTACACGCAATGGTGTTCGTAGATTCGTGCATGTCGCACACACACACATATATTATATATACATATACATATAAATATATATATATATATAATCTATAGGTCTGAGTTATACATACGTATACATAGGAAGGAATATCGCGACGGTGTGCAACTGTGCCCAATTGTGCCGAACCGACGGGCTTAGTTGCACCCCTGTGAACACTGTGCTGAAACGGTTTTGTACAGACCCGCGCACACAGGGCCCTTCCACGTCTCATTCTCTCTCTCTCTCTCTCTCTCTCTCTCACACTCTCACTCTATTCTCTCACGAAGAGACCTATATAGCGGCGAGTCTCACATTTTATTTCATTTTCTCTATTTCTTTGCATTACTTTTGCTTTTTCTTTCTTTCTTTCTTTCGTTGCTTTTTTTCAAAAAAATTTCCATGAAGTACATACATAGGTACAACGAAATTCAAGTCCGTGGCGTATTACGGTTATGTAGGGAGATTTTGTACATAGCGCGTATGTACTGTTGTTACATGTGCCTACTAATCGGCTCGGTGAGAGAGAGAGAGAGACTCCCTTCGTGCCCGGATCGAAGAAACCCTAGGCATACGGTCCGTTCTCGGTGTGCGACATATATATATATATATATGTATATATATATATCTAGCATAAGTATTTTATATATATCTATATATATACATATATATAGCATAAGTATACTGTCCTTATATATATATATATGGACGTAACACTTGTTACCAGCATAGTCGACGTTACCCGATTCCTTCCATGTATTTAAATAACACACACACACATATATATATGAATTGTTAATTTATTATTAGTCGTATATTAAACTAAAATACCTACATTCGCAAATACAATTTTCCGTGTAATAAAGTGCGAGCAACCAAAAAGTCCGGATAAATGGAATAATTAGCCTTAAGAAAAAGGGAGAAGCGACGTGGAAAATACGAGTAAAAAAGCAAGTTACGGAGTGAAAAAGAGGATATAGAGAGGAGAAAAGGATAAAAGAAAACAGAGTGCAAAAAAATTAAACGCAAAGAGTTATTAGTGATAAAGTAGAGTCAACGTTGAATAAGTGAAACGTAAAAAATTCGTACACAAACGAAAAAAAAAACAAAGTTTTTATAATCCTAAAGAGGAAATCGATTTATTTCAATATTTAATAATAAATCGTATTTGAATTATTTATAAACGAAAGAATAATTCTTATCCACAATTATAATCGGGTTTTTAAATATTTCGGGCACACGCGTGAGTCGGAAAATATAGGACAATTACGTATTTGCGAATACCTCGAATTCCATTCGATACGTAAGTCGGTACGCGGAAACCGACATATTTTTTCCTTCGAGTGCAATGAAAAAAAAAAGACAGAAAAAAAGAACGACGTAAAAAAAAAAAAAAGGAACAGAACACAGTCGAGCTTTGTCTGGATAGCGCGCGTGCAACTGTGTAAGTGGATTCGCGGACGATGCTTCGGGTATGCGGAGGCTTCCCATCCGGCAAAAGAAGCGACCGACCCGCTTTTCTCCATCGTACGAGCCCCTTGAAAAAATATTCCATACCCCCGCGTGTTCGTACGAGACTATCGCTTTATTTTGTTTTTCCTATTCCATGTTTACGAACCTACGCGACGATATTCAATTTCGTTTATTATATTTATTGTCTGGGCTCGACATTTTTAACTAAGGAACAAAAAAAATTGATATTTCAACGTTTTATGACGATCCTACTTGTTTCGATTGACGTGAAAATTGTTTCTCTCTCTTTCTCTCTCTCTCTCTCTCTCTCTCTCTCTCTCTCTCTCTCTCTCTCTCTCTCTCTCTCTCTCTCTCTCTCTCTCTCTCTCTCTCTCTCTCTCTCTCTCTCTCTCTCTCTCTATATATATATATATATCGAATACAGGTCGTTCTTTTTTTTTCGCTGTGGAAAAATGCTCGGGGTTGCCCACGCGGAGACGGCTGTAGCGCTAGAGCGTCGTGGGTAGCAGCGCCACATGGCGCGTATACCTATAGTCCGCGCGCGCATATACACATATATGTATACATATGAGTGTGTGTGCGTGTGTGTACCTATAGCTATAGGGGCGTGCATATAGCTATACAGGCTGCGAGCCGTACACTTGCGATATTGTGGAGGCGAGCGGTAGGGGAAGGAGGCTCGGTTGACTGATGACTACAGGGAATTTCATGGTTTGCTCTCGGTTCCTCGAGTATATTTTCCGAACGAGAGCGAGAGAGAACGAGAGAGAAAGAGAGAGAGGGAGAGAGAGAGAGAGAGAGAGAATGAGCGAGCGATCGAGTGAGAGAAAAGGCCTCGAGAGTTCCCGGGAAGCAAAATCGTTCGTGGTTGTACACCCGAAATTGTAGAGTCTCTCTTTCTTTCTCTGTCTCTCTTTCGCTTACGACGCGACTCTGCTCGTCCAGTCCGACCAGCGAGACTCTCCTATGCGATCCTACGTGTGTGCACACCAGTGTGTTACACGGGCCTTACAGACCTCTCCTCGGACTCTTTATTTACCGGCTAGAGGGAGCCATTTAGTATTTGAGAAGGCTCCAGGTAAACCTCGCGTAGCTGGCGAACCCCGAGAGCAGGTATATCGTGTACCTGTCTTTTCTATACAATCTATACAATTTAAGGATCGTTTTCTCTGAAGGCGAACAAGAGAGGAAGAGAGAGAGAGAGAGAGAGAGAACAGAGAGCAGAGAGAGAAAGAGAACGGAGAGCAGAGAGCAGAGACGGTCTGCTTCGTCGACCCACACACACGGTCCTACAATACATCTTCTTCCCGAATATCGTATTATATGGTAGGATAATGGTAGCGTGCCGATTCGAATAAATAATAAAAAAAAAACGATCGAGATCGTTTTACGACATAATTATTATGAATTGCAACGATATTATTCATAATTATTATGAATATGCAACGAAAAAAAGAACGAAAATATTGTCCTTTTCGATAATTTGTTGGATTGTTTTTAAAAATTTGTTGGTAATATCGAGAGCAACGGAAAAAATTGAAATTAATTATTATTATTATCGTTAAATTGAAAAGGAAATAAAAACATAAATTTTGATTTATATCTTTCAATCTTGGTCAATAAATTTTGTATAATATTCATTTTTTGTCGATTTTTGGAAGAACGTTTCGAGTCTCTCGGGAGTCTACGGGAGTAACGGTGAAATAATAATGATTACATACTTTTGTATTTTTTCTTTACGATTTAGAAATATTGTTCGTTTTTTTTTTAATTTTCTTTTTTTAGTCAATTAGCGACGATTTTTTTCTCATCATTCTGCCGTGTCGTGTACCAGCGCCGATTCGTTCCCCGCACTACAGGGACATCGATCGTGTCCAAGGCTAGAGATACCTAATATTAGCGCGAAGGATAAATAAAAATGGGAGCGTATTAAAGAGAGTTCGACAACGATTCCGCGGCTCGTTTCGACCCCTTTTTCGTCATTAAAACTGCATCGCACTGAATTCGTCCGGATTTCACGAAATACGTAAAACGTTTATTTATTTTCCAACGCCACTATTAATAATCGATAATATGTTTAAACTTTATCGCTGATAATAAAGTTAATACAATCGTCACTTTGAAAAAAAATCTATTTTGTTGATTAAAAAAAGAGAATGGAAATTTGCCTATGTGAAAAATGTATTAAACGAATTTTTTTTTATAATACCGTGGAGAACGGATAAAAATGGTGGAGACTTTAAAAAATGCGATTTCAACGACGATACCGCACTTATCCGGCCTCGTTCAATTCCAAAAGACTCTACGTCGTAGGAATAGCTTCTTCGAAACACGGGAAAATAAAAAGAGCCGTAGTTCTACTTCAACGGCTCGTCGTACGTTTCAACTGCCAATTAATTTTATCTTTATTGCTTCTCACATTTTACTCGAATAGCATTATTATTATTTTTTCCTTATGTTTTTTTTCTAATCACTGATAAAAATTCTAGCAGCTGCTCGTGCAATGTGTTGCAAAAAATTTGTGTAATACGTTTTTACGATATTTCCAGTAGGTGAAAAATATATGGAAAATAAAAGTATTTGTATTTTTTAAACAATATTTTGCATTTTTTAAATAAATTTTTGGGACGTTTTTTTTATCGTGACGAGATTGCAAGGGCTACAAGGGAACGCGCGCTACCTTACGAGCAGTTGCATACTTAGTAATTTTTTATGTTTTAAAAAATTTATTCATTATTATTTTGAAAATCGAGTGAAAACGAAAATTATAATCGATTATTTAGCTAGAAACAATTTCAGAAAAAAATGCAAATTAAAATAAATTTTTTTCGAAGTTTTACGTTCTCGCAGCAACAGAGGGTCAAAGGGGCGAATTTTTTTGTTGTCTAATCTGCTAAATCGAGGTGCGTTGACCGCAGCAAGATACGAAGAAACGACCATCGGTCGATAAACGCGATCCCCTTGCGACGTTACCGACCATAGGTATTTCACCGCCGAACGCATTCGTCAATTTTCAGGGTCGATTCTATTTCTAGCGTCGGACAGATGGAAAACTCGCGATAGCGACGATTCCGCCTTACAACTCGTCGCTGTTGACGCAAATATACTGACGAGAAATTCCAGAACCATTTAAAAAAAAAAAAAAATGTTGCTTAAGGACAGGTCCTGCTTTCGAAGGCCTTAAAAACGCTGTTTTTCGGGAATTTTTTTAGGATAGAAGTAATAACTCACCATAGCATAATTTTTGTTATAGTTTCAAGTATATTTATAGAATACAAAATAATTTTTTTTTTTGCGAAAATATTAATATGTTTATGTTTTATGTGCGAAGCCTCATTACTGAATTTTCACAACTACGGGAAAAGTGGAGCTCGTAATAGCTCCACTTGTCTCCACTCTTGTCTGAAACAAAAATCACAAATAATTTTGTTATTTTCATGTTTTTATTCTAGCTTAACCTATAACAACCCGAAAAAGTTGCGAAATTTTATATTTTTAGCAAGTTTGAAAGAAAACACGTTTTTAGATAAAAAAAATCACTTCCTCGAGCTATAACGATTGTTTAAACAAATTTTGTAAATAATTTTTTAGATCTAGTTAGAATAGAATTTAATTCGGAACATAACAAACGTTCATTCGTTTCAATCGGCCGTATAGTTTTTTTGCAATCTTTCCCGTAAATTAAAAAAAAAACGTAAAAACGAAAACTCGAGAAATCGGCGCTTCAAAGTTTACCTTGAGCTCGTATACCTTCTGGTAGCCGCACCACTTCGGTATATATCGGAAATCCTTTGAATTGGCCTCTAAAACTTTGGGAATATATTCTTGAATATATTTGGGATAGATTTAGCGAATTAAAAAAAAATCTATTTTTTTTACATTCTAAAACAGGACCTGCCCTTAATTTAATTTCTAACGAATATTAACGTTTTTACCATAGGCTCAATATTTATTTTTTACTCGGAATCAAATGATCCCTATTTTATTTACGATTTAAATTCACAATTACGTATTTTTAATAAAAATATTTAAACAATTATTCCCATCGGTTTTTAATTCAATCCTTATTCATCTTGAATGAATTCGCATTATAACCATTAATTTAAATTAAATCCTTATCGGTTTCTAGAAAAATCCAGCAATGTACGACGTGGGACAGCCCCCCCCCCGGCCATCTTCATTTTCTTCAATCACAAACATAACCCTACTTTCGTTATTATTTTAATTATTCTTCCCGTATCTACGCAACAGCTGTATAATCAACAAACACAACATCCCATAATCTAAAATATACTCGGGTATCATCTCATCGCAATAATCGTCCCTATTTCGAAGAAGAATTAAAAAAAAAAAAAAGAGGAAATCGTAATTAGCCATATTCGATCGTTCGCTTTGTAAAGCTTGTAATATACGTCGTCCGGAAATAAGGATGGAAAGATACCGAGATGCCAAAGAGGACTCGGACAAAGCTAGCCTGCTTTCTATCACCGGAGGAAAACCGGGAGTTCGGGCTCTACACTCGCTCACGTCCCAACACACTGTCGCCGTGTCGCTTTTATTCTCCTCCCATTCCATGTGGCCTCTTTAACGCCTCTATTTATCCACCTAGCGGTATGATATTACACCCTGAGGCACACTTGGGGGCCAACTCGCCGTTCGCGCTACCGCGCACGACGCACACGTTTATCCTCCGCTCTGTCTCTTTCCTATTCCCCCCTCCCGCAGCGCCCCACCAACCGGCCGACAGTTCCCCCACTCCGCCGACGCCGCGACCCACTCCACTAGACAACCGATCAGCTAGCCACGCCCAGTAATAGTCCCCGACACTCGATAAAACGACTAGTTCATTGGCCCACAGTGACTTTGCCTTACCACACAAGCCGCCCACGCCTCTCTCGCTCTGTCTCTCTCTCTCTCTCTCTCTCTCTCTCTCTCTCTCTCTCTCTCTCTCTCTCTTTGTCTCTTTTTAACAATTTCTATTTCAGTTTCTCAATCTCTCTCGCTCTCTCTCTTTTTTCTCTCTTTATTCAACTCATCGGCCACATCCCTCTTGTTCACAGCTCGCACGCGTGTGCCCTCACAGAACGAGAGAGAGAGAGAGAGAGGGAGAAGGAGAGGAAGACTTGCAAAGGATTAGAGAGTCGCTCGTTGGACTCGAAACGAAAAGAGCAAAGGTACGAGGCTTCGCGCTCGTGACGACAGAGGGTGTTGAAAATTAGAAAACTTTCGCGAGGGTGAGGCGGATTCCCTCGTCTCACTTTCGGCGCGGGGCATACCACACACTGGGAAAGACTTTTGCAAGACAAAACTCAAAGAGCCCGCGAATGAGGTAAGCTAGGTTAGGTATTTCAGATCTTTCGTCAATCTTGCCACGGTGCGACTCGGCTTTTCTTTTTTATAATTTATAGAGAACGAAAGAACCGACGAGATGTTTCGAAATATCGATTTTACGAAAAATGTTTTTAATTTAGTCGAGATTTCGTTTGTAATAAAAAAATTATAGTTTATAAAAAAAAGTCCTGGGATGGATAATCAATAATAATAAAAACTATGAAAATAATAAACAATTATCCGCACGGAAGTCATTAAAAAATGAAAAAGAAACTTAATAGTTCGAGCGAGTGAGAGGGGGGAATCGTGCCACCGAATATTATGACGCGAGTCTGTGATCGCTAATATATTAAGTGGCGTCAGGCAGTACGGTGTCAAATATCTTTTATAAACCTCTTAATGCCGCGCATCAATGAATAATAGAAAATAACGCCCTTCGCGCGACGTACGTTCTACAAAGGGCGGGATCGGGGTGAGCCACGGACAGACAGGGAGGCATATGGGCATCTGTTCCGTGGGCGAGCAGGTGCGGAGCTCGAATCGCTCGAGAACTCCCCCCAAAGTGGATTAAGAATTGTGAAAAACGTTTTTGTAGGGTCACGTGCGACTTGTCAAAATAAATCGTAACAGAACGATCTCGATATCACGGTGAAACCCTTTTTATATTCATATTTTCTTAAATTATATATTTATACGCAATTACCGTGTTATTAATCTTCTCCGACGTGAATTAAGGGAACAGAGACTTTAATTACGGAAGCTGGCACGCCCGAGGATGTATAAGCGTTTAAATAAACACATAAGCAACAAAATCCGAAGTCAATAATCAAAATTGACCCCTCAAGTCAATTCCCAGGGTCGCAAATGGCCATAACTCAACTCGTCGTTCCTTTAATTCAAACGCATCTATGCGTCCCTACTGACGCTAGTGCGCGAGCCTGAGTAACCAGCTGATGTATATTGTTGATGTATATCTATATGTAGATGAAATTTTCTCAACGCGTTAAGCGCTTAAAAAATGGTAGTTCGTTTTTTTATAATCGTTATATCAGCTGAAAGAGACAATGGAGTTTTAATGAAGGATATAAGTGCCGCATCTGCGTTCGTCCCGCAAGTTAATAAAAATGTTATCAGGTCTTCCATTATCCGGCATTTAAGGATCGCGCCCACGGGCCCTGGTAAAGAGAAGAGAAACTGCCTTGCACATATATATAGCGCGCAACGGTTAATTGCAAAGTTTTCTCCATTTCCTCGATATTTCTCTAAAGTGTCGTCGCGTCGCTACCGCGTATTATAATACCGAGAAGTACGCCAGGCGACGAGAGAGACGCTCGAGCGAAAGAGGGGAGAGAGCGAGAAAGAGAAAGAGAGAAAAAATACGATCGTCCGAATAAAAGAGGCGCAAGATAGTCCAAGAGAGTCGTCCTACGACGCCGGAGGATATAAAGTTCTTCAAAGTGAAAACGGCCGTGAGTAGCGAGAGACTGGCAACAGTCGAGGCAAAGAGGAGCCGACAATTTACTTCGGCTCGGAAAATTTGCATCCTCTTTGTATGTGTTTATATATATCTACATATAACACACACAACAACCCGTTAATCGTGCCCATCTTTCCCTTATTTTTGTTCTTTTTCTTCTTTTTTGGCTAAATAGAAAGCTTTACCAACTACGTGTACCGTGCGGTTTACGTATTTTGTGGTAAGAGCTTTACGTTTCGCGAAACTTTCAAAGAGATCTCAAACTTGTACGACGTGCATTAACACAACTGACGTAAACTTATGTCGTTGAGACGACAGTATTATTCCTCGGATGAAAAAAGACTCGATCAATGATATATATTTATCTTTGTAAACGTTTAAAATGTTTATTGTTTTTATTTTGTATTTTTTGCGATTTTTTTATGAGAAACGTTTTAAAGTAAACAATAATATAGACAAGTGATATAGTCACGCGAGTCGTTAGGTACGTACGGGTGAAGAGCAAAATAAAAATAACCTCACTTTTTTCGTCCTCTTTGTCAACCTGCGGCTAAAGACAGACGGTTGCGATACCCCTTCGGCGACGGTTCGTCGCTACTTTCACCTCTACGGCCGGTCCATTCTCTCAGCCGGGTTGTTATTCTCTCTTCGAACCGCAGTTTTGTTTCATACGAGTCGCACACTCATTTGTTTCTACTTTTTTCACCGAGCGACTAACCTACGCGTGAACAACTCGCACCATAACCTCATTGAATCTTGTTACGCATCGCGGATTTTTACATCGAGATAGACGGTAAATTAATCGATTAAACAATTGAGAATCTTTACCCAACGTGCACTGCGTGAATCTCTGCTGCGTTGCACGTAACTGGATTGCAAAATGGCCGCTCTTCTCCTTTCCTGCCACTATCGCCTCCCAAGGAATGTGTTTACAAAGGCACGTACGTACAGCATTTTCAGTATATACCCCGTATTTGAAGCATTTCCTTCGATTGTTCGCTGACGTAATGTATAAAGTATCGCGCAGAACATTACCGACGAATTACGTAGAGTAATGCTTTGGAAAATCCAGTGAGCATGACTAGAGGAACGAACAACACAAAATCTAAACTTTGTATAGTTAATAGATGTATTTTTATGTAAAATGCCATTTTCGCGAAGAACGATCTAGGAACGCTTGTTTTTACGGTTTGCCAGCGTCGCCAGCGTACACTGACGCCACCCTGGCTCGGGTGTGCTCATTCGTTATTAGACATTGTAAAAAGTCTGAGCCCGCTCGGTATGTATGATCGCTCAATTGATTATTGACTCGAGGAGTGTGTTCTGTCTTACCGATGATTTAACGGGAAGACGGTCGATAATTCATACTCCTGCCACGGCGTTGCAATCAGTCCATGGAAAACACGCACCTTGCTGCACTGTTCACACACGTTAGTTCCCGCGCGTTACGCGACAGTTCGTGCGTTGGCGTTTAATAGTTTTTTTGATAGATTTTCTCCAAGGTAATTATACTTTTGTGAACTGTTGAACAGCACCCTCGATTTATACAGCAATTCACTTGAATCTCAAGCGAACGGTGGTTCAATTTTTATATAATTGTAATCGAAGTTTTCATACATATTTTTCGTGAAATTGTCCACGGTGCCCCGTGGAAACAAAGGTTATGCGTTCGTCTTCAAACAAACGTGTATTACTTTAATCAAGTCACGATTGTGAAATAGATGTCCGAAATATTTTCCGCTTAACTTTTCGACGATGTCGGTAGTTCGCGAAGTAACGTGCCATAAGTGAAGTGCCTCTCGTTTCGCTCAGACCGCCGCCATTTTGGATATCCATCGGCGTATCGCCGCGATGTGTTCGGTGGCGTTTGTGTATTCTTTAATCAGAAAATCGAAGATAAGTGAGCTGCGATTGTATGGACATAATATTCATTCATAGTATTGCGTGTCTAACGACTTGTTTATGTACAGTGTGTAGTGAATATAGCGAACATAAGATTGTACAGGGTAATATTGACAAGGGTCGCCAGTTCATTCGAGGTCCGAGGACCAAATGTTGAACATCGTCGCCCACGCATGCGTATGTCCCAACATCGATGGAGACATCACAGTAGTACATGGCAAGATTGCGTATTGCATCCTAACAGCATTACTGGACCTGCTCCGTGAGATTGGTGCTTCTCATAATTGAGGTCATAATTCAAACTTTATATGTATCAAGCTTAAAGAGTTAGAGTCACTTATAACGCCCGAAAAACGCTTTTTCGAGATTCTATTTTTAAGACTGGTTTTATTATCTTTCGATAAATTTTTTACCATTAACTAATACATATATAAAGAACATAAAATCAAATTTTCAAGACAAAATAACAAAGGCACTTTCTTTTCGACTACAATTTCACCCATATATATTCGACTATAAAAAAAAACTATTTACCACAAATAAAAATTCTTCGTTCAAGGACATCAAAATTATGTCTATAATAAGTGGTAAAAATGTCAAAGCGATCCGTCGAGCGTGCAGCTACCACTACCTACCTACTTGTACCCATTCGACGGAGCTGCGCTCAAAGTTGCGTGTCTTCATAAATAATGCCCCGATTTGTCTACAATTTTTAGGAAATACTTTTGAAATATTGTACTTTTAGAAAATGCAAAAAAAATCTATTGTTCTAAAGTGCTGAGTGACTAACCCCTTAATAGTTATTAAGGATATGCATACAATGAAAATTGCTTTGGAGGAACATAATTCAATTTTCAACAGATCACGAATATGACATTCTCGTTCCGGATTTTTGCTATATTTCCTGTTAAACAATGCAATAACTGAAAAACTTCATTTTATCCAGCTTTTAATCGACAAAATGTCCTAAAAAACATTACGAATTTGGACCATCGAAATTTTGAGGAGGTGAAAATTTCTTTTTCTCCAAAAATACTTTATTAGAGGGGCGTTAGGAATCGGAAATTTCCTGTATAATGCGAATATCACATTCTTAATCTCGGCTTGTCGCAATTTCGACAAAATCATGAATCAAATAATTGGAACGATCGTTCCTTTTATCATTGCTAGATTTACGTGACCTATCTAGTCTTGATATCGCTCTTAAAATACAGTACCGTAGGCACACCATACTATAGTCAAACGATATCCAGTATCGAAGGAATAGGGGCGGATTGAACAGCTCGAGAGTTGCTGCTGCTTGCTCGAGTGTACAGTGAGCACCCTCCCAAACGTTTATTCGCAGGTCCGTTGCTCACCACGCGCCCGATAAAACTCTTCTCTCTTCATTGCCTCGCTAGAGCTCTAGATACATAAACAACTTTCATATCCGTTGAAAATACTTGTATTCAACAAGGACGTACTTCCTTACGAACAATTTTCTAAAAAAAAAACATTAAAATAACAACCCTCGTTAAAAGAAAATTATCATTAAAATTCAATCGTGATGATTAGTAATTAATTTCACCTAATGATAAATAAACTTTCACTCAAATATTTAAAATAATTGAGAATTATCGAAAATATCCTAGAAAACCATACGGTACTCGCAATCCCATGAAATGTTCGTCTAGTTTGGATCACCTCGAATCGAACAACTATGTCCAACAGCGTATCCAGCGTGTTATGAAAATATGTATATATCCGTACACACATAATTCCATGGGAGGAAAATTATTTCCAGACGCGTCCGTTCTGTTGGAATGCCTGGTTTATATATACGGACTATCGGGTCTCGTAGCTATTTTCCACGTTCCTTCGACCTGCTTCCACCTCTACCACCCTGGCTCCTTACCATTTCACTCCTTCATCGCGAAAACACATTCGATAAATTCCAAACCTTAATTTCCCTCATTCTCACAAAAAGAAACGTCGACTACTTAAATTCCAATGTTCGAATAATTTTATCTAACATTATATTCCCAAAATAACATTTGAATTATGTTAATATCTCATTTCGATTAATGAAATTAATTATCATCGAATGAATTCCAGGTCTATTAAAAAAATATCGATAAATTGTTATTCATTTTTGAGGGAGAGATACTCGTTATACGCCTAATAATTTCGAACGGCCTGACAATAGGAAGATCCGTTCTAACGATCATGTTGAATTCAATCGACACGTGGCAGCTTGCGGCTATTTTTTCTGCAATGAGCTCTGACGTAGGATCGTGACTGAAATGGTTGGAAATACCCGAGTACGTAGATTTACGACCTTCTAAATTCAATGTATACGTATATATATCATACATGCGTGTGCGCGGAATAAGTGTGAGAGGACAAATTATGTACAATTCGATGTACACACACATATATATATATATTTATATGCTGTGTACGTCGAATATATATACATTGTCGATGCTATAGGAAAGCACACGACCTCCCTCGATTTTGTCATTGTCCAGATTGAATCCCCGTGGGAACGAACACCGTACAGCAACGCCCGTTTAAACGTCGACCCCCGAAACCTCTCCTTCACAACGTATATGTACTTATTCCTACTTACTCGTAGCTCAGAATCTCTTTTAATGCACTGTTTGCTGTTTACACTTCGCACTAATGGCCACGGCTTAGGGAGATTTAAATTTGTCAGTTCGTGGCACACGAAACACACCCGTCGAATCCGACGGAGACTTTATTTTTATCTCCCTGTCCCCTCGCCTCCCTCCAGCGGGAATATCGCTCTATTACAACGTAACACAGTGACGAAGTTAAGTTCCAACAGAGATTAATCCCGATATTGCAATTTTGTTGTATCAATTGTTTTTTTTTCAATACCATTCCTCAATCTTTCGTTTTATTTTTCTTAATTGCCGTAAATTAAATCGTACAGCTTAAATTAATAAAGGCGAATGACGATCGTTAATTGAAATATTCGATTATTTCGATTTTTATCGTATCTTCGTATTTTCTCGCAAACATAAAGAAACATTGTAATTAGCGTGTTAAATTATATTGGTAATTGGTGATAAGAGTGTTTACGAGGCGTGTGATTTAGGCGTGAGACGGTAGAATGTATGAAAGCGGGGAAAGAGCGAGATGGTGACGAGGGGAAATATGTACACATACGTACCACACGGGAAGCGAGCGAGATAAGAGAGATATATGTTAGCCGGTGTACAACGACGATTCTCGGCTCTGCTTCGACCATGCGAAAACTTTGTCCAAGAATCTAATATGATCCGTGGTACACACACATTCTGGAGATTCCGGCAAAGCGGGCCGAGACTCGCTTCCCCCACCACTCCACACCTCCTCGCATATAGCCTAGAGCGCGGCGCTGCGAGCGCCCTCTCGCGCCAGCTGTTTGTACGACGCGAACTAACACGCGTAACCTTCAAATATACGTATATTCTCGTCGCACAAGCGTATCTCCGCGTATTTTCGTACACAAGTCGGTGTTTCTAAGTGTGTAACGATAGTAGTGGAAGAGACCCGACGGAGAAAAGAGGGAATCGTCAGGTGAGGACGAGAGAAGGCAGGAGGAACGAAAGTGAGACGGTGCGACTAATCGAGACGACGACGACGACGATGACGACGACGACGACGACGACGACGACGACGACGACGACGACGACGACGGAGAGGAAAGGATCGCGGTAGAGAGGGAGTTGCTATCTTAGCCGCCACAAAGCAGTGATAACATTTTCCCTCCCGGACAGAAGCCTAGCAACCCTGTAGGCGAAGCGGTCGCCTACCCGCAGGTCGATATTTCCGCGGATAACGCGGCTAACATCGCGTATCCATGGGCAACCAAAGCCTCATCGCCACGCCCCCCGCGATAAACATGGCCGACGCAAGAACGACGAAAATTCTTGCTAGTAACTGTCTCTGTATTGTATGTACACAGAGGTATACATAAGCGTATCATGCTTTGTCCGTTAAGTCAACTATTTTCTTTTTTTTGATTCCTCCTTTTTTCTAATACTTCTCGGATCGTCCTCGATTCGTTGATGAATCGTGGCAACGATTGAAAATAATAATTGTGAAGTTTTTAAAATTTGTTTAAATCCGTTTCTTATCAATTTGTATGTTATTTTTATTATAATTTAGTATAATTTAGAAACTTCGAGGTGTCGATAATTAGCTAAGATTGAAAATCTGATGAATTTTGCATGAATTCTCAAAATGTCGATTAAAATTCGAAGAACAACGGGTTTTTCAAAGAATAAATATAAATTAGAATTTTGTTGGCTCGAAAATGTTAATTGAGACATAATGAACACGTTGTTAAAAATTTACGTTAGAAATTGCGAGAAGTAAAACAAAAGGCATCTACTTGATGAAGAACGCACCGTACACGGTTTGTGCATAAATGTCCCTCCGCGATCCAAGGGACTATTACCATCGCGACTCCCCGTAGCTCATACTCATCGTCGCACTTGAATTGTCATAATATTGCTGGTCATTAGCGGGCGTGCGCACGCGTTATGAGAATATAGCCACGTATACGAACATATTCATCTATATATATATATGCAGCAATATATATTCTTGTCTCGTACACACTTCCCTGCGTGAAAAAAAACAATTAGGTTACAGAATAGCCCCAAATATATTTCAATGAAACATAAATTAATTAGTGTATTGACGAAAAATTTTGCATTAATAAATAACAATAATAAGAATAATGTTAATCCTAATAATAATAATAATAGTACAATAGTAATACAACAATTTTAATCAGTGGTCTAATTATTGTTTATAACTTCGTAATAATTATACAATAATTGGCACCCGCAAAAATCATTGCATCGTTAAATAAAAATAATAACAACACTTAATGCAACACTTTCGATCGTGGATTAATTAATTATGATCCGATAAAAATACAATATTCCGATAAAATTTTATAATAATTATTTTGTTAGCATCTCTCCTACGAAACAAATTGAAGCGGCAATTGTGACGAAAGAATTCATCGAACAAGGTGCCTTGTGAAGCTTGGGCAAAATATATAGATCGTTAGGTGGCATTAATTCTGAAAAACGGTAGCACGTATCAAAAAAAAAGAAACGAGATGACACGATCACTCGCTCGTCAAGGCACGCTCCTCTATTTATACGTATCGCGGTACGACGAGCCGGATCTTCTTCTATGTTCCCGTCGAACACCCCTTTAATCGTTCGGTCGTCAAGTGTGTGTGCTTACGGAATGTAATATATCCCCGGGGTTCGAGACGCACGTGACCAGTCGCGTGCCGGTGAGTGTTTGTTTCGGTTTGTATTGTCACCACCGCGATATGAGACTCACCCTGTATATATGTATATATATATATATAATATATATATATATATGTATATAGTCATTTCGAGCTATTTTGTCAAACGCTTTTCTCCCGTTCTCATCGCTTTTGCTCTTGTTCTTCGTACACGCGTTCGCTCTTTATCTCTCTCTCTCTCTCTCTTTCTTTTGTGAATCCCCGTCGATTTAAACAATTTCGCGCCTTTATCGCCCTACACGAGTAAATAACGATCAACGAGACCAAGAACACTCGGAAATCTCGCGATCGTACACTAACGAGTAGTTCTCGTTCATCTTTTCTCCAGAAACACAAAAACGTTTTCACTCTTGTAACTCGTCAAAATCAATTGAACAAAAAAATAATAATAAATTACATATTAATAATATAAAATAAAATATAATAAAATCAAATCGATTTAAATAAAAAAGAATCAAATAAAAAGTAAAGATTTCATGGCGACTGAGATCGGTGTTAAATAAAAAAAACGTGTATTTTCGAAAAAAAAACGACAAAAATTGATCAAATTTGTTTTTGCATCAACGAATCTCGCGATCGAAACTTCCAATAATTTTCCACAATTTTTCTAAACGTTTAATCATTGAAAAAAAAGAAAAGGAACGTAGAAATTAATTCAACGGAACATCCGTGAAATATTCGTATTCTCGGACGAGAGGGGATTTTCGTACACCTGGCACGACGAATGCGGAGGCACGAATAACGCATTTATTATACACCGATATGGCGCTTTACTTCGAGCCTCGTGAGCGTCGAGTAGGCATCGAGGAATGGGGACGAGGAGATTCCGTAGGGAAAAAAAAGTGCCAAGTATAACGGCTCGCGTCGAAACGCTATTGCAACTATAACCCCGGTTGATGTCGAAGTTGGAAGCTTGATGGTAAAGGGAGGCGGGGGAGGGGTTAGTGTCGGTAGTGGTGGCTGTTATCTCCGCATCACGATCAAGGAATGTAATATCGTCACCCCATGCGACAAGAGTTGCCTCGGTATCATCACGCTCACGCCCCCCTCCCCCCTCCCTCGGTGAGAGGATTAAAGCGCAATGAAAATCCACTCATTCTCTTCATGGGCGCTTTCTCTACGAGAGAGAGAAAGGGAGAATAGTGTCTCGGGAGCTTAGAGCAACACTTACCGTGCACGTGGTTTTTATACGTTTCATTTTTCTCGAAAGAGATTAAGAGAAATTGAAACAATGTCGATCGATAATTTTTTACCGATTCGATTTTAATTATTTGAATTATTGAATATTTATTTTTATTGAAAATTGATTTTGAGCGTGAAATTGGGAATAATTGATCGAAGGGAAAAAGATGCGGGACAAATAAAATTGTTTCAATTTTGAAATACGTAAGAAATCGGGGATTAATTAGTGCGAAGGTGTTTGGTATTATTGGTGGAAAAATGTACTTAGCATTTTTTTTCGGTGGCAGTCGGTAGTTCGAGTTTTCGACTCTCTCGTTTTTCTTCGTTCGGGTGTCGGTGTTGAAAATTTTCTGAATTATCGCACTTCACTCTTCCACGTAGTCGACACTTGGATCTTGATTGTTTTTCACACACGTTTCGAAACTTTTTTCGAAAATCAATCCAAATGACGAATCTTTTGATATTTATTTGAAATTCATCGTTCAATCTTTTTATTTTGAATTTTGATTAATTTTTTAGAAATTAATTCTTGTTCGGTCATAATTCTTCAAACTGTAAGCTTTTGCTTGAAATTTATCGGATCGAATTAAAAATTCTCGATTTAATTAATAACGTGAAAAAAAAAAATTATTTTATTTTATTTTTCCACTTTCTAAGATTTTTCTCGAATAAAAAGAAAATCGATAACAAAAAGAAAAGATCAAAATCTATATTTTGTACAACTTATTTTCGTCCTTCCTTTTTCCATTTTCCTATCGATGAACAATGGAAAAATGGAGCAAGTACGTAACTGTGACGGTGGGGATTGAAGGATCGCGCGTTCGTCACTCGAAGTTTCGACGAGGAGACAGACAGACAAACAGACACGAAAGATACAGTGAGACGAATATACACTTAAGTACAATTTATTATCATTTTACGTTATAAATCTATTGTTTTTGACACAGAGTTTTCGCTATATGATTTTGTTTTTCTTGTTGCGAGTAATATCGATATATATCGTTCCGAGTGCTTAAGGCCCTCGCCGATTAAAATTCTTTTGGTTTTTTCGTTTGGTTGTTGTTGTTTTTTTTTTCTTTTTTTCCTTCTTCATCATCTTTCTTACAATATTTCATTCGATATACATATAGAAGGTACGTTAAACTAAGAATAAATTGCACGATGGATCCGGGATACAATAATAACAGAGAGTCTTTTGATATTCCCTAGTTTTCGAGCAATATTATGTTCTCTCTCTTTCTTTCTTTTTTTTCTCGCTTTCTCTCTCTCGTTTCCATTTCTTTGTTTCTTTTTCTATTTATTTTCCAATTTTTAACCGACGGAGAAAGCTAGAGAGAGGCATAGGGAGACAAAGAGAAAGACGAGGAGAAGAAGAGAAAGAACGAGGGAAAAACAATTTCGCAATATTAACTCTTTCCGGCTTTCGTTCAGGAATCACATTTTATCTCATCTAACTATACACTCGCATGTCGTTCGCGTCGTTTGTTTTTTCCTTTTCATTTCTTCTTTTTTATTCTTCTCTCATATTTTTCGTTCTCGTCGTTTCGTTCCTTTCGTATCTTTACTGTGTGGGTGTGTGTGTGTGTGTGTGCGCATAATATATCTTACCGAGGTCGGTTGGGGCAAGATTGAGCATTCTCGTCTCCCCCATCTTCGATGTTCCTCGCTCGACTACCCCGTTCGATCGTAGAATTAAATTAATCGAAGTGATCATGATAATTATTCAAAAATATAAATATATATATATATACCTGTATTAAAAAATAATAATACAAGAAATATTGCGAAAACGAATTATTTAGTGACATAATTAACAAAAATAAAAATGAACGAAAGCAAAGAAATCGCTGTTTTTTGCTTCGAGAATTTCTCGAGAATAATTCGTATTAACCGTTCGAAAATTATAACTATACAGTAATTTTTGTTCCATTAGTTCCATTTTCCCTCTCTCTCTCTCTCTCTCTGTCTCATTTTCTTTGTCTTTGCTCTAGCCGTATCCTTTTATTAATTTCTAAAATCTGTACATCGAGCCCGTACAAAGAACGTCGTCGCAAATCACGAGATTTATTTTCGTTCCACGTTTCAAAACCGTTCAACCGTGACCATCTTGCCCCGATCCTGCCGATGCGTAAGTGTGCCTATGCTTTCCTCGTACGGTATCGTGCGTATAATGAGAGTCTAAGAGCTAAAGATTTTTTGTTTTCCTTATATTTTTATTTTTTTATTTTGCTTTGTTTATTTTGTTTTTTCACCTTATCGTCGTATTATGTACACTAAGCATGGCCGACGCGTCGTGGGTGCGCGCCGGAGCTTATTTGGTTTTTTTTCTTCTTTTTTTTTTAAATTTTCTCGTCGAGAAACATGTATTATGTACTCGTTTATGTATATATGTACTCGAACGTGCGCGGTACGCGCATGCGCGCGGACAACAATACAAAGGATCGTACCGGCAACCCTCGATCCACCCCGAGCTCTTTATTCAACACCAGGGAGAATGCCAACGGACCGAGGAAAGAAGAAAAACAAAAAAAGCAAAATAGAAAAGAAAGAAATAAGAGAATCTCCCTCTCCCCGTTCCACGCGCTATAAAAATCAAGTGCTATGCACACACGTAAAATCGTGACTGCTGTATTTACAGTGCTGTTATTGCTCCATGCCGCCTCCCTCTACCGATACGAACAAAAAAAAATCAAGTAACCTGCTCTTTTATTTTTTCCATCGATCTATCTCGCTTCCGCTCGGGACGTATGGAACGATCGAGTGGCAATCGTCGCGCGAGCACAGCCGGTACGTTCGATCGTAATCTCGCGCGCATCGTTTTTCTTATCCTTGATTTATTTTCATTTGTTTTTTAACTTTTTTTTTTTTATGTATATACTCCCGAACATGAGCAGCTTTGAGTTGTTCGCGACAGTAGGTTTTTGTTGGTCGAATCGAATCATGATGATTCGATATTCGTTCGGCAAAACAACGATCGACGCGCGCAGATTTGTTTTTCGACGATAAATCGAAGAGCCGGTTTGTGTTGGAAAAAATAACACGATGCGTTTATGTTTTTGTGTTCTTCGATTTTTGTATTTGTTTGGCTTCGAGCCCAAATCGTCTTTGTATAACGATCATTGGACGAATAAACAGTGCTCGATTCGCGATTGTGAATAATGATCGTGTCTCTTTCGCGACGACGACGTTATCGTCGAAAATGTTGTCCGTAAGCTATAGGAAGGACTCGATCGGTAACTAAACCAGCTCCCTCCATTTTCGCAAAAAATTGTAATTTCGAACGAATTATCACACATTTCGCGAATAAATCTAGTCAAACGTACTTTGTTACCGTCGCAGCAGCTCCCGGAGTTGCCTCGCGCATGCGTCGTCGCGATCTCCCGCTCGCGACTCGCCACGCGCACGCGCCACGATCTCTCTCTTTCGCTCGAGTCGTTCTCGCGCATGCGTTGCGATCTCTCGCGCATGCGCGATCGATCGCACCCCACTCACTCTCACCGTGCTCGCGGCTTTCCGCGCCAATACGATTAGATGAGCGGCGAGAATGCCGAGCTCTGACTCCTGATCTCGCGATGTTCCGTCGGGCTGAGATCGAGCAGTCCCCCGACGATCGTGTGATCGGTATTGCCCCCTTGTTTTCCAATGAGCGCGTCTATGCTGAAGCTCTGTTTCTTGTCGTGAGACGTCGACGTACGTCCCGCGGCGAGAATCATTCTCTCGTTCGGTATACAAAGACCACCGTGGTGTTGTTGCTGATGATGTTGTTGTTGTTGCTGTTGTTGTTGCTGTTGCTGATGGTGCTGATGGTGTCTACGAGGTGGCGCTGGTATCGCCACCGGTTTGTAGAGCGGCGGTGGTGGCGGCGGTTCGAGAAAACCGCTAAGCTTGAGGGCCTCGAGGGCGGACGAAGGAAAGTCCAGTAGTGGGAATCCCGGTGGCGGTGGTTGCGAGAGATAGGCAGCTGCGGCGGCTGCCGCTGCCGCCGGATAATGAAGACCGGACGATGCGCCGGGATGTCCAGGAGCGACCGGACAACCACCTCGCCCGGCCGGAACCGGGGCAGGGCAAATGGCGAAAGTCGCCATGAGCGCTCGATCCCGCAATACGTAATGAGGCGGTGGCCTCTTGTATCTTTTGCGACGACGTAAAAAGCTACCATTGTCGAACATATCCTCCGCGCCTGGATCGAGCATCCAATAATTACCCTTACCCGGATTACCCGGCTCTCTCGCGACCTTGACGAAACAATCGTTCAACGATAAATTGTGCCTTATCGAATTTTGCCATGCCGGAAATTTGTCGTGATAATACGGAAACCTTGCCATTATGAAATCGCAAATGCCGCTAAGGGTGAGCATCTTCTGAGGCGATTGCAATATCGCCATCGTTATCAACGCGATGTAAGAGTAAGGTGGCTTTGCCGGCGAACCCGGCAATTTGCCGTCGGCCGTGACGTAAGTCGACGGCTGATTACCGGGACACTTGCCGTTTGGTGATACGCTCGATTCCGACGACGACGATATCATCGAGTACTTTCTCTTGATGCCGCGATTACGATTACGCGGAAATTCCGGTGATATCGATGCCATTCTTCCAATATTGTCGAGACTCACGGGATCGACGATCGTCCCGCTACTGTCCGAGTCGCGATCGCTGTCACCGCGACCGTCGCACGACGCGTTGTTCGACACAATCATCGGATTAACGTCCATTTTCATTAGCGCTAGATCGAACATTTATAATCACGATTAACGTCCTTACGTCGGATGCGAAAAACGCGAAAATCTTGTGTTTCACCGGTTTCTTTTTTTTTTTTTGTTTCTTTCTTTTTTTTAGTTAACGCGTGTGTCTCACGCAGAGGTGATTCGAGTTTTTGTCTTCAACACTCTCGAGCCGACGCACGACGACGCGTTTCTTCGACCTCGTTTTTGACCTTGAACGTCGTCATTGTCCTTGTACGCTGTGACATTGAAGCGTTGACACGCACTAGCCTCGTTACAAACACACGAAAGAATAACAATGGTGAAAGAAGTAGAAGGTCAACTGCGACGATCTTTCTCTTTATCCGTCTCACTCTCTCCCCTCTCTCTCTCTCACTCTCTGTTTCTCTCTCGTAGACACTGCCTACCGCCGTTTGCTGGTAATGCAAACTGATCTCGCCTCAGACGCCAAAGTTATCTCTCGGAGCGTGTACGCGCTATCGTCGTCGCGCTTACGCTAATAGTTTTGTATCCTCAACCGAGTTTTTGTTTGTTTGTTGCCAAGCGATAACGAATCCGACCGAGAGCTCCTTCCTTTTTTCATTATTTTTCTCTCTCTCTCTCTCGCTCTCTGACTCGCTCTGAGACTCTCTGATATGCACAAACTCACACAAACTTCCGTTCTTCCTTTATTTCTTTCATCATTCAATTTTTAATTGCTCTCTCTTTCTTTCTTGCAATCTTCTCTTCTCGACGTATTTTTCTTTCACGTGCGTCGATCCGTCGCTAACGATGCGTGGTTCGTCCGACGACCTTTCTCTCTCTCACTCTCTCTTTCTACACAGGTCCTCGTTACTTTTATTTTTTATTTTTTACCAACAAACGTTATATCGTCAATGATTTCCTTCACCTATCTTCGAGAACTTTGCACTTGTTTTCGTCGTTCTGTCCTTCTCGTTACCTGACTCGTCAGGGCCAATCGCGTAGCTCCAGCTGATGCCGGAGACTCGTCTGGTGCAATGCCGTCGCGACGTTTCGCTCGCTCGCGTCCCGCGTCATTAGAACGAAATGAGTGTTAATTGTTTAAATCGAACGAACGTAAGAAATATAACGACGAACCTCGTAATTGAAAACTGGGTACGACGTGATTATGGCGATAGGGTGTTCTCGTTCGTTTCGAGGCGTTTCGATTCTTCGACACGTTTCCGCGACCTTGAAGTCACGTTTACTCTACCGAGGTCCCGCCTGTTACAACAACCGTTATACGATCTTTTTGTTCTCTCTCTCTCTCTCTTTGTCCCCAAAGATTAAGCTTGTACGATCAACGATTTAGCCTCGATAACACTCGTGACCGAATTGTTCGAACCGAGTCACGTATCGATTGCGCGCGGTATATTCGTGCCATTGGATACGTCGAGACACTTTTACTTCGAACGCACGATTTTCTGTTCTTTTTTAAAATTAAATATTGTATTCATTTTTTTCAAAAGTCATCAGCGAGTCAACGTTTCGTCGTATTTTTTGCCCTTCAAACACTCGTCGGCTCGATTAACGGGTACACTTCTCCGATCGTCATGATCTTCCTTCGTTGACACAGATTTATCCTTCTCCCGCGTTAAATCGACCACGACTACGAGATTTTTTTCTCAAAAATCGTTTTTTATTATCATTTTATTTGTCAATCCTGCGTTATCGTCCGATTTATCGTTAGTCGACGATTCAAGGATAACGGAGAAAAAACAGTAGTAGACGTTATATACATATAGATCTGTATAGATGATCGTAGAACGACGGACCGTAAGGAATAAAACAATTCAAAGTCGATTCGGCACTGTTCCGAACGTAACAAAAATCTCGTGACCGGCTTAGACGATGGAAAAATCCTTTACGGGTCAACGTCGTCGCGTGCCTCTTTTTCACTCTCGTGCTCACGTATAAATTTGTGCGGTACGTAATCGTGAGAGAGAGCAGGGGCAGCGTTGATGCTGCGTGTTGCGAGAGAAGGACTGCCACACGGGATCTCGGGTGAATTGATTTGGACGGCTCCCTCTGGAGTCGACACTGGGCGGGTTCGAAGGGCGGGGATTTACCCCCTCTATTCCCAGCCACTGTCTGCTCGTTTGATAACTCGTCCTCCCCCCTTCCGCCGCGCTTCCTGCGTCGCCCCCTCTCCACTCTTTTAGTTTCAGACTCTCTCCCCCTCTCTCTCGCGTGCGCTCTGTCCAGCCCTTAATCCCTAAGGAAGAGGGTTTTACTGTCGCGCCGACTCGTAGGGTCGAAATCAGGGTGAATTGGGGGTCATCTAAGGGAACGTTCTTATATTTATGCCATGAACCAACTTTTCTTAGTGAAACAATGCTACGAGTGAGATGTTTTGTTGCGCTTTTGCGAGATATACTAGAGAGATAACGGTAGATTAGTGATTATGGAAAATTGGGAGAGATTCGAGGGTGAGTTATCTGTTTAAAGAAACACGTCGTTGCGATAAGTGTAACGGATCGGGAGAAAATAAAGATTTTATTTTTGTTGGCAAGTTTGGGTAGTTGCGATTTTGAGACTTTTTTATGTATATTTATTGTTTTTGCTTTATATGACAGATGAGGTTATGATTTATAAGTTTGTTTCGATATTGTTGAAATAAATGTACGTTTTCGCTCATGATCCGTATTACCCCGATATATTGTAAACGGAGCGAGGGAGTTCCGAGAACTAGGAATGGCGCGCTCGGTCGTGAAGGGAGGAGGAAATGGTGTACGCGCGAGATCAGATTTTATGTGTGTGTATATATATATGTGCGCAAAGACCAGAGGGTTAGCAAAATAGCGCGGGATAGATAAAGGGAAATTCAACAAACCCCGAACGCTGGAGGGTGAAATTGTAACACTCGAGCTGAAACGACCAGAGGTACGGTGCTTTGCTTTGTGCCAGTCTCGAGAATCTCTCCCGAAGTTTGCCGCGACGAGCGAATACCGGCATAGCTCCCCTCCAGGTTTCGTCCGTAAACGCAAACCAGGCCCTTCCCCCCGTTCGACGAAACAGTATACGTACCAACCACTCGCTATCGGATACAATATTTATTACGGAAGAATTTATTATACGAGCAAAAAGCGTCCAGTATTTCATTAAAAGCGTCTAAAAAGTTGTTCGGTGTGATGGGGAAACGCGTCAACAGCGCTCGCGGCGGAGAGTTTCGACAACTCAGGTGGGAGATCTTTCTCCCGCATTAAATCGACCACGAGTACGAGATTTTGTTTTCGCAATATCTGGAATGTCATGACCATGTTTGTATATATTTTCGCATAAATTGTACTCTTACTTGTGAACAAGTCTTGATCAATAAACTTTTAAAAGAAAAATCTTACGTCGCCTTATTTCACCTAACCTCGGATTCTTTCTTTGTACGAAAACTCGTCGAATTGTTGGGGTAATGCGCCGTGTTCGACGCGCGCACGTATCTATTGTCACGAGCCAACGATTTAGATCGTGGAATGAAACATGGCAGGCTAGGAGTTTCGCGACAATGTCACAGAATCCCGAGTGTCGAGAGGTCGAAAGGTCCTAATTTGTCGAGCCTCTCGACCGTCCGTTCGAGATCGAGGACAATAGAGGCTGCTAAGCGAGAGACGACCAGTGCCAGTGTGTACGTCGCGTCGCAGATTTTCATCATCTCTCCCTCCTCTCCATCGCTCATCGAGAGAGGGAGCCACGGTTTCTCGTAAACGTAGACCATTTTCACGCCAATTTAATCACGAGATACGAATGATTCAGCCACGGAGCAATTACGTACTCGACTCCGACGAGCTCCAGTAGCAGAAACCAACAATGGCCACCAAGAGTATGATTGTATACACACTGTACATAACCCATACGATCGTTCGAATACAACGAAAAAAAACCTTTCTACTCAAATCCCCCCCTTATGTTTAATCGGTACACTTTTGTACCCACCTAGCATTATAAACAATATTAATAATTGTTTAATGCCAAAATATTATTATAATTATTCTCTTCCACAAATGACAATTTCTGAAAGAGGATAATAATTTTGTGTATAAACATTTTGAGAAATCACACAAAATGGCATATCGATTGCTAATATCGGTGAAATTGATTCTAATTTCGAACCGAGGGCTCTCTCTCTCGTTCCCTCTGTCATTGCGAATTGCCTCGCGGGTCGCGGAGTTCGGCGGCTATACGCATGACAACAATTCAACCATACCTGCGAGGCAGCTCAAACAGATTCGGTATTATGCGGCGACAGTGCATACAGCTCACAGAGAGAAGGATGTGCCGTTGCTTTGCCCGCGGGAGAGGAGCGTGACTCCCTCTCGCCCTCTGTGTACCGGGCTTGTGTTTGTGTCACTGTGTAAGCGCGGCGTGTGCGTGCGTATTCTCTCGTAGTAATATGGCATCAGTGAAACGTGGGGAGGAATCCAACGCACGGCCGAGCATATATTTGCCTGTGAGCGCGTGTGCGTGCGAGGCGCGACGCGCGCGTGTGTGCGCCGTGCAGTGGCTGTGTGTGAGTGCCAACGAACGAGCGGAGCGCGAGAGAGTGGGCGAAGGAGTGGGGGGAGCGGAGCCGGTGCGATGTCAGTGGCAAACTACCGAGCGGTAGAGCGAGCGGAGTGGGGGGAGAAGAGCTGCGCGCGCAGCGAGGGCTCACGCTATACGTATATATAGCCGTGTTTGCAATGGTGCGGTGCTAGTAGATAGACGGTTGGGAAATATATACACAGATATATACAACGAACGGAGTGAGATAGAAATAGAGAAGGAGAGAGAGAGGGAATGCGCATAGCGTACCTGCTGTTCGGATGGGTTCACGGACTCGGCATTCGCGACGAGAGCGAATATTATGTTTACCCGTACACATGGCTTTGCGATGCAAATAATCCGGTATTATTGCACTTACTCGGCAATCTCTCTGTCTCCCTCACGCTCTCTCTCTCTCCCTCTCTCTCTCTCGTAGTGAAATCTCTTTCGAATCTGTCCTATCATCTGGAATACCTGTGCAAAACGTCACACCCGTTCGAGTAAAAATTCTACTATCGTCAACTTTGATCCACGAGCGTAGATTATTTGCCGTTTAATGTTTGTTTTTTACATTTTTTATTGTCTTATCGGGACTAATTATTATTACAGTATTATGCAAACTCGTGATTTTCGATGATTACTTTCTGAACAAAAAAAAACGTCTTTTCCTATCTCGCTAAGCTCTTTCTCTCTCTCTCTCTCTCTCTCTCTCTCTCTCTCTCTCTCTCTCTCTCTCTCTCTCTCTCTCTTTTTCTTTGTCTCTCTCTCTCTCTCTCTCTCTCTCCTTCGCGACTATCTTTGTTGACTTGTTGGTATTATTGCAGATACGTATCTTTACATTGTACCGTGACGAGAGTTTGATCAGTGACTCTGCTCGTTATATTCACCTCGTGTGCGCGAACATTCGTTTCGGTCGAGTCGAAGAAACTTTGCTACTTTTCGTGCAACCTGTGTAAATCCCGACCCTCGACGCTCTCGTCTATCAGCCATTTTGCTAGAAATATTCGTTCCAATGATTGTTTTCGAACTCGGTCGATATTTCGAATCGATAGAAAACGACTTGATTTTTATCGTCGATGAGAACGTGCAATCGACGCATATTCAAAATTACTGGCCTCATTATAATCACGACGATCGGGAATTCGACGACTTCCGTTACTACTAGAAAATCTCGATATCCTGAAATGTACATCCGATTTTTTACTTATCTATCGCATTTTTGTCCATAAATCCTGTGCAGATATCCGTGGCTGCATAGACTTCCGATTTTTCCATTTCCTTCCGCATATTCGATTTATCCTCGATATAATAATATTATATTATAGCTCATTAGAATATTCATCGTATAATTTTCTCCTCGTCGAAAAACAAAATTGTAATTAAAAATAAATATCTCAATTCCCATCGAATTAATCGTAAACAATTATATTCCACGCGTTAACGACGTATAAACGGGATCTAACGCTTAATATCGAACGCGTTGGGTTACGTCGACATTTTTCTTTTTTCTTTTCTCCACCCCCTATTTTATAATAGTCCCAAAGGAAACACAAGGCGAAACGACAAGAGAAACGCGGGGCGCGCTAACGTTGAAACAAAGGAGAGGCACTCGTGGCTCCTCGCAGCTCTTTCTTTTTCGTTTTTCCTCGCAGCACCGCACGTTGATCGCGAGGGTTGCCTCATTCATTCCCTCAAACACTCGGTTTCTCTTTCTCGTTTTCTAAAACTCCCTCTCTCCTCCGTTTCTTTTTTTCGTTGCCTTTTCATCCCCTCAAACCTTTCTCTTTCTCTCTCTTTGGAGCGAGGGCGCGTGCGCCTATTTTATTTTCTCTCGTGCTGACAAATACCGGTTCGTCGAGTCGACCGCAACGCGACGGAGAGGGCCGTAGGATTACATGGGCAAAGCAAGTTGCGGAGGTGGAGGAGAGCTCGACTGGTGAGTTAGAGGTAGCCTGAGCGTGGAAAGAGGATCGGGGTTTGGGGGGGGGGGAGAAACAGTGGAGTGGTCGAGGAGACGGAGGAGTGGGAGAGGAGGAGGCCAAAGAAGCGGGAGGAGGTGCAAAGCCTCGGGTGACTCCGGTCGACTTTAGTCACAGCCGCACGCGTGTTACACGTTGTATATATACAGTTCAATCCTACCGCTCTTGTATACCGTTAATACTCAACGGCTCTCACACGTCGGGCTCGGAAGCTCTCCAAAACCCGCTCTGTGAACAATCCCTCGATCCTCTGCGGGAAGATTATACGCCGCCATCTTGGATGTTGGTAAATATTCCCTCCAAGAGAAAGCGTGAGATAGGGTAGAGCAGCTTGTAAAGCTATAGGGAAGAGCCGCGGGGCAGGGGTTTGACGAGAGAGAGAGAGAGAGAGAAAAAGAAAGAGAGAAAGAAAGAGGGAGTGAGATAGAGTTAGCGAGAGGGGTGGGGGGTTGCACTAGTAGGAGAAGATGAAGGAGCTGTGGTGGGGTGCGGTGCGATGGGGGGTAGGGAGGTCTCCCGAAAGCCTAGGGTCGCGCACGAAGACAAAGACTCGAGGGAGCTGCTCCCCCCGATTGAGGGAAAGAGCTCGAGCTACGTATAGACCGAGATGGCGACGAAAGACAGCGGGGTAGAAAGAGAGTGTGCCCGATGAGTACAGAAACCGACGCGGATGTGCACTGGCGCGATGGCGGAGAGTCGTAGAGAAGGAGGAGGATGAGAATGAAGAGGTGGAGGAGGAGGAGGAGGAGGGAGGAAGGGGAGGGCGGAAGAGGAAAAGCCGAGGCAAAGAAGTGCCAAGTGGTGCTCGACGAAGCCCAAGGCGGTTATAGGCCGGCTACAAAGAATACTGTCGGCTTTGCACCTTTCCAAGATGTCGCGTGGCGTCCACTTAACTCTGCTTCTCTCTTCTTCCTTTTCTTTTTTTTTCTTTTCTTTTTTTTTTTTACTTTCTTTCCTTCATCTTCTCCTTCTTCTCCTACCGCGACCTTTTCTTCTCTTCTCTTACTCCTCTTTCTTGGCTATAAGACTCCCCACCACATCGGCAAAAATCATGTAGTTACGCGCCAAACAGCGCTACTACTCCTCGCTCCCTCGCTCACTCCGGTTTCTTCGCTGCGTTTGCCTTTTTCCCCTATGTCCATGGTTTTTTGTTTTATTTTTTCTTGAATATTCATATACGCTTCGTTATAATCGGTAATTTTGTAGACGGTGGTCTTTCTTTGAACTTTTCAGGAGTCTTGGACACTTTGTGAGTCAGTCTTGTTTGAATTTTTGGTATTTGCATGTCGAGTACTTTGACGAATGAGAATAATAATAATAATTAAGAATAATATTAATAATAAAATAATAATAATAACGATGATTCAATGTTTTATTATTACGTCATTAGGGCGATTATAATGATAAAGATAAGTAATTGGAAAAAGTCACGTGTATATGTCTTTAAAATACAGATCGACTTGGAGATCAATGTAAAATGGAACGGTAGACTCGAGCCATAAAGTAAACCAAGAAGGCAGGGGCACGATAACGTCGAGCACTTCGAGTCGAAAAATCAGAACCATGGAACAAAATGACACTAACATTTTCTTTTTTACATATAATTTACGTTTTATGTTAAAAATAATTTTCGAAAACAAGAAGTAAATTATTCGCGAATTATACAAAATTTACCTATAATTTGCTTTCTTAGAACAAAATGGCGCTAAGGTTTTTCTCACGTATAATTTACGTACGATACGTTTTATCTTATTTTCAAAAACAAAAAGCAAATTTGCGAATTATATCAAATTTCTATGAAATTTGTTTTCGTCGCTTGAAACATTTTACATTAAAATCCAATTATACGGACATAATACAAAACTGTGTTTACGTTTTTCTGTAAATAAACGCATTCGATATATCTGTGTACATGTATGTATAAAGATATCCAGGATAAACGTAGCGAGAAAAAGGATCGAGGTGAGCAGGATATTCGCGACAGGGCGCATGATCCGAACCGCAGCTTTGCTGGCTGGTTGGCTGTGCGAATTCCGACCTCTAATAGTCAGGTTTGCGTTTGAGGAGAGTGTTAAAATCGATAACGCTCTCGACGTGGTACACACCATTACACTACACAGAGTCCTCCGATACGCCGGAGTTGGCTTGATGAGACTACGTACCGCACAGTATGCGTAAGTTCTACCCGCGCTATTCTCTCGTCCCACACACTGCTTCTCCTTCTCTCTCTCTCTCTCTCTCTCTCTCTCTCTCTCTCTCTCTCTTTTTCTCTCTCTCTCTCTCTCACTCACTCACTCACTCACTCACTCACTCACTCATTCACTCACTCACTCATTGGACCACGAGAGAAGAGGGAATACACGCCGCGCGACGAATTTCGCACTGATTTTCGGGCGGGCCTATCGGTATGCAATCCAGCTTTTGTCGGTGTACATCGGTCAATCTAACCACCGAATGCTCGAAATTGAAAATTTATTGATTGCATTCAGATATTATGTGTGCTCGTTCCCCCTCCCTCCCCCCCATTTTCCTGTTTACTCTGACGTTTTGCGATCAACGACCGTGAGAAAAAAACACCCGCGTTTTCGACCAAAATATTAGAATTCCAATTTCGTCGAGGATTTTTTATTTTTATTACCGATGGCATGTTTTTATTTTTTGTTTTCGATTTTATTAATCCCCTTTTGCGACGATACATTTCGTCGAAACTCGAAATAACATGAAAAAGTTTTTTTTACAAGGCAAAATACCCAAATATTTCCCATTTTTTTGTTGACTATTTTTATAAACTAGAATCTTTGCAATCCGCTTTCATTATCCATCGCCTGATACTCGTTTTTCAAAAAATTCATCGTTTTAAGTAGAATTTCATTTTTTTTCGATTCTTTGATTTTCGACATTTTTCACGTTCTAAATTTCACAATGTTTCTCCATTCGCCAATAAATTCCGTTATAATTGCCAACGATTACATTTTAAAAAATTTGTTTTTCGAAAAAATACAAAATTTCCTTTATTCCCGAAAATGTATTTATTTAAAATCTCGACTTGTGCTATTTTATCAGTTATTTATTGATATCATCGGCTGACCGGACATAATTTTAAAAAAACACCCGCAAACACTACGATATAATCCTCGACGATTAAATTTCTCGTCTCGAACCTGACAGAAATTTAACAAAAAAACAGTTCTTTCCAATTTTTGTTCTACGTTTCTTCCATTTTTCCTATTTTCTTCGGGGTCAAAACGTGTCGTGGCTGCTCTGGACTTCGGGTACCGTGGTTCGAGATCGACGAGGTACGCGTATCCATCCCCTTCCCTCTCCCGAGCACATCTCTAGAGTCATCGATATTAAAATATTCCGGTGTGAGGTCGCGCGCGGTTGGTCGTCTCGTCGGCGACGCTCGTACACAAGAAGAGGCCTCGCGATGACGCGAGGGTGAAGTGAGGGTGATAGGGGTTAGACGATTGGGGGGGGGGGGGGGGGAGGACAAGAGAATCGGCTGTATTAATAATTTCATTTCGTCGTGAGTAACACTCGAAACGGATAGTCGAGAATAGAGACGACGATGGCATTAAGGCGATATAACGCTGCGCACTTGTTTGAAATTCAATGGGATGCAAATCCGTTTGAGTGGAAGCAGCAGCACCGGCACCAGCGCCACCGCAAGCCTATTTTGCACATTGGCCCCTCTGCGATCGTGGCAGACACCAACCGTACACTCCGCGTGCGACATGTTCTTTCTGTATATATATATAAGTACACACACACACATACATACACCCTCATATACATATATATATAAATATATATATATATTTATATGTGTATGTAGGTATGTATGTATTTATGTATGTATGTATGAGTCGTTGGCGCAGTACGCTCTTCTCGTTGGTAAACACTTGACTCTCTTTTTACCAAGCTTATGGAATATTGATAAACCCGGTGGCTTATACGCAACCGAACCCTCTGCCCCCACTCCCTCTTCCCTCACTCACCGTTTATATCATTTCACAATTCAGCAGCTCGATGGTTTAATCATTCGTTCGATCTTTGCACCATCAGCAGCGTTTAATTATTATTATCTATTGTTATTTTGTTTTTTATTATTTAACATCTGGTAACGTTATAAAGCTGTTTCGAAAGATGTGTATTTTCAAAATTTGAAAGAATATTGAAAATTCGATCGATATTTGATATTCGATTGTTCGAGACGATTAGAAAAAGAACGAAATTTGTGTTTTTTAATTTATACGAAAATAAATGTCGAATATATTCTTTACCCCGATTTCTGGGACGAGAACAATGGTGTTTAAATGAATTTACTCATCGAAGTCTAATTTGAATTTTTGAAAGTCTAGCGATATCGTTGAATCTTATTCATGTTATAATTTCTCAGAAAAAACACACAGAGAAAGTAACCAACGCTCGTAGGTTTTCTTCTACGAGCGACAGGGGTTGAAAACCACTCTCTTCCCAGACGTACTCAAGTTTCCGTCCGTATCGTCCGGTTGATACAGTTTTGAGCTCGCGAAACAAACGTCGTGAAACAGAAACGTGACCCCCCCCCAATGTGCACTGTGCACAGGCAATTCTCTCTCTTTGTCGACTTCTATCTACAGTTATATAGACGTATTTATATCATGAGGGGGAAGAGAGAGAATCGTGTATATATGTATCCGGCTCTTTAGAAATATGCACGACCATTGAAACTTCGAAACAACGGCCCCCGACAATCCAAATTATAAACATTGCTCGTGGCCTTTCATAGCAGTTCCATTTTGCCAAGTGCGCGGTTCATTTGGAAATTTCGTCCGCGCCCTCTGATCCCTCCTCTGTTCTTTCTCCTTTCTCTCTCTCTCTCTTTCTCTATCTCTATCTCGCTCTCCGTCTCTCTGTCCTCGTCTCGTACTCTTGATCGTCCACCGCTTTTTTCCTCCAGAAACGAAAGTACTCTTGGTTCTCGAGTGGCCACTAGTACATGCGGGTTAGTTTGTCACTCGCGCCCCCTGCGCATTACATATATACATACACGCGAGATTTACACACTCGCGATAAGTTGGATGGATTATTTTCAACCCCCTAAGTCGTGATTCGGAGGTTGAAAATCACTAAAGCTGCGATTACTGCGAGATACGACGCGATCTAGCGGTGGTTGATGGAACTATCACCATTTTGTACAATTATTAACGTTATCAAGTTCGTTACTCGATTGAATTTTTTGATCTTTTCGATCCAACGCTGACCTCGACGCCTTTTCTCTAACTCGAGTCTTGATTCGTTTATTTTCTTTTGACGTGTTGTCCATATTTTAGAATATTTAGAAAAATAAGATTTTAAGAACTTCCGTGAACTCGTAGGTGGGTTAGCAACGACGACGATAATTTGTCGGAGTGAAAAAGCACCCCAAATGCTCGTAATCCGGACTTTGGTCCTGGTCGCGACAGAGAGAAAGGGAGAGAAAGATCCATTGTTTCCTTGTTTGCCAGGTGTTTTGAGTACTCGTACAACGACGTCGGTCGGACGAAAGTACTCGACGTTTCCATGCGCGAGGCGAGCCCACGCGCGAGGTTGGCGAACACACAAAGCTCGAGCATTGTTGCCCGTGACGCGACGGCAAGTCCCATCGGTACCCACACCCTTCAACAAAAGCCGGCAATCTAATGCTCTTTTATCGTGCATTGTGCTCGGGCCACATCAAGGCCATTCCCGCAAAACTTTTGCCCGAAAAAAGGGCGACGAAAAAAGGGCCGTAACGGGAGAGAAAAGATGGAAACGATTCAAGATTTCGATGTTTTTCGACTCGTTGCAATTTTTTTCAAGTTCCGCAATCGTTAAACAAATTGTTGTTAACGCGTCTTGCGTTAAGCTCAAAATATTGGATTAAAATAAATCGTGTTGCGTAAAACACGAATAGTAAAATGATCTTCTTAATTTGGGGATTTTTGTTTGGTTTTTTTTTCGTTTTTTGTCAAGTCGATCGACCAATTCATGATTTCTTTGCATATTTCTCTAGCTTTATTCCAACAATTATTTCATCTTTTGCCCCGACAGCCAGAAAGACATGTACATATATAAACTTAAACGAACATCCTTCCAAAAACGAACGTCTTCCAATTTATTAGTGCAAAAAACAGCGTATTATCAGAATTATTATCCGAGACGAAAAATTCAATATGGAGAGGATGATGAACAATCTGACCAGGCGTATCGGTACTATCGAGCACTTCGCACTGTTCAACCTTCGTTACCGCATTGTAATTATTTTTCCTCGATTCCACCCCACACGAATAATTATTCTCCATATTTATGCGCAACTAAAAAGTAATATTTCGATACGCGCAAATTTGCATAAAAACCCCGAAATATCTGTCTAAGCACATTTGCTTCATTCTCCACGCATTCCAGCGCACGAAATTTTCCATTGGCCTTTTTTTTCGTAAATTTGCTCTTTATTTCTTTCCTCTGTTTATTACGCTCAAGTGTAAACAAACGAGATGTAATACATATTAATCATAAATAACAAATATTTTCCTTGTTTTTTTTTGTATAAGGACGATCTACAAATAAAAAACGGTACGCGAACAAAAAAATATTACACGCATGATTAGATCGAACAAACTCTCGGCTATTCGCCTCGCCCACTATGCTCGATATGACTAGAGTGAATAAAAGTACGAACCACGAGTGGATAATAATGTCGAATCGAGAAGTCGCTGATCCCACCCGTCCTACGAGTGGCAATCGTCCAACTTATTTCGCCGAGACGTGCAGTTTTTAATATTTAAAACGAGGTTTTCCCATCGCAAATCAAATCAAAATGACAATTCGAAATTGCGACCGTTGACAAGAAAAAAGAATCGACTACCGACAAACCCAGTTCTACAGTTTCGATCCTCCCGTGGGCCTTGAAAGTCCAGATCTACCGCTCGATCATCACTCGGGTAGAACTGCCGCGCCCTCTTGCGGGAGAACCGTCAAAATATAACGATAAAAAGTGTCGTTATCGTTTCTTTTTCTGTTTGTGGTTTGTTTTGGTTTTTTTAAGTGATCCCTCGTCGTAAATAGGTACGGAATGACTAAACCTAATAGGGGGTACAGAGTGTATCGTGTGTATACGGGTATATTTATATTATTATAGTATCGGGGGTCGGGGAGGTCAAGCAGGTAGAGGGCAGCCCTGATGTCTTCGCGAGTCGCTTGTTCGACGTCGTAGTGACACTGCAGCCGCACAGCCACGCACATTTAACACAGTGAGGGGTGTCGGATCATTTGAAAAAGTCGTCGTCGTCGAACGGATCGCTCTCCCTAACGAAAATATTAACCGATTCAGACTTCTTGATGTCATGGTCGTTCTTCATTTTGTTATTGCCATACTTGATTTGTCTAGAGTTCTTGATCGATACGGCGGCGGCAGGTCCGGTGGTAGTGTCGGGCACGCTGTCGGTCATTTCGGACTTGAAGGCAAAAGCGTCATCCTCGTCGTCGAAACGCGGGCTCGGATCACCGTTGAAAAACGAATCTCTGTTCTCGCCCTCTTTCTGTGGAAAGCCATCACTACCGGTCGTTAGTACCTTGTCGACGTCGGACGGAAAATCCTCGGGTGTCGTTTTCAGTTCCGACGTACTTTGCGGCCTCTCCGTCGATTCCTCGTCCGGTATCGTCTCGTTCTCGAAGTAACCGGAACCGCGACTTCCGGCCATCGTACCAGGTGGTTTTGCGTAACGTCCGCATCGTGGATCTTTCCTGAGATGTTCCTTGACATTTCGGGTCGACGGAACTTTCGCCTCGATGTCCGTGACGAGATCGCGCGATGGGTCAGGAACGAGCGAGTCGAAAGCGACCTCGGTCCGATCGATCGCCTCCGTGAAGTCGTCCTCGAAAGGCGAGCTCTGACTCTTCTGCGAGGTTGGTCGATTCGACTTGTGTCTGTTCATTCTACGACGATGGAGCGTCTCGCTCTTCGTGTCGGGTCCCTCGGACCAGTAGAGCCTCTCGCTTCCGCTTCCGCCACCACCACCACCACCACCACCACCACCACCACCACCACCACCTCCCCAACTTTCGAACTCCTGATCGCTACCCCAGTAACTCTCACGACTTCGCGATCTGTAGGGTCGATGATAGAGCTCGGAATCGTTGTCGCTACACTCGGATCTCGACATGCCGTACTTGAAGCGTGGATCGGCGTAAACCGGTTCGGCGAGATTTCTCTCGTCGTTAGCGCTGTTCGGCCTTTTCGGCCAATGACGCTTGCGCGTTAAATATCTCGGTGAGTTGTCGGGTCTGTCGGGCAACGGTAGCGAGTACTCGTCCTCGGGCCAGCAACCAGTTGGGCCCACCGATCCAGGAATGTAGAGGTCGTGGGGCGCCGCGGAACGTTCCCTGAGCTCCCGACTGTCACCACGGCAGTAGTGTTGTTTCCTGTACATGTCGTGTATCGGAGGTGGTCCGTACTCCCCACGTGGGTCCAGTCGAGGATCTACCCTGGATTCGGACTCGGGTGTTCTTCTCGGCCAGAAACGATTTCCACCATCCTCGTCCCACCTCTCGCGTCTTCTGTCGTATTCCCTACCCCTGGACCATCTCTCTTCGTCCTCGTAGCCCATACTCTCCTGACTACTGAAACGATCCCTGTCACGTTCCTCGTCCCTTTCCTCGTTCCAAAGCATCATTCGCCTCTTGCTACGATCGTCCTCGTAGAAAATCGGTTCACCCGGGAAGTGCGTGGGTTGCTGAAGCCCCGACTGAACCGACTGTTGCTGACTAGTACTCCTGAAACCTTCGCGATCACCGTTCCAGGGCCTCTGTTTTGTCCGGCACTTCCAGTAACCCTTGGAGGTTTCCTCGAGCTCCTCTTTGTAGGAAGCTGACATTTGCTTCCTGCTTGGTGGATATCTGCCCCTCTGAATTCCATGATGGGCCTCGTCCTCGTCCCTGGGCCACCCTCTGCCGGAAGGCTCCTCGTGCCACGGGGACGAATCCCTTGTTCTGTGAACACCACCCTGTTTGGGCCAAGGAACACCTCGCGATTTACGACTTCCACGATCGCGAAAGTGTCGCTCCTTGTCCACTCGCTCGAGGGTCTCCTCGTAGAAAGAAACACCCTCCTCGGGCATCTCGAAACGCGGATATCTTCTCCAGAGGCCACCCTCGTCGCAATATTGCCTTTTGCCGTTGCTACCTTCACTCTCCTCGTCGTCCTTCCACTCGTTGTCGCTCTCCCCAGAGTGCAATCTATGCTGCTGCTGTTGCTGTTTAAGCATCGACTTGCTCCCGCCCTCCATCTGGAAATCTTTCTCGTCCGGTGACCAGGGAGATGTGCCGCCTACGGAACCCTGACCCTCGTACGACGATTTGTCCGAATGAAAGACCGCCGAGCTCTCAAACTTGGCCCAATTTCCCTCGTCCTTGACGCTGCCCGTTGACTCCTGGCCGTCCTTGCCCGAATCCCCTTTAGGCTCCGTAAAAGTACAAAAAACATCCTCGAAACCGGTTGTCACCGCTGGCACTACAGCGCTCTTGGTCAATCTGCAGCTCAGCGTGCACTGATCCCCGGAACTATTCAACATTCTTATCTCCTCGAAGATATCCGCCGTGACCGCCCTGAGGTCTTCCTCGTTCCGTGACATTGGCTTTCTCGGACTCATGCGCTCGGCACTTGGCTCGGAAAACAACTTCAACAAATCTTGTTCGGCAATGCTCTTGGGAGTTTGTTGCTGTATCGGCGAGGTGATCGATGCTGGTTTTTCTTCCATGGTACTTCTGTCCTTGATGGGGCATTCCGCGTCGTCATCGATCTCGCGCAGAGCGGCGTATCTGTCCTTGGTCTCAGAGGTCAACGAAGCCAGCTTCATGCCCGACGCTGATGTTTTTGGGACACTATCGTCGTTCATCGCCGCTGTCTCGTCGTCCTCCTCTTCCTCATCCTCATCCTCTTCGTCATCATCTTCCTCTTCTTCGTCGGCCTCCTCCTCGAGGTCACCTTGACCCTCACCTTCTTCCCTCGCGATCTTACCTCTCGGGCTCTTCTTTCCGCTCGAGACTGTTTCTGTCTCGTACTTTTCCAAGGACATCCTCCTTTCCTCCCGATACTCCCGTGAATTTCGCCTCGCCTCGGTTTCCGCTTGATACCTGGTCCTGGGATGCTCCCTCGGTTGCTCGTCGTTCACCTCTGTCTCGTCTTCCTCGGTCGCACGATCCCGCACTCCGACGTTCATCCTCGATTCCCCACTCGGTAAGTGATCGTCCACCGGAGGCAGATCGACGCTAAGATCGCAAGCCGAGAGCAGATTTGAAACGCGTAATAGTTCGTCATTGACTTCCCCGGTGTCATCAGCGATCAACTGCGAATCGGGTTCTCCCTGATGATCGGGTGATTCCTGATTTGGCATCGTATCCCCGGACTCGTTGAGTTCGCTACCGTTAACGTCCTCCCGCATCTGCTCCATCTCAAGAAGCTCTCGAAAAACAGCGTACTTGTCGTAAACCGGCTGCTCTTCGACAGGTTGCGTAGGCTGTTGGATCTCCTGATCGAAATCCGCCTTGAACAGCGGCTCGCTCGAAACGAAGGACGTCTCAACGAGATCCGCGGTATTAGAAGTTACTTTGGTATAATTTCCAGAAACGGTTCTCGGAGCGGGAGATGTATTGCTGAGCTGGGAATTAGAAGATCCGTTGGTCTCACGAGCGGATAATCTAGCTAGGCACTCCGTTAACTGTTGAAGGGTGAGGCTCGTCAGTTCGGCAACGCTCATGTCGAGACTGGTGGCGAATTCGGCGAGATTCGACGACGTCAGTTGACTGAGGGTGATGTCGAGGGACGGCCTGGTGGTGATGATCGATGTGGGTGTCGCGGTAACTTTCTTCGATTCACCGGAAACGTTGCTAATGTAGGGATTGCGGAAGAGGGTCGACAGGGTGGTAGGGGTCATCGTGTCGAATCGTGACGAGGACATTCCACCGCTGATGGTGCCAGCCTCGCTCTGTCTCAGGCTGCGGGGCGAAGGAGGGCTAAAATTGTCATCGAAGCGTGACTTGTTGTCGTCGAAGCGAGCTGGACTCTTCGCGTGCTCCCTTCTCGTAGGCGATGGTGACGTTTCCTCACGCTCGATGAAGTCGTAGTGCAAGTAACTATCGGTATGGGGTGGCCTCGGTGGAGGTTTGCCTCCACTCCGAACGTTCTGTTTCTTGGGCGGTAACGGGGGCGGGTTGATGAGAATGCTGCCAGCGCCTCTAGGCGGAGGCTCCGGAACTATATCAAGCTCCGCGCTCGAACTCGACGGTCTCGAGTTCGCGTCCGACGAACACGAGCGCAAAGGTGATGCCGGGGATTCTCCAGCGTTGGAAAAATCAACCGGAAACGGTTTATCGATCGATTCGCGTAACCTCGAAACAGCTGAGAGCTCCATGTCGAATTCTTTCTTTCTCATTGACTGATGATACTTTTTCGGGCTCGGTAGTCTCATCAACGATTGTATCGAATCAGTTGGCTCTTTGTCCATTCTCGCGATTGATGTAATCGCGGCCGATGGTGGTGGGGTATTCCTAAGATAAAACGACTTATGGTGGACCGGCGAGTCTTCCGGTGGTAGCGACACCGACAACGGCTGATGATGGATCATTCTCTGTGTCGATCTGTTGCTCAACTGCTGCTGGGGTGAGTCGACTTTCGAAGCAACGGACGCTGGTGGGGGTGGTAACGTAGCTTCGACGACTTCTCTCGCCGGTGTCTCGTTTTCGTTGTCGAATTTTTCGAAATTCGCGAAATCACCGTCCTCGAAGATTTCCGTAGATTTTCGCCTCGAATCGGTTTGTACCTTGATCGGATCCAACGATTCCAGGCTTATGTCGAAATTCGTCGGAAACGTGTCACCGGAATTCGTCGTGACAAGGTCCTTCAGGACCTTCTTCGGTGGATTTTTCAGATGTTGGAAAAAATCCTTTTTGTCTATGTACGGTTTGCTAAGACCCGTTCCCAGAGGATCTAGCTCCGTGAATACGTCGATCTGAGGACTCTTTCGGGGTCCGGTTCCAGTTGATCCCTAATTGATTTAAGGATTTTATGAAATCTTATCTATTTTTAGTTTTAACGAAGGTTACACACCTCGTTGATCCTCTGAACCGAGTTAATATTTTCAAATTATTCAATAACCGATGAGAATAATTAATAGTAAAAATATCATGTGACAAATAAACAATCTAAATTAACAAATTTCAGCCAACTTAGTTCAGAGGAGCAATTACGTAGATTACTTTTTTCATTGAACTTACATTTTCCTTTTCCTCGTCGGCACTTCCGGTATTCGTTAAGCTCGCAATCTCACCGTCGCTGAATCGTTTTTCGCTATCATTGTCCAACCATTGTATGGACTCTTGGGGCGGTGGGCTTTTACTCGGCGGTACTGGCTGCGTCGCCGGGCTCGATGTGACTGACGATGGGGCTGCCGGGATCGTTTGTTGCCGCTCGAGATGGCCCCTCTTCGACGAGGATGGCGGTGGTGGTAATATCGGCTGAACGCTCGCTGTCACCTTAACAGTCGTGAAAATCCATTAGCACATGACAAATTGTGAAACCGTTTCGAGGTAAATAATAAATTATGAATTATCGAAGATTATCCTCGCCCTAATCCAGTTAAGACGAAGCTAGATAGAACGAAGAAAATCAATTCTTCAAAAATATTTTCAATATTTCGTAATTCAAATATTTCGTACTTTAATATTAGCGAACGAATCTCCAAATGGATCGGCCTCGAAGGGATCCTCGGAAGATGGTCTAGGATTATCGGGCGTTATCTTGTCCATCTGATGAATGCCTTGTTTCAACGAGTTGAGCTCGGACTGCAGGTCCAAAAGATCGGCTATCACGCCGGTCTGCGTCTCGTTCTTTTTCTCGTTGATACTGCTGTTGCTCGATATCTTGTCGACATCGAGACTCGCCCTTCTTATTCGACGCAGACACATCTCCGTACCAGCTGCACCCTGTTCATCCCGGAAATTAATTGATTTAAAAACAAAAATGATAATTATCCAGAACAGTTTTTTAAAAAAACACAATTTTTCTTTTTTCCTTAGACTTACTTTCGTGTCCGGCGCCGACTCGACGAATATCGCGCTCACGTTACACTTGCTAACGTTTCGTTCGATATTTTGCTTGGTCAGCTCGATCTCTTTCTTCTTAAGTTCGAAAACAACTTGGAACAAATCTCGCATTGCGATTACCACCTATTTCGTGAGAAAATTTTTAAAAAACATTCGATTAGCATTTTTCGAAAGACAGAAATATAAGAAAGAATCTGTCGAACGAAAGACGCGTTTTACAACGAACGAGTGAAGTAGTAACGAGGGAGGAACGCCGGCGAGTGTTTTATTCGAACCCCTTGCGGAACAAGCGTTCGTCGTCGATGCGAAAATAATTTGATGCGCACGAGTGAACGTCCCAAAGTTCTCCTCCCTGCCGTGACAAACCGGCGATGTAATACAATTATTTACATACGACCCTCGAGTTTATAATACTGTACGATCGAGAGGTTACGCGGTGGGACTGTAATCGAGGTATCATTGCCAGGGCGTGTTACACTCGGCAGCCAGAAAACGAGTGTTAAATTGCTTCTTCGCGATTCGGACAAATACAATTTCGAGCTATATCGCGTCTCCACTCGACGCTCACCGTTCAACGTTACTCACCCTTGATTCGCTCAATTCACAGGCTTCCGACCCTCCCTCGGTTTTACCCGACTAAAAAAAAAAGATCCTTCGATTCGAAGAAAAAAGTTTCATTTTGTCATTCGGACATTTCGGAAAAAATCGTCAAAGTTTGACACTAACGCTCAAAGTACCAGAAAAACAAAGATTGACTTCGAGTAACGAGCGTCCCGAATTTCGAAAAATCAGCGTTCGTTCTAATCAGCGTTTATCTTTTAATTAGAAATTTGTATTTTTGTTTTGTTTTTATTCTTACTTTTTGTTTTCAAATGTTATTAACTATTTTTGGTCTGCGACGCGACAAGCGTTAAATCTAAAAACAGCGATCTTACTTGATTCGCTGCTTTGTCCGTCTTTATTCCGAAGAATCGATGACCGGTATCGGGCGAGCCGAAGATATAGCCGAAAGCGCGCGAGTCGCTCATGTCCTGAGCGATGAAGGATATTTTGTGAACTGGATGATGGTAGAGGCACTCCTAAAAAGTGAATTAGCAAAATTATCAAAATTGACCGATTATCCAAAATTTCTATATTTTATCAATTAAAAATTGTTCTTTGTAGTTTAATTTTCAACAAAATTTCAATTTTTTTGCAAATTATATTTTTGTTTGAAATTCTCAACAAAAGTACCCCGGTCTTTTCATCCCTCAAGCGTAGTCCATCGATGCTAACTTGTACGGCTATTCGTTGTTTGTGCTCGCCGGCGGCTCTGATCGCCATTTTGAGATCGGCGAGAGCCGCCTGGCACATTCGATCGCCTCGCGCTTCCGAGACCTCGAGTATACCGATCAGCTTCGCCTTGAACGAGACACCCTCGCCGAGAAATCGGGTTGGCTCTTTCTTGACTGAAACACGTACACACACACACGAGTGTTTTCTTTTTTCTGACGAAAATCTCTTTCACAAAATTCACTCGTATTGCGTTCTCCAATAAATTTATAAACGTATATATATATATATATATAGGCAAGCACGGTGGGCGCGCCATAGGGTAAGAGGGCTGTTTGGATTTATTTTCATCGCAGCACGGGGTCGTCTCACCCGTCGAGTTAAACCCACACACCGTGCATAGACCGGCGACAATTGCAACGAGCCCGGGGGGTTGTGGGTCCTCGAATTCAATTTGTTCATCGGTACCGAGGGCTGGCGTCCCTCGGACAATTAAATGATCCCACCGCTTGGAAATCGAACCAGAAGCATCGCTTACGTTTCGTCCGCGGTCTTCCCCCTTTAACCCCCTCCGCCTTCTCACTGGTGAATCTCTATCAAGGTCGAATATGTAAAGTAAAAAAAATATATATATCGTAGGCACATCCGCGAGTTCGATTCGTCGCGACGGACGAATATATTAGCCACGCATCGATAATCCCGATGGGTGGTGGAGCGTTTTATGAAATCATCGAATTTCCATTTTTTCTTTTTTTCGTCATTGGGTAACGCTAGGGGGTTGTACCGTGGCTTGGTTCGATTAATTCGTAGAAATTATTACGTGAGATCGATAATTTGACGTATCGGCCGATTAGACCCAGCGATCGGTCTTGTGCAAGACGAGGGGATGATCAAAACAATGTTCGTTAAATGTGAGGATTTTTTTTTTTTTTGTAGACAGTTGTTTTATTTTTCTCTATCTAGGATTGTTTTTTTGCATTGCTTTTATTCTTTTTTCTCTCGACAACGACTATACGAGCGAGGGTGTGCTTTAAACGATACCAGCCCTTTTTTTATATTTTTTTATTAATGATCGGGGCGATATGGACGAGATGGACCTGTATTCGCGATGTAACGCGGCACTCTTCGCGCACTCGAGTGCCTAACGCCAACTGTCGACACTCGAAAATCAACGCTGAGCACACGGGGGCACTCGTTGAGATTTTTGCCGAGACGAAAATAATAGTTCGTCGTAGGTATATATATATTTATGTGTATTTTACGTCTGTATATTTATATTAGTATGTATATTTATTTTTTCTTGTTTTCTTTTGTTAAAAAATATATTCGTCATTTTTATTTCGGTGAGTTAAATCATCAAAAATATCTCTATTTAAGTGATTAGGTTCACATTTACATTGGGCACATATTTCCCTATGACCAGGCTTACGAAAATTAGAAAATTTGGATTTCTTGCATTAAAAATAAGAAACTTTAAAAAAAAATAAAAAATTTAATTTTGTTGACGCCATTTAGCAATTTTGTTTCTATTCAGCATAGATCCCAGGATGAATATACTCATGATGAATAGAATAAAGATTTTTTTTAGTCGGTGGTCCCATATTTTGTGTCATAATTCCGTGATTTTTTCTTTTCTGTAAAAAGTATATTTTAATTTTGTATTGTAATAATTAGAACACAGTAACAAAATAGATGGTAACCATATTAATTGTTTTTTTTTTAATTGTATCCTGAAAAATAACTTAAAATTCGTTTCTTATTGTTAGAGTGAAATACCCTCTTAATGGGAGAAATCATCAACCCCCTTTATCTTTCAATTCCATCCTAGGGCACATAATTCGCTTTCTCCCAAAATAGCCCGGATAGAATTTATTAAATAAAATTATAGACAGGTCTCTCATTGCCAGTCAGGAGCGATGACTCGATCGGTATTTGTCCAAAAACCTTAATACACAACGAATATCGTCGATCGTAAAGAAAGATCAATCTTTGACGAGTCGCGTGTACGTATATATGCGAAACACAAAAGAATTCATCCCGGTTCCGTGCATCGGTTGTTGACACAGCGAGCCCCGTGGAATCATCTGTGCAAACAAGTCCATTAGCTCGATCGTGAAATTTTACGAGGGTCAACTTAGCGAAGTCTCGATATAGGCAATAAATATGGATTTGCGAGGAAAATTTAAGCTGGGTGGGTCGAAGGACTTGCGATGATTACTGGTGGGATACTACGGTATCGTTATTAATAAGGGTGAAATATTGGAATCGTGAGAGCAAATGACTTTTCCCTCGAACGAGAATTTTATTTTCGCCCCTCGTGTTAGGGTTGAATGGGAAAAGACAATTTCTATGAATGGGAGGTTTATGAAAATTGTCTGTAACCCATGAATAAGGATTGATTAATTGCATTGAGAAAATATTATTTGTTACAGATGCATGGAGTTTTACACATGGCAAGTGGTAGATTGGAGATTGAAATTTCTAGTTAGCGCGTGAGTACTATTTTAAAGGCTGTTTATTGAACAAATTTAGAGTTTTTAAATCGGTGGTAATATTTCAAAGACTACTGAATCAATTTAAATTAACCATTTTTTAAATAATTTTTATTGCCATTATCTGATATTTAATGAGCAAAGTCTAATAACTGTCTCATATATGTATACACAAATTATTGAAATATTGTTCATTAGTCCAGTTTGAAAATATTCAGCCCTGAACGAACCTGTTCGACCCTCAAATTGAGAAAATAACGTTGAAATATCATATAGTATTAGTTTGAAGGCGTTGAAGCGACAAGTGGCGCCACCTGTTCGGAGAGTCGACGTACCACGTAATGGACCGCGACGAGGCCAAGCCTGTTGTGTCGACAGTAGAGAGTTAAGTCTCGGCGGTGCAGGAAGCGAGAATACTCGTTCTACTCGTTTTACTCTCATCCCCATTATAGTGAATCGAGTTCTCGTATAGTACGTACACCGATAGTATCAAAGTATACACATAACGCTGCTGACAATTCGTCCCGATTGCCCCTTCGAGCACTGACATTTTCGCGAGTATCACAATTTTAATTTTTCTCCAATAACGATCGTACCTTCTTTACCCAACCTGAAAAACTACCTCCGCGTTCGTAAATCCGATATACATAATACGATCATAGCAAAATCCAGGGATGACAGGATGAAAATCATGCTAATGTAAGAGCATTAGGTTATACAGTTAATCGTAGGAAACTTATCGAAAACGTTAAAAGCAGTCGGCACATAGACGGAGCTGACGACACTATACTCACACTTGCAGGGACTGTTTTTTTTGCGTAGGGTCTGCATCGGGAATGTCAGATGGCGAGACTCGTACAGCGAATAATCCAAATGTAAAGAGCTCCGTGAACCTACTCTCTTTCTCCTTCTCGTTGTTGTTGATGTCTTCGTCGTCGTCGTCGGCGTCGTCGTCTTCGTCTTCGTCGTCGACGTCGTCGTTGTCATCGAGGATCACGAAACATCAACATGGGCACATCGACTCTGACGTAGCCAACGATCGGGCGTGTATCGCACTTATTAATTTATTCCTCGTCCCGTTCTCGATAGCAGCTCGGCCATCGACACTCGCGTTCTTATAACTGGCTCTCGACCTTCGTCCACCAGCCGAACTGTACGGCTGTTCCGGATGTAAGGAAATAAAAAAGGGAAATAAAAAAATGCACACCGGGGATGTAATTGCATTTATAATATTATATACACGCACTGGGGAAAGACCGACATTGAGGGGTGGGGTATAACCGCGTTCGTAGCGGGTACTTGCCGAAAGTTTCCCTACCTCGCGTGTACGACAGGAGGAGACCCCGAGGTAGAAAAATACAGGGGTAACAACAGCTGCCTCCACCGGCACGGTTCGCCCATGCCAGCTTCTCTTATTGATCAATAATACAGTTCGTAGTACGCGGTGGCGTCGCTCCCGGCTCACGGCCCACCCGGACCGCCGTTTTACTCCTATGCTACTTGTTCTCGCTCTCTCTCTCGCTCTCTCTCTCACTCGCTTTTTCCCTCTCCCTGTTCCTCCCTCTCCCTCTTTATGCGATTGGCTTATCAATTCTCATTATTGCATCATCGATATATTTTCCGTTGATTATGAATCAACGATGTGATGTAACGGCTTTTCTTATTATCGCATTTTTGTTCATCCGTATTCCAACGCATTTTGTGAACAACTTGAGAAACTAAAGAATTCAAGCTTTATCGTGATAATTTTTCCTTTCTTCGGTTTGCTAAGCTTTTATAAATCATAATGGTAATAAATATGACGTTTGATTTTTGAGGGAGAGACCTCGTTCTTTTTCATATATACGTAACATTCGTGGAATAAGTCTGATCGAATTTGGATCTTCGGAACGAGTTCAAAATGGGAGATCACGGGCCGCTCGGGTACCGTCACGCCATCTGCCGGGTGGTGCAAAAAGTAAAATTGAAATTTAAGGATGAAAGGAATCACGAGATCTCTCATTGTACGTGGAAACGGTGAAGGATTGTTTGCTGATTGTTATCGGAGGTAACGTGCCTTCGGGGTTATCAACAAATTTTAAAACTACGATTGGCACTGTTTTTGTTACTCGTAGGATTGAAAAGGTAGGTTTCGTTCATCCGTATCCGCGTGACTTTGCGTTCGCGACGCTTGATACTTTTCAAATCATACAAATATATAGTACTCGTGTTTTGTCGGTGAACCATGTTAAGAAGAGATTACAGTTCTTCAATAATGAAATTGGATGATGGACCGAGAAAAACCCGTGGTACCAGAATATTCGACAGAATCGATTAACGCGAAAAATCAATAAAAATAAACATAATAGACATCTTCCCTGAAAGAACTTTGTCTCTTTGCCACTTGGAGCGCTAGTGGCGCGCCTCAGAGATCTCTACCGTTATATTTTGTAACGTCATGCGCGGAGCATCTAGGATAGTGAGAGGCGGAGGGTCTGTTTAAGTAAATATATTAGAAATGTCTCTTCTCCGTTTTGTCATAGCATCTCGATGTAACATACAGAACACTGAGATAACCAGGTATCTATCGAATATTCCATGCAAGATTTATCGTTCAATTTAACATGTACAAAGTAGATTTTTATTCGTTGTTATTTGAGGTTAAGTTGGTACGTGCAGAACTGTTATATATTCTTTCCGAGAACAATTTTATGCTGTCCGCGAGTACATTTCTATAAAAATTCTTTTTGTCAAGCTGAAGAAATATTTAATCTTTGCGTAGTATTGTCACAACGGAAATTTTATATTTCGCAGGTTTTATTCTTGGAGACATGTTTTGAAAGCACAGAGTAATTTACTGGATAATTTAAAAGAAGCGACCCGTGTAAATTTTCCAAAATGGGCTCATCGCACTGCCAAAACGACAAAGTCAAAGACATGTTGGCCAGTTTTTGGCAGATTAGGATTAGCGGGTGCGAGCATAACGGGTACCTGTGCTCTGCGTCTCTATTCGCGCCGAGCACTGTGCAGTGCGGAACCCACCATCATTGGCCTAATAGAGAATGACGTACCAGAAGAGCAATTTTTATGGCACCGTTCTATCAACTATCTACTGCCTCATCTGTGTTTCTTTCTCATAGCACTGACGGTAAGTCACTGACAATAATTCCAAGCTTTCGTTACGACATTCAGGACAAAGGTTGTTTCTTGTAGCTCGTATACGATATTGCGTAAAGCCTGAGGAAAGAAAAAAACCGAAACAATTTTATGTGCTAGAGCGCCTTTGTCGTGGCTATATTAAACATCTGGATACCGCAGTGCGTAGGACAAATCATTAATGTGATAACAAAAGTAAGACAAGCCGAAAAGACTGGCTACGATGCGAGCGATTCCTTGACGAGTGTTTTTCAACAACTCGCGAAACCGGCTTTCAAGTTGGCTCGCATGTACGTAGCTCAAGTATGTAAACTATGGATATGACAGATACTCCAGGGATGTTCATAGGTCAATTTTTCATTTTACTTTTTGGTTCGTGTTGTTCAACCACTTTTTTTCACTTTCCCTATATATATTTGTTTCTTGGAGTACATACTCGATGCTTGAAATTTTATCGAAATGACTAATGATCGAATATTTTCAGGCTCTCTTTACATTCGCCTACATCTATACTCTCTCGTGCGTAGGCGAAAGAGTCGCTGTGCAAATGCGAGAAGACCTCTTCAAGTCCATAATAATGCAAGATATTGCATTCTTCGATAAACATCGTACCGGTGAGATCGTTAGCCGTTTGACGAGCGATATTCAAGAATTCAAGAGTTCGTTCAAAACATTGATATCGCAAGGCCTAAGAAGCGTCACGCAAATAGTCGGTTGCGTGATATCCGTTATTGTAATATCCCCTCAATTAACCGGAGTCATGGTACTGTGTATGCCTAGTATAATATTCGTCGGGACTCTCTTGGGAAGAAGTTTACGAAAATTGTCGAACGAAGCGCAGGAACAGATTTCAAAATCGACTGCCATTTGCGAGGAAGCGATTCATAATATGCGAACGGTAATGAATAACTTCTAAATCCAATTTCTTCATTCGCGAAGCAAAATAGGAATCCTTTAGCCACGATACAAACAAAATTATCACTCGCAGGTTAGAGCATTTGCTGGTGAGGAACGGGAGATAGAAGCCTTCCATAGTGAAATTGAAAAAGCTTCGTCGTTATATGAGAGACTGGGTCTCGGTATCGGTCTCTTTCAAGCTGGAACAAATTTGTTTCTGAACGGCATTATTTTGTCGACTCTTTACTTCGGTGGTCATTTGATGTCCAGCGGGCAATTATCGGCGGGCGATCTCATGGCGTTTCTCATGGCTACTCAAACTATTCAGAGATCGCTCAGTCAACTGTCTTTACTGTTTGGAACGTACGTGAGAGGCTCGAGTGCAGCTGCTCGAGTTTTCGAAGTAAGTACGTGCATGATATGTTCGTCGTGTCCCGTTTATCGAACATAAAAAATCACAAAGACAATATTGATAACTTTGCACCGCGTGCAGTATTTGGATATGCCACCAGCTTCAATGATGGTCGGTGGACGGAAAGTACACAACGACACTTTCCTCGGTAACATCGAATTCAACAATGTTCAATTCAGTTATCCGACGAGATCGGACGTGACCGTTCTAAAGGACTTCAATCTTAGAATCCCTGCGGGAAAAACCGTCGGTATCGTTGGCTCTAGTGGAAATGGAAAGTCGACTGTTGCTGCGTTATTGGAGAGGTTCGTAATGGAACAAAGATCTGTGCAATTTTTTCTTTATATCGAAGGAAAGCTATCTTATGGAATTCTCGGCTTATTGCAGAATGTATGATGTTAACGATGGTGCAATAACGATCGACGGTACGGACATTCGTTCGGTTGACTCGAGAGATCTCAGGGGACGTGTATTGGGCTACATTGATCAAGAGCCGGTCTTATTTTCCACGAGTATAATGGAGAACATAAGATATGGTCGACTAGAAGCAACGGACGCAGAGGTGTAATTTCTGTATAATAGTGATTTATATTTAGCGATTCTTGAAATCCGATGACGAACCCATATTCTCTTCTTTCCTCTTCGTTTTGCCAGGTGATTCAAGTAGCAAAAGAGGCTAATGCACACGAATTTATAACAAGCTTTCCTCAAGGCTATGAGACCCGTGTTGGTGAACGTGGTACGCAACTATCCGGTGGTCAGAAGCAACGGGTCGCTATAGCACGAGCGCTATTAAAGAGACCTACGATTTTGATACTCGACGAAGCTACAAGGTAAATTAAGCCTCTCGTTAATTGAATCCTTCAATGTGAAGGAACTACATCCTAGAATAACTTTAGTTTGAAAGGATTATTGTTCGTTCGACACTGCCTTGATTAATCATAAACAATAATATTGTATTCTGTTACTTTTATGAACGCAGTGCCTTGGATTATGAAAGTGAGCGAGTCGTTCAAAAGGCCTTAGAATATGCAACAAAGGGCCGAACAGTTTTGATTATTGCTCACAGATTGAGCACCGTTATAGGTGCAGATGTAATCGTTGTCTTACAGCGGGGAACTATAGCGGAGGTAATAGGAGTCATTAATTTTATTGTGATGATTATCGACGGATTAATCATAGAAGTACATCTCGACAATTTATAACTCGCTGTTTACAGATGGGAACTCATACAGAGCTAATCGCTAATAGAGGAGCTTATTTCAATCTTGTTAGTCAACAAGAAAGTGAGCAGCAATAATGAGGGTGTGCTTACATCGAAGCAGCAAGAAAAATTCAATAAATAACAATTAAACGAGCAGTTTGACCTTCTATCATCAAATTCCATCTCTTAGCGTGAGAATTATACATTTTGTTTATACAACGTGTTAAAAGAATCCTACGATTGAGAATTCTAAACGAATCGTGCTTTTATACTAGAGGGATGGCAAATAATTAAATAATTTCCTGACAAAAGTAGTGAAGACTGTACGTTTGTGTTGTAGCAGAAAATATGAACAGTATTTTCTAGTAATGTGAATTTGGAGTTCCAGAAGGCGTTGTTGTGGTTAATACTCCATTAAGTACCATCTGTCATCTCCGGACGAGTAAATCCACTTGCGGTGAAAATCTTGGTCCATCTATTTTCGATCGTTTCGGTCGTTTTCGCCCCGTCTTTTATTTCACTTGTATCGTAAGTTGGTGTCACTGCTTCATATGCAAGGGTATTTCTATATGAACGTTTTAGACTTGAGAAGAATGGGTCAACAATGGTAGTTAAACCTTCCTGAGGGATGTTAGAAACATCAGATTGAGATGTTGATTCAGTATTGGAATGTTCTATAGTAAAATTTGATACTTTCCCATCGTGTGCTTGTACTTTTGTAATCGAATCCTCCGGCGAAGACTCAACATCACCTAGGCTCGACTGAAGGTTAATCTTCGGTAACTCAGTGATAGTTGCAGATATACTCTTATACGTAATGGAAGAGTCAGTTGAATCATCTAAGGTGATTACAGTCTTATCGACGTTACTATACCGATCGGGCTGAGCTGTCGAGGTTGCGGCATAAAGATTGTCGAATGTTGTAGTGATCGCAGTTTCATAATTTATCTCGTCTGAATCAGTTGACGGTGTTAAGGCATCTTGCATCGAGGCCGATCTTTTTTTCCGCTTAAGATCCTTTGACTCAGAAGTAGGTATTGATGCGCTCATATCGGTATCGAAAGTATCAGTTGTGTCATCTACAGTACTCGTTAAACCCTTATTGGCAGCCGTGTCAGGTTGGGCTGTTGCCGCTTCAGCCTGCGCACATCCCAGTTCCTTCCGTTCTTGTGGCTTTACAGTCGAAACCGAATCGTCCGTCGAAGTTTCAACCTCACCTTGCCTCGATTGGGATTTGATCTTCGGTAACTCAGTGGCAGGGGACGATGTACTCTCATAAGTAACGGAAGAGTCAGTCGAATCATCTGAGGCAATTGCAGTCTTATCGGTATTACTAGATTGATCGGGCTGAGCTGATGAGGTCGCAGCATCAACATTGTCGAATGTTGTAGTGATCGCAGTTTCATAAATTATCTCGTCTGAATCAGTTGACGGTGTCAGGGTATCTTGCACCGTCGTCGATCTTTCTTTCTGGATAAGATCCTTTGGTTCATAACTAGGTATCGACGTGCTCGTATCTGTACTGGAAGTATTAGTTGTATCATCTACAGTACTCGTTACAGTCTTATCGACTGCCGTGCCAGGGGAGAGTGTTGTCGCTTCAGCCTGCGAAGAGCCTGACGTAGATTTCGATTCCTTCCCCGCTTGTGGCTTTACGGTTGAAACCGAATTGTCCGTGGAAGATTCGATTTCACCTGGCCCCGACTGAAGTTTGATTGTCGATGCGTCAGTGGTAGTTGCTGATGTGCTTCTATAAGTAATGGATGGTTCAGTCGAATGATCTACGGCAATTGCAGTCTTATCCGTGTTACTCGATTGGTCGGGCTGAGCTGTTGAGGTCGCAGCATAAAGATTGTCGAAAGTTGTAGTAATTGTTGTTTCACCCGGCTCCAATGTGGAAGGTCGTAGCGTGCTCGTCCGAATAGCAGGCACCCATGTAGTTTCATGATTTATCTCGTCTGGATCAGTTGACGATGTCGAGGCATCTTGCATCGGGGTCGATCTTTCTTTCCTGTTAAGACCCTTTGATTCAGAACTACGTGTCGACGGGCTTGTATAGGCGGGAGTATTAGTTGTATCAACTACAGTACTCGTTACAGGTTTATCGGTGATAACTTTATCGGTAGTCGTATCAGGTTTGACTGTCGTCGTTTCAGCCTGCGAATATTCCGACGTAGATCTCGATTTCTTCCCGTCTTGTAGCTTTATAGGTGTAATCGAACTTTCCGTCGAAATTTCGACCTCGTCTTCCGTCGATTGAATTTTGATCTTCGATAACTCAGTGGGAGCTGCGGATGTACTCTTATAAGTAACGGAAGAGTCAGTCGAATCGTATGAGGTAATTGCAGTCTTATCGGTATTGCTAGATTGATCGGTCTGAGCTGTTGAGGCCGCAGCATAAAGATTGTCGAAAGTTGTAGTAATTGTTGTTTCACCCGGCTCCAATGTGGAAGGTCGTAGGGTGCTCGTCCGAATAGTAGGCACCCATGTATTTTCATGATTTATCTCGTCTGGATCAGTTGACGATGTCGAGGCATCTTGCATCGTGGTCGATCTTTCTTTCCTGTTAAGACCCTTTGATTCAGAACTAGGTGTCGACGGGCTTGTATAGGCGGGAGTATTAGTTGTATCATCTACAGGACTCGTTACAGCTTTATCGGTGATAACTTTATCGGTAGTCGTATCAGGTTTGACTGTCGTCGTTTCAGCCTGCGAATATCCCGACGTAGATCTCGATTTCTTCCCGTCTTGTAGCTTTACAGGTGTAATTGAACTTTCCGTCGAAATTTCGACCTCGTCTTCTGTCGATTGAATTTTGATCTTCGATAACTCAGTGGGAGCTGCGGATGTACTCTTATAAGTAACGGAAGAGTCAGTCGAATCGTATGAGGTAATTGCAGTCTTATCGGTATTACTAGATTGATCGGTCTGAGCTGTTGAGGCCGCAGCATAAAGATTGTCGAAAGTTGTAGTAATTGTTGTTTCACCCGGCTCCAATGTGGAAGGTCGTAGGGTGCTCGTCCGAATAGTAGGCACCCATGTATTTTCATGATTTATCTCGTCTGGATCAGTTGACGATGTCGAGGCATCTTGCATCTGGGTCGATATTTCTTTCCTGTTAAGACCCTTTGATTCAGAACTAGGTGTCGACGGGCTTGTATAGGCGGGAGTATTAGTTGTATCATCTACAGGACTCGTTACAGCTTTATCGGTGATAACTTTATCGGTAGTCGTATCAGGTTTGACTGTCGTCGTTTCAGCCTGCGAATATCCCGACGTAGATCTCGATTTCTTCCCGTCTTGTAGCTTTACAGGTGTAATCAAACTTTCCGTCGAAATTTCGACCTCGTCTTCCGTCGATTGAATTTTGATCTTCGATAACTCAGTGGGAGCTGCGGATGTACTCTTATAAGTATCGGAAGAGTCAGTCGAATCGTATGAGGTAATTGCAGTCTTATCGGTATTGCTAGATTGATCGGTCTGAGCTGTTGAGGCCGCAGCATAAAGATTGTCGAAAGTTGTAGTAATTGTTGTTTCACCCGGCTCCAATGTGGAAGGTCGTAGGGTGCTCGTCCGAATAGTAGGCACCCATGTATTTTCATGATTTATCTCGTCTGGATCAGTTGACGATGTCGAGGCATCTTGCATCGTGGTCGATCTTTCTTTCCTGTTAAGACCCTTTGATTCAGAACTAGGTGTCGACGGGCTTGTATAGGCGGGAGTATTAGTTGTATCATCTACAGGACTCGTTACAGCTTTATCGGTGATAACTTTATCGGTAGTCGTATCAGGTTTGACTGTCGTCGTGTCAGCCTGCGAATATCCCGACGTAGATCTCGATTTCTTCCCGTCTTGTAGCTTTACAGGTGTAATCGAACTTTCCGTCGAAGTTTCGGCCTCATCCTCCGTCGATTGAATTTTCTTCTTCGGTAATTCAGTGGTAGTTGCTGATGTAGTCCCATCCCTAACGGAAGTGCCAGTGGAGTCATCAACAGTAGTTGTTAATCCCTTACGACTGATGGTAGAAACGGCAGGCTGAGCTGTTGTCGATTCAATATTGAAATTGTTTAACGTGGAACTCGATTCCTTCCCATCTTGTCCTTCTGTGGTTTTAACCGAATCTTGCGTCGAAGATTCGATTTCACCTAGCGTCGGCTGAAGTTTGATCGTCGATACATCAGTGGTAGTTTCTGATGTAGTTCTATAAGTAACGGAAGTATCAGTTGAATCATCTACAGGACTCGTTACAGCTTTATCGGTGATAACTTTATCGGTAGTCGTATCAGGTTTGACTGTCGTCGTTTCAGCCTGCGAATATCCCGACGTAGATCTCGATTCCTTCCCGTCTTGTAGGTTTACAGGTGTAATCGAACTTTCCGTCGAAGTTTCGACCTCGTCTTCCGTCGATTGAATTTTCTTCTTCGGTAATTCAGTAGTTGTTAATCCCTTACGACTGATGGTAGAAACGTCAGGCTGAGCTGTTGTCGTTTCAATATTGAAATTGTTTAACGTGGAACTTGATTCCTTCCCATCTTGTCCTTCTGTGGTTTTAACCGAATCTTGCGTCGAAGATTCGGTTTCACCGAGCGTCGGCTGAAGTTTGATCGTCGATACCTCAGTGGTAGTTTCTGGTGTACTTCTATAAGTAACGGAAGTATCAGTTGAATCATCTACAGGACTCGTTACAGCTTTATCGGTGATAACTTTAGCAGTAGTCGTATCAGGTTTGACTGTCGTCGTTTCAGCCTGCGAATATCCCGACGTAGATCTCGATTCCTTCCCGTCTTCTGGCTTTACGGTCGTAATCGAATCGTCCATAGCCTCATCAGTGATGCTAGGTGAGTCTGGATGTACTGTTGTGGCTCCAGCCTCGGAATTTTTTAACGTAGATCCCCGTTCCTTCTCGTCGTCCGATTTTACAGCTGAAGTCGTATTTTCCATCGGTGATTCAAGATCTTCACTGAGACCTTCTGCCGTTGTATTAGTTTCTTCGTTGTTCGTCACTCCATTGTTATTGCATACGTCGTCAGACGTACATTCGCCTGTTTCGGGGTCGAAACCCTTTGAGTGACACATGTGTACCTCTTGTGTCAGTCGATGTCCATTGCTTTGACATGTGTAGTAGCAACATTTCTTCGAAGGAATTGGATATCGGCCAGATGTCTTACAAGGTGGCAGATCAACATGATCACAAGACGCGTTCGCACCGTTCGAATTATCATGAACAGGTTGGATGTCATCAGATTCTCTCGTATCTGGGGTGCATTTCTTCAAGCGAGCATCATATATAGGATCGTGTTCACACTCTGCGTATATTGTCTTCGTCGGTCGGCAGACATAATAAGAGTTTCGCGCAGGCGGACGAGCTCTCATTGTTTCAGGATTACACTTTTTGTTGTTGTCGATTGATTTCACTGTTCCACCACCGGGTACAATGAAACAACGTCCTTCCTCATAGTCCCAGTATTGATTGGGGGGACAATAACCCATCGAACTATTCCCCAATCGTGGAGGCTCGTAGTCTTTTACTTGTTGGTCATTCTCAGGCTGATAGTTAAAAAGAAAACATGGTTTGAAACGGAAATAAAATCGTTTCTCAAACTTTACTTACATCGGCAAAGCCCGGACCCAGAAGACAGGCCAATACGTAAAGGCTCACGATCGCGCGAAGACTCTTCACGAGCTTCATACTTCACCCGGTCGTCCGTGTCCCAGATGTAAATTGAAACTGGCAAAAGTAGTTTCTTTTACACCTGATGCACGGTCTATCTGAACTTGATAATGGAACGCGACATTGACACGAGACACGCTCCGTTGTATTATCGAGAACGTGCTTGATATTTCGGAAACTCGGTTGTGACAGATGTAATTCTACAATTGAGGTCATCACGAAGTTTTGATTGCAGCGTTCATCTCGAGCGTTCTATATACGACTTACATTCGCACCAAACTTTTGTACGATATTTCGAAGGGCAACCCACTTGGTATGCGATTATTGCGAATCATATGGATACTCGGAAGTTGCTGCTGTCGACAGGAGCCATACAAGGAATAATCGGGTATAGAAGTGATTTAGGGAAATGGTATTGCACGGTGAAGAGAAACCAAAGTGAGTAAAATAAAAACATGCAAATAGACTCTGCAACGTTTTTTCAAATTCAACCATATTATATTACAAAAATGTGGGGGAGAAATAACATCGTTGTACAATGTTTTGGAAGTCACCAATCGGATTGCGGCACTTTATACGTAAAATTATTACTCCTAACAATGTTTATTCCAGCGCTGTAGTAGGGCATGACGTAATTCGAGCCATCGGCGGGTCCAACAATTTGCGTAGCAATGAGAATGATGTCGCAAAATTGACCAAGAAATAGAAATCCTAAGGTACTTAGTTTCAATAAGCCAAGAGCAGGATATCCCAAGTAAAACCTATCCGCTCCGAACATTCCGAGAAATATGGATAACAGTACAGTGGTCTCGAAGGAATACCCATTTCTGTAAATAAACAACGAAAATTTAGGGTGTTATTACCCGTTATTTATTGCAGAGTTTCTCTCATGGAGATACTCACGTCCATTTGCATGGCATATCCTTTGTGAAAGTATCATTTTTCGCATCCTTGCAAATTAAACCATCGGCTAGTTGGCAAATGACTGCAACGACACCACAATATACATGAATCTTATAGTTAATGTGCTTTAAAGGAGTTCAAGGGAAAAAAAGGGGTATCTATGACTAAGAATACGTATATATTAGGATTCCATGGTATTAATATCAACGTAAAACGTCATACATGAGAAACGTAATAACAGTACACCCGGACGTGACTTTGACTTCCCAATTGATAAAGGTACCATAAAAACAAATGCTCCGAGAATATTAGTAATTTCCGATAGCATTGATTGTCGACGCTTCGTTAAAAGCAATACTTTTTACAAAGACCTCCATTAGACCGGATACCATAGTCACGTCCGACGTTAATTTTCATGTCGTTTATCATCCTTAAATTTGTGTTTTAATAATAAATCCACGTAATCGCCAATAATAATACGAATAATAACATCCGGTTGAATTGGCCGAGAATTGTCACATAACCTAAAAATGGAGGAAGAGCGAATACGCAGGGATTGCGTACGGAGGAACAAAATATCGTAGACTCGTGTAGATTGTTGTTAATTGCACCTTTTGCTCTATTGTCCGGTCCGCAGCCACGGGGTTGTTGGGTCTTCGGATCAATTGGGTCGTAATCCGGATGAGGACAAATATACTGACCCATCAGTAAGTTATTACAGTCTATCTCGTATAAAGTTCCATCCGCTCCATTTCCGAGAGGAAACATTAAAATGAGCATAAATCCTATAGTCTTTATAATGATGTCGATCATGTTGTATCATCCCTCATCCTACATGTGTCAAGATTGGAATGTTTGGACTATAACCTTGCAACGCGTATTAATCTCATGAAAATATGTGCTCTATCGCTAGGTACTTTGTCGTAACGAATTCCAACGATGTATTCTTGGAATCATCGGTAACGCTGTGACAATTGTCTTCAACAATTGATCATTTGGCGATTATACACAATTGTTTACAATAAACGTTCGACATTCACAGTGAGAAAAGCACGAACAAACGTCAGTTGATGTCAGTCACGACTCGTAACTCGTCACGATATTTTCGAAAAATAACTAGACAGTGAATCCCTATACAGTGCGACCCCATTGAAGTTAACCGGCCTTTGCGTTCACTTCCCCCTCCCCCCACCCGGTCCGCCAATCGACCGGTTTACGTCCAAAGATGGTCAGTGTGGACATCAACACCTCGTTTTTTAACAAAATAAACCATCCTAGAGGTTATATCTCCAAGAAATTTGCAACAATTTTGAATTGTCCATCTGTCGTCAACATTGTAGAAACGTTTTGCTATCTCATTGAAGAAGCTGCGTTCTCATAAACACTTCTTTACCTGGTATTATTATAAGACGATATACGAAATAGATTTATATCTTGTTTGATTGTTTTTTTTAACTTTTATTTTATTTTTGAAAAAGTACAATAATATTGCATGAAGTAACAAACGTGTATGATGCCGAGATGGTCCCCTCCAACCTGTGTAGAGGCCGATTTGGGAGAATTTATTACGAGGAGATAACAAGACGACTTACTTTTTGCCATTCTCCTTGTAAAACAGTCTCATATACTCGGCCAAACCTTCGGCGTCCTCTTCGCTTACAGCATTGTACAAGGATGCCCGAATTCCTCCCACAGACCTTAAATACGAAATGCGAGTGTGATTTCATTGGATGTTCCATGGAATCTCCCAATGCTCTGAGAAATCGTCTAGGACGAAATTCTTATTTTGTAACTCAAACGGTTTTTCTTTACCTGTGACCCTTCAGTTGAAGCATTCCACGAGCAACGGCGCCAGCGAGAAATTTCTTCTCAAGTTCCTCATCACCGTTAGCGATACGGAATGGTACGTTCATACGACTACGACTACGAGGATCGACCGGACAAGTATAAAATCCGTTTGATTCATCCATGACCCCGTAGATTTTTTTGCTCTTGGAGATCGCAAGTTTCTCCATACCCTCGACACCACCGTGAGCTTTGATCCATTTGAATACAAGCCCGACTACATATATTCTGTTAATTCAGAAAATAACAGTCATCATGTGATGGAAACGAAATGTTTTTTTGTCTTTTCAAGTACACACACGCAGCGTTCATTTCATCTGACCACACACGGACTATAATACGAGATCAATCTCTTGCGCAATCATAGCAAATCTTGGGGGGGGACCTGATAACGAATTTTTTCAAGGACAATCGCCTTCGACGTTTATGATCTGTTTTTTTTTCTAGTTCACACGCGTAGTGTTTATTCCATCTGACCACACACGGACTATAATACGAGATCAATCTCTTGCTCAATCATAGCAAATCTTCGCGGGGGAATCTGATAACGAATTTTTTCGAGGGCAATCGCTCATTTGCAGGGATCACGTTGAGAATCGTGAATGCGTACATGAACGGAATAAATGCGATGATAAGATACTCACTGAAACGTTGGTGGTGTGTTGTGAAGGGAATTATCATTGGCCATTACTGTGAAATCGAAAACGGTCGGACAGATTGGTAGCGCATGACCGAGAACGTCGTCTCGCACTATCACCAAGGTCACACCGGCCGGACCAATGTTCTTCTGGGCTCCGGCAAAAATTACCGCAAACTGGAAGATCAAAAATTCGTAAAAATTTGGCAAACGACTCCCACAGTTGAAAAAATATGAGTAAAAAGTATGTTTACTTTGGAAACGTCGATTGGTCGGGTGAGAATGTTTGAGGACATGTCGGCGACCAGGGGGACCCCGTTTGTCTCCGGAATGAAGTCGAATTCGATACCTGTAATTGAAAATGCGATAATTCAATGACCGAGTCATTTATGAATTCATGAAAAGAGTATCAAATTATTCGAAACCAATCAATTTCTTTTCTAGAAACCCTCAATATCTTTTTTCGAATAATTATTTGCTATTATCGCGTTAGAAACAAATTTAATATTATTTAATATTTTTAAATCGTTTTTCGTAAAAATTTCTTGTCTACCATGAACCGTCTCATTGGCGCAGTAATATACGTAAGAAGCATCAGGATTAAGTTTCCATGTAGACCGATCCGGAATATCGGTGTATTTGCTCGCTTTCGGTAACACGAGATTAACTTTTCCATACTTCGCTGCTTCTTTCGCTGCTTTTGCCGACCACGAGCCTGGAAATTATTCATAACATTTCGCATGAAATTAAAGTATTTGAAAATTTACGTTTCTTTTTTTTTGTTCATGATTAAGGTTATACCAGTTACGAAATAATCGGCTGAGCCAGTTTTGCTTATAAGATTGAGAGGTATCGATGCGAAACATCCGGTTCCACCTCCTTGCATGAACAAAATTTTGTAATTGCTTGGAATATTGCTGAAAAGAAAATGTACGGATTTACTGAGTTTGTTGTTTGTTTCAGTTAATCGATTTAGTCAGGAAGATTGTTGAGAATCGATGAGATTTGAAATTCAATTTTTTTAAACTTTAAATAACTTACAATAATTCTCGAACGGTTGCCTGAGCATCTTCGACGATTTTCGTGAAATCGGCGGATCGATGGCTCAACTCGAGAACACTTATTTTCGTGTTCGAGTACGCGAGTAATTCTGCCTGGACAGCTTTCAACACCTAAAAGTAAGAATTTTATGATAAAATATAGCGAGACAAGAATTGGTTCAACGAACCGCGTTGACCTGCGCAATATATATGCGCATATACTTTCGGTTTCAGTTTATTGCTACTTTTGCGCATGTCTGCATTTCGTTGGATCAACTCGCTTTTGCAAACGCCATAGGTTTCTAACTTCACATGCTATCGTGGTTACAATTGTCATTTTAAATGGTCTCAATCGATCTTAATTGTAGCCTTGGATGTCGAGTAAACTAATATATGTATATAAATAACATACACATAAATCGTATGTACAGAGGATATCCAGAATCTTTGCCTTTCACGCGGAAGAAATATCGTTTCTTACGCATGACCAAATTCGTTATCATCGGACGATTACGTTGTAACACAAAAACATGATAAGGTACAAGATCATACTGGCCCTCGCACATAATCAAGAGGGATTATATCGTCTCGTGTCGAATACGCCTGAAAATTCGTATGGCGAATTCTTCAACGGTCAGCAATTTTTTTTTCTTTTTGTTAATCACTGAAAAATATATCTCTGCTGTACGAGTCAATTTTATTCACAAATTTCCCTAATGGTATGTACATCTCTTGATAAAAAGTGATTAATGATTATTATTTTAATTACAGCGACAGTGTAACGACTTTTCGAACTAATCGTTTCTTAACAGAATGTTGTAAGTATTTATCACCGAATACGAATTTTGTGTTTGCGATTGATGGAAAACGTTTAGTTATACGTGCCTCTTGTGGAAGTTTGGCGGGTCCTGCGCCAAAGTTGATAACGCCACCGGCATTATTGGACGAGTCGGTCATCGTGAATCGAACGTTCTGATCGGTCTGTGCTTTCGGAGTCTGGACGAGTCACGAGCAACTGAGGAATTCTGCCGAGTCTCGCTCTCCAGCTCGCGATAACCTCCCACCAATAAATTATTTAGCGTGGATCGTCGATCATTGGATCGACTTCCAGAAACCAGTTACATATCCTTCCCCTGCTTTATGATAAAACACTGTTTTGATATATTTTATCGTCTGTAACATCGACGGTAGATCTGTGCCACATGGTATCATTGTATTTTCAGTTATCAACCGAGCCCACGATATTCGTGAACAGTTCGGGCTGTGGTACCGAGATGGCGCGACGGTGCCAATTTTTCCTCTATCACGTCAGTCGTTAACCTCTAATCGAATTTTTGAATACCATGTGCCAATGTGTTCGTAAATATTTATTCTACTCTATAGGACCAAACACAAGACTGAATTAAAATTTTGTCGCAACACTACATTTATGCCTTTGTACCTTGTATTCTTATTCCCTTATACTATAAATCCTTATATTGTGGAGTTTTATCGAAATGATTAGTAATATTGTTCAATGGCTCTAGGAAAGATCATGATGAATTATGTTTTTATGATAGCTATCGAGTACACGTTTGTGAGGTCATACGTTTTTAAAATTGCCGATAAGTTATTTATCGAGGTACATACATTTTAATCGTACGCAATACATAATAGCGCGAGTGGAATAAATATCCAAAGCCACATACGAGTGAATAGGTGAAACAGCCCTATGACATTGACTACCCCTACGATGATCCCGAGAAATCGTGCGATAAAGTGTCTACAGAGATGTTATCGATCAAGATGAGACGAGACACCGGCAGAGTCGTCGTTTTCCTTGGGATCATAGCAAAAGTACAAAAACACTATCTATCCTTGTGCACAAAGGCACAAAGATACCGTAGCGCCAGCCGTTGGTGATATGTTGCGCGCGCGCGTTAGGGAGCCGGGCAAGTTGGGTGACCTTTATCGCGTCCTCAAACGTCAGTCGATCACGAACTGCTGTACCGTGAGCGTCGAGTCTACGAGCGTCGTCCTTTTTTTTTCATCAATTACTGAGAGAGTACAACATTCTTTCCAAATCCGAGAATTCAATAAAGGTAATGTACGCAAAACCATAAAAGATTCGAGACTCGAGTCTCGTTACGAAAAATGCGTGAAAATTAATCGCCTAAATGCTGAATGACAAAACGGCGAATCGAGAGATCGCGATCAGTAAAATTTTGCGAAAGCGTTCCTCACGCTTTCTTTTTACAATGTCTCGGTTGCGTGAGAACCTTCAACGTTCGAGAATATTGGCATATCGATACGTCGTTCGACGATATTATGACAATGGTTAATGATATTTTTCTTCGATGCTTGGGGCATTTGACATTTCTATTGCGTAAGCTTCTCGTATATGCCAACGAAACGAGGCCTTGAAAATATATTTCCGTGCGCCATACATAGTATGTGATTCAGGGCCGGTTCATTGCAATGTCGGACCCTCTGTACTTCGACGTTTTTTTTCAGCCGACGCCATTTTTTTTAAAACAAAGTGACAATTTTTCTCAACGTATTCTCACGTTTCGAGTGTTAATCTTTGGACGAATATGCCGGATTGACATGTGTCCGAGGAATGGAAAATGTGACATCCAAAATGGGGGACTCGCGAATCGATCGATTTCGAAACGCTCTTTTCACCTACCGGTGCAATATCACTATGATTATTATTCTAACCTTTCGAGTCCATGAATCTAGAAACCAACGGGCAATCTTAGACTAACGTGTATCGGTGACGTAAATCGGACGCAAAATTACGAATTTTTCGTATCACAATCGCATACTCGCGATTCATACGTGTATCTATTTTTACGTGGCACGAGGATTTTGTCAAATGCGTCAACCGTTTTCACCGGTGCACGTGTTCGTGCGCACCGCAGCGCCCCCGGCGTTTGGAACACACACATACATATATTACTTTTTAATCGCAAAAACGCATCCTTTACTCTTTATTGCTTTGCGGAAACCAAGCCCGAGTGACTCACGTTTATGCACATTCGAAAACGAGATACGACAGAGCGTCGACGTTCTTTCAAGCAGAGAAAAACGAGAAAAACGGAGATCGATGCCCAGTGAGCTCTCGGCATTTACGGAACACGTGATACCTTACAGTTGGCTCGTGTAACGGATCGTGCGTAGTTATATATATATATAGATATATATATATGTATTGCGTTGTATTTATGAAGCACGGTACGAAGCGTAAAAAGTCAATAGATTCGGTGTTTCGAAACGAAGCAAGAAAAATGTCTCGGTATACGAATAATAATCGTAAACGAGTTGTGAATTTCTCGCGTTGACAATCGAATATGCAATTGAGAATGACGGCTGCGTTAAATGCGCTCGGCTTGCGGCTTAACCTTCGGACTACGCGTTCAATAGAATTTCAGATTGAAAATTGGAACAAAGAAATTTCGTTTGTTTTCTTCTAATGGGAATTTTTTAAGAAAACTTATCAATAAATCGTACTAATAATAATGCGAAATCATTGAAATAATTTGTATTTACATTTTTTCCGCGGTTCTAAGGTTGATTAATTAATTGTTCAAATTGGAATTGCCAAAATTCCTTGCGGCAGTATTTCTTCATAACACGCACAGCGTATTTTTGACAAAGTTGACGAGTCATGGATTAACTTCGCGGTTTGTTTGCAGAAATGTGCAAACGAGCGTGTAAACACTGGACGCTACAGAAACGATAGTCGACTCAGAAATCGAATCCAAACACGATCGAAATCGGGACAAGTCTTGATTTTCAAAATTCCGACAAAAAACTGAAATTTTCGCGTAAAATCAATTTCAAAATAATTTCCAATAATTATTCTTATGAAAATAATTTCGCATAACTATTTGAAATTATTATTATTATTGTCAACTCGAACCAGCCTTTAAATCCCTAAAATACGTATAAACCCTTTTCCCTATTTTTCAAATTTTCTCTCGCCTTTATTTATTACACAACCTATAAATAATCCAATTAATTCGGTAACTGCCTAATTTCAATGTATGCGCAGACTATGTGCTTGCAAGTACAAGCCTAAGCATCGTGCGCAGGCTCGCTATATGCGACTCGGGTTTGTTTAACACCTGCCAAAGTCGAGTCACCCTATATATATATATATATAACCGCAAACGTTCTATATATCGAGCTTCGGAGCAGTCAGGAAGAGGCGTCGGTCTTTTTAGCTGGGAGTTTAAAGACAAGTTTAAAAGTTTATTACGGGCCGCACTCCGTCAAATGGATGCGCGCCTCTGTCTGATCCTCGGACGAAATCTTAGTAGTGTTGTCAAGTTTCGTCCGCTAGAGCGGCTCGCTTACGGGACGCTGTCACGACCCGAGGATAATAACTACTGCCGAATTAGAAGTATACGCACAAAACGTTCATTAATAATACGTACTTTCTACCCTTTATTTGCGCAGCATTCGAAAATGGTCTGGATAACTACGGACGACAAGGTAAAACCCACGTAAACAAGTCCCTGTGTTTTTTCTTATGTATCGCTTCTTTTTATCTTTCTTTTTTTTAAATTTCGTGTTCTTGTTTGACCCAATTGATTTTTGACAATGCAATATATTCGATAGTTATCGTATTAGTTGTACATCGGAATCGTCATGCATTTATGCAGACAAATGCTGCTTGTATTTTCCATATATACACATATGTATATAATAAAAATTGTATAAAGTACAAGTTTATACACGTAGATACACGCATAAATTTTTTTATCCACACGTATTTATATCAGTATAAGTCTCTTATCGCATCGCCTGCCTCGTTTAGAGTAGCTCTTCGTGCTATTTTTATTATTTTGTATTACGCGCATCGTAGCAATAGAGGCGAGACGTCTCGCCCGCAGTCGTAAGTAAGTAGTGGTAGTGTACTACGTTCGTAGAGTTCGTTCCTGCTGTATACCTATATAGTCGCTGTCGCGAAATGTATTTTCGTCGAGGACAAGCACGTCGCACGAGACCTCAAAAAGCGCTCTTATCCGCTCTGTGAAGCTCGAATCGGCAAGGTCTAAATATGAATTATATCTGTTAGGTGTACAGACCATTTATCTCGTTATCCCATACCTCCGTCCCATTAACCGTAACGCGGACATTTTGAATAATGTGTATACGACGATTTTCGTATCAACGCCTCGAACAATGTTGACTTGAGAGGTTATGTCTGATTAGTGTTTCCTCTTACGACGAATTTAGCACTTTGACGATCGTGTGCTCTCATTCTTTATCCGTTGTTCAAATAAATTGAAACAACGGATTAGTAGTTTTTTTTATTTTGACGTACGCACGTTTGAAACATCCACAGGCCGGGGGTCAACTTTTTTCCCATCGTCTGAGATCGTTCTAGCGACGACACTGACCTCTAAACTCAATGCTAGGAGACTAGATACGGTGGATACATGTTAAAATATCATTTTATCACTCTACCGACTGGGCAAGGTCGTAAACGCGCTTCAGACATAACCAAGAAACAACAAGAGTCGAGAACGCGAGATATGTACGTCTCCGCTTCAGTCGTATATTTTTTTTTTGCGAAGCTACGCCAAGGACATCTCGTATCACACGATCCGTTTGCTGAGCCGAAGCATGGGCTTGCATGCGCGAAGTTGATAAACGGATGTGAGAAAAAAAAACGGCGAAAGAAAAAAAAAATTGTTCGAATGCATGGCTATAAGTAGATAAGGAACGGACGAGAGACGTCAGTCCGGATTATCCAGTGTACTTCGACGGACTAGAGCGCAAATTTATTGGCACTCTGCTCACAACTAAGCTCGAGGATCATATCTTCATTCTTGTATGTTTATTTGCTCGGTTAAGCCTCCAAGAGCGAAGAACGAGTATCATGGTAATTGATACCTCGCTTGCCCGTCGTCACACGTCGTACAGCCGACCCTCAATTCGTTCACTAACCCAGAGAGAGACTGGATTTTTTTCAGAATTTTTCCATCGCCTCGAACAATGTTACAATTTTTAAATTATTTTTCTTTACACATTTTATATCACGCTGCAGCTTCGTACATTTTCGCCAAGGCTGCAAGCCAATTCGTATCACGTTATAATTTAGCTTGTTCATTACGTTTTTTTCTACATTGTTTCAACAGATGGCTGGAACACCAAACATTAGGGCTCTGAATGCCCAGACGCAGTTGGATCATATGTGCGTTCTGGACATTGACTCGCACGCTTCGTTCGTACGATTGTCGGGTATTATTTGCACCATTGGACCAGCGTCACGTTCCGTCGAGATGCTCGAGAAGATGATCGAGACTGGCATGAACATTGCCCGAATGAATTTCTCTCATGGCTCTCACGAGTATCACGCGGAGACAATCGCCAATGTTCGTCAGGCGCAGAAGAATCTTTCGCAGCGTAACGCCATAAGCATTCCTGTGGCTATCGCCCTCGATACCAAGGGACCTGAGATTCGTACCGGTCTCCTCGTCGGTGTAAGTTAACCACCCTTGATTTTATGTTTTTCTTCGTCTCGTGAATGATTCGTCGGCATTAATCAATATTGCATGGACACAGGGTGGCGCAGCCGAAGTCGAGCTCGTCAAGGGCCAAGCTTTCAAACTCTCCACGGAGAAGGCTATGATGGAGAAGGGTACTGCCGAAGGAGTATGGGTAGATTACGAGAACATCTCGAAAGTGCTGAAAGTTGGAAATCGCGTTTTCGTCGACGACGGTCTTATCTCCCTCGTCGTAACCGCAGTCAGTAAGTATAAAACTCGTATTTGTCAAATTTTTATTATACGATTCTTTTATTCTTTTATTATACTAACTATTAATCGTGGCTCCAAAAAAAAAAAAAAGGTCCTACACAAGTCACGTGCACCGTTGAGAACGGTGGTACACTCGGCTCTCGCAAGGGTGTCAATCTCCCAGGAGTTCCGGTCGATCTGCCTGCCGTTTCCGAGAAGGACAAGTCCGATCTTCAGTTCGGTGTCGATCAAGAGGTCGACATGATATTTGCCTCGTTCATTCGAAATGGCGCGGCGTTGACGGAACTTCGCGGTATTCTCGGCGACAAGGGTAAAAACATCAAAATCATTTCGAAAATCGAGAATCAACAGGGTATGACGAATCTCGATGAGATTATCGAGGCGTCCGACGGTATAATGGTCGCTCGAGGAGATCTCGGTATCGAAATTCCACCGGAGAAGGTTTTCCTCGCACAAAAATGCATGATCAGCAGATGTAACAAGGTCGGAAAGCCCGTTATCTGCGCGACTCAGATGCTCGAGTCGATGGTGAAAAAACCACGAGCAACCAGGGCCGAATCTTCGGACGTTGCTAATGCGATTCTCGATGGCGCCGATTGCGTTATGTTGTCAGGTACGCGTAATTATTAATTCAATTTTTCAATACTTTACTTCTAAACGTGTCGAGGAAGAAATAACGAGAAATTCGTAATCAAATTTACAGGAGAAACAGCCAAGGGTGAATATCCTCTCGAGTGCGTGCGCACTATGGCGAATATCTGCAAGGAAGCCGAAGCAGCGATCTGGCAGAACCAGATCTTTTCGGATCTCTCCGCCAAAGCTTTGGCTCCAATCGACGCGACTCACGCGGTCGCAATCGCTTCGGTCGAAGCATCAGCCAAATGTTTGGCTAATGCGATCATAGTCATCACGACATCCGGTCGTTCAGCTCACTTGATCTCCAAGTACAGACCACGTTGTCCAATCATCGCCGTTACACGTTTCAATCAAGTCGCCCGACAGGCTCATCTTTATCGCGGTATCTTGCCGCTTCATTACACAGGTGAGTAATCGCGACCCTAATTTTTTCGCCCCCAATGGAAATTCGTAGGATCAATCGAACGATTCTTGATTTTCAGATGCTCCTCTCGCGGATTGGGTCAAGGACGTTGACGTTCGCGTTCAAGTCGGCATCAATTTCGGCAAGAGTCGCGGTTTCTTGAAGACCGGTGATTCGGTCGTGGTCGTTACCGGATGGAAGCAGGGTTCCGGGTTCACAAACACTCTTCGTATCGTGTACGTAGAAGAAGATTTAACGAGTGAACAATCTGCATGTACGGTAATCAGTGATACCGATTTGTACGATGATCTAATCTGATCGAGTTTAACACTAGAACTATCTCGAAACTAACACCTTAATAATCAATCGATTGTCTTATAAGCCTCATCGCATGCTTAAACCTTACGACCCGCGATAACGCACACTTCGTTACGTTCTGTGCATGTTTTTTCTTCATTTTCGAAACATTACCTAATCATGGCATTTTACAAATATCTTCTTTTCATCATCTGTTAATCTATAAGTGATAGACAATCTTATGCACAATGATTGTACGTTTTATGTATCGCATTTGATGTTTGTGATTAAAAAAAATGTTTCGTGTAATTGCACGGACCAAATCTTTCGTCATGTATTGAATGTCGATGCAGAAATTTAAAGGTACGTTTCTCACTACATTCTAACAATAATGTGTGTTACATTAGAACCGGAAGTTGGGTTTCTGATCTTGAAAAATAATACGAATAATTTTGTAAACATTTCTCATTCTCCGTTTTATTTGATTACAGAAATGTTGACTGAGAAAACACCAGCCGGTTTGGTGTTGACATGTTCGACGCTGTGGATAGATGTAATTAAACGATAAATGATCTGATGTCGGCCGTTGGTCGATCCGTTCGTAATTCTACACGCCACTGTGTGTGCTGTTCATGTATAAATTATACGAGTTTTCGCCAAATTCAGAGACGGTGGTGAATGCTGTCTTGGGTAGATTTCAGTATTATCCAATCACAGCATAGATATGTAATCCTATAATTAATTAATACATCGCAAACAGAGACAACGTATGAAACATATATAGTACCTAAGTGAATCTACGAATAAATTATGCGAAAAACATCATTTACACCTGCGAACGATATTCCATCCTCTGTTCAGTGATAAGTTCGAGAAATGTTAACGAGTATTAGGTGTTCCAGGACCATGGACGTTTATAAAGGTAATATGAAATTTCTCAATGTAATAAACATAAATATATTTCGAAATTTCACCTAAATGGTTTGTGCAGGAACAGTTTGAAACAATAAATTACATAATGTTACGCGGACTTTGCTGTTTTCTTTTTTGTGAAAGATCAACGGTCTTGAAAGAATTTGGGTCAAAGTTTCTGATAACATTCGAGGTCTTGTATATTGTCTTATCTTTAGTTTTATATTATCGTATAATTTTTTTTATGAGTGTACGGTGATGCTGGAATGAAATATGTTGGAGTTATCATCGTTTTTCTTTTAAGCCAGCTGCTGGTATAACAGGATCCTCCACAGTTTTAATATTTTACCTACAGCTGGTTTTCTTCTCGCGCCAGGGACGAATGAATGACAAGTGAATATGGTACATATTTATTGATTTTTACCGGGTTCAAACGTCAAATCTTCCGGAAAGAAAATTACAAAAAGAATTTTTAAATTATTAGAATTCTATCGACAACAGTTGTGTATTAAAGAAAAGATTGTCAAGATGTCAGTGTGTAAAAAAACTAACAGTGCATCGATCGAAGCTTGTCCCCGCATGCCATGGGTAAGCTCTTTTTCATTTCTTCCTAGAAACCAAAAGTGGGAATCGTACATTATACAAATAATAATAACAGACTCCCAATCAATTCTATCGCTTATTTTGTATACGAATAAATTTGCTACCGTTCTAACTATTAAGGAAATGTCAATAGATGATGAAGTTGGAAGAAGAATTTGTTGCACCAAATCAACTTAATGCCGCGTATCAAACCACGAACATTGACTACATGATGCGATTGAATGTCGAATCTGCTGGTCGATCTGGGAGACTTACAAAAATCATAACAACACTAGGTAAGTGAAAACCCATAGAATATTTATCTTCCTATTTATACGTTTTGCAAATAATTAAATAATAAGTGAATAGTACGTGTACTGTTCTTAACAAAATTATTTTACTCTTCAGGCAACAAGAATTCAGGACCGAGTGAAATCAATGAAATCATCAATGCCGGGGCCAACATACTCAGACTCAACATGTCTCACGGTGACAGAGATTGGCATGAAATCACCGCGCGAGCTATCGGGGAAGCGATGAGCCAAAGACGGTCTACGAATAATTGCAGAGCGCTCAACAATAATTTAGCCCTCGGAGTCGCGCTGGATCTTCGTGGACCGGAAATACGCACTGGAGTCTTTAACGGGGATCCAAAGAGTCCGGTAGATAAAAAAGATCGTGAACGACCAATCATAGCGTTACCAAAACAATGACGCAATTGGCCGGTTGGCGAATTAATATTAAACTCTTTATGGTCGATCCCTCGATTTTCGCACAGTATTTTTTGTTGAATCGACAGTCGCGTGGTTGATTGTAGCTTTTACGGGGAATTGTTTGGTTCGTTGGCTTTCGCTTCGCGTCGAAAGACTCGACAGTATTGTTCCTCGTCTTTCACAAGTTTTAATTAAGAAAACCGTATTCGCTCGGGGGTGATACATTTTTGTCAGGGTCGAGCCGTCTTTACCGAGGGTGACGTCGTCAGACTTTTAACGGATGAAAGGTCGAGGAGAGCTGGCGATTCAACAGCTTTTTGGATCTCGAATCCTGAGCTGCCTGGTATTTGTGAAAAAGGCGACAGGATAATGGTCGACTGTGGTACAGTTGGTCTTCAAGTTTTGGATATTGGTAAGTCTCGATCGTTTCACTCACTTCGTTCATTCGCAGGTCGAATAAATAACAAGCCGATTATATGTAAATTTGAGCGATTGATACAATTGAATCGGAGTAATTACGAATTTTATTTTCTCATCATAAAATTGCTTGATTATTATTATACCGATGTAACAGGTGAATGCTCGATCGACTGTACAGTAACGAAAGGTGGAAGCCTGAGTAACGAGAGGAGCCTCGAGGCTGTCGACACTGTTGTCGATCTACTAGATATATCGGAACAGGACGAGTCGGATATAGAACTCGGGATCAATCTAGAATGCGATTTCATTATCGTCTCTCATGTACGACGGGGTCAGACAATCCTCAAAGTTAAAGAGCGAATTAAACTCGCAGGTACGCATTGGCCATTTAATTCCGTTCTTTCCTTGGACAATTTTTCGATATTCTCGAATTACTTCTAAGTAGGTGCTCGACCAGTTTGCGTTCTCGCAAAGATTACGTCGAAACAAGCTCTCGATTCCATCGATGACATACTAAGACACTCGGACGGTATTGTTATTGATCGTCGTTCCATGCAACTAGCAGTTGGCGCAGAAAAACTCTTCCTCGTTGAAAAATCCGTCGTTGCTAAATGCAATAGGGTGCGTTCACTTTACAATATTAATGCATTTGTCATGTGAATGAGCATTGAATATCTATGCTTTCCTCTGGTATTCGAAATTCTGCAAAAAAATATTTAAACCATTTTAGATTGGAAAGCCGGTAGTAGTGGCATTTGACCTCGCTTTTTCGGATAACGATGAGAGCACCCAATTGGACCTGAGCCTGTTAGCTAACGCAGTGCTAGAGGGTGTCGATGGTATTCTTCTTGCCTCTGGTTCTCTAAATGGCCTGGAAACCGTGAATCTCGTTCGACGCGCAAGTCTCGTGTGTCTCGAAGCCGAAATGGCTCGATGGCAGAGACAAATCTTTCAAGAATTATTGTACAAGGTTTTTCATATTATGCCATGCAACGTCTGGGATTTGTACAATCTCGTATATGTCCCATTTTGTAACATTGTCTGGTCTATTCGATTTTTCATAACGTGTCGAACATGTCATATTCATATAGGCCTCTATTCCCGTGGAGCCCACTCATTCAATCGCCATAGCGGCTGTACAATTGTCTCTGAAATGCAACGCATCCGGAATTATAGTTATCACGACGACAGGTAGAACAGCTATGATGCTATCGATCTATCGGCCACGTTGTCCGGTTGTGGCGATAACGCGTTACGGCATCGTGGCACGATGGCTCCAATTATACTTTGCCGTCCATCCTCTACACTATACAAGTTAGTTATATTCATACAAAGACCTTCCTACGGCTCACCACTCTCTCATTCAACATTAATAACTTCATTTAATCTTAACTGACGGTGTACACATTCTTTTCAAACCCCAAGCGTAATTATCTTCCGTGAAAAATTCAAATCTCAATCATTTCTTCCTAAATTTACTTTTAGGACATTGCAAGAATTAATTTCTTTTATTCTTGACGTCATTGGCTAATTGTAAAGTAATTTCTCATGAATGCCCCAAATTCATAATACATTTTGCGTTCACACTTTCACATATCGTATCATGAAAATAAATATATAAAAAGCTTTCTCGTCCCGTTGCTCTGTTTATCGAAAGTTTGGTACGTCGCATGTTTAGTACGCTTATGAGAAAAAATTAATTAATTATTTACACTCATTTGTTTCTCTACGCGAGTAAAATGTTCCGAGGGTGAAAGCATTTACCGTGTGTGATCGCTATTTATCCGAACGAACGGATAAATCGAGTTGGATTATTTATTCAATTCGATTGAACAGAATTATCGCCTGTCGACTGATGGAATTGATTATCTGTACTACGACGTCGCGAAATCTTTCGTTCTCATTAATTTTGTTTAGACACTTCTAAATTTATGACTCTTCATTAAAAAGACAATAGTTATAGGTAGATAGCTATTCATCCAGCCATCGTCCAGGAATCTTTCTATCAGTCATTGACATTTCTTATCGTTTATGCAGATTGTCCAAATTCGAATTGGCACAAGGACATGGACCAGAGAGTCCAGAACGGTATGAGATATCTTCGTAGCAACAATTATGTTGAAACTGGCGAGCCAGTGGTGATAGTCAGTGGATGGCGTCGCGGAAGCGGTTTCACCAACTGCATCAGAATCGTTTACGCATCGCCACGTCTCATACCGAACAACGGTCAAGATTTCGAGGAGATTTGGTAAACGCCATCGCTCATCAATCACGCGGGTTCTGCTCGTCATGCGTGTAGTACACGTGTGTCGCACGTATCGTTCCCTCTACAAGAAAATTTGACGGTTTGCGGTAGGTAAGAGACGTTATTTCGTGGATATATCTTCTCAGCCGTGCATTTGATAAACGCGTTTGACTTTTTTTCTTTCCTTCTCTTCTATGGATACACCGAGGGAAGGAGAATGGCAGGAAAGAAGGGAAAGGAGTCGATTCTGACGCAGCAAATATCTTTTACCATCAGTCACGTATATGGTTTCAAAGGAATCTTTGCGTTTTCACGAGAAATCGATGTCTGTCGAGCTCATACATAGGAAGTATTTCTCGTTGGACTAAAAGATTCCTCGAACGACGTCTTTAGAAACAGAATATATTCTCCCGTTTTTATTCATCCGATACTGAAATATCGTCCTCCATTCTCAAGTGTTCGTTCGGTAACTCATCGATTGTAAAGTGGGTAAGACGATTCTTATAAACGTCTGCTTTTAGTTCCAAAACATTTCGGGCATGCTGATATTTATTTTCGATAATTTAAGTGAATAATGGATCCACGATCTCAGGTTCTGAGATCTGGAAGCTAAGTTAACGAAGATAATTCATTTAGGGAAAAAAATATACGAACAAATTATCACTGATTATTGGACGCTTTTTGAAGCGAAGTATGAAAGTCTTTTTGCCATGTTCGTACGAAATGATAGAGTATGGCGTAGGAAAAAATATACGCAATAGTTCCAGAGCTCTCTGATATGATTACGACGGATAATAAGTAACGAATGATAGCGCGACAAACTATCGTATGCTTTCGTTCGCATTTCCTATCGCCCTATCGTTTTCATCGAACTTTTATAATAACGGTTCGCTTCCCTGGTAGCGAAACGTATTGTGGTCTACGTGGACAAAAGGGTTGCTTTATATCTATACTATGTAGAGAGTCATTCATTATCGCTTATAATCGGCACGGGAGGTGCTTAGATAGGTCAAAGTTTGTAGAATTGATAAAACCTACATCCGAACGGCTATACAGGTGGCGAAGTTGATACGAGCTTCGATTCGATCGCTTTTAACGCTCGATGTAACCGTCGACGCAACGTGTGAAAATTTTCTATTGTTTCATCGGCTACCGCGCCACTTGTTACGAACCAAAACTCTGGTTCAAATCTCGTTTCTCTTTACATTGATGCAGCTTATATGCCCATCTGTTGTATGCACGTGATTCACCGTGGAGCGATAATGCTTTGACCTCTATTATAAAACGAAAACTCTACAAAGCATTCTATACCGACATAGCCACTTTTTTTTAGCCATAGTACGAAGGAAAAATCCTTCGTTCATTTAGCAATCGTTCAGACGTAGAATAAGCCCTTAAGGAGTTAGAGTCACTTGTAACGCACGAAAAAACGGTATAAACGATATTTTCATGATGTTGTTTATTATATTATTTTCTAAGTATAGGAAAGACTAAAAATCGAATTTTTTTATCTAGATGATTGCACGTAACGCTTTAGTACAGTTGCGCTTCGAATATCGGTCATACCATCATCCGTTCCTGTTTGATACAGATGCGCTTTAAATATCATTCACCCGTATATTCTATTCTGATTTAACGCGATGATTCTTCCGTCCAGAGGGTTCCATTCCATTTTCATACGTATATCGGTTGCTGGGGATGCCAATATCGTTGCGATAACCGGGAAATGGTTTCTGGTAATATGCAAAGTGCATTCATGGAAGTATAATCCGCCCTCGCGGTCGCGAATGCGCTGTTTTCCGTTAATTATAACCGTAAAATATCGTTAATTAACACCTTGTTTTGCGAAACCTCGTTCTGGTACGAACATCGCTGTGCGGGCCAACGAATAGATGCAGCGTAGAAACGATAAACGATGGAATGCTTATTAAATCTCTACAACGAGAAGAGTCTTAGCTATACGATAGAGACTGTCAATTACAATTTTTGCGTATCTCAATAGACGGTCCAATAATTATTTCTCTTAAATTGCATTTTTTTGTATTCGTCGCTCGAATCATATCGAATACGACATTAATATTAGATTTCAAAATCCCTAACAAATTCACTCGAATAACTCATAATGTTAAAATGAGAAAACGCAGTATATAAAAATGTAATAAAAACAAAAGTATGGAAAACGCCATCAATGTTACTGCGATGTATACGCCAATCGTATTTCTCTCGAATAGAATATCAATAGGGAACGAATGATTGTATGGTATTATCTAAGTGGGTATTATTTTCACGAAATAAACGAGAACGCGATGAGAATAAGACGAAACGGAGAACAAAACTGATGTAGGTACTTAGGCCCGCGGGTAATGTTTACGCGCTTTCGAAATACATTATATACATCGATAATGGATGTCGTGTTGAATAGCTTTTATGACTTGGGGACAATTAATGTGCTTGGGGCCACTCTTGCACAGATGTTTATTTTTACATTATCGTTGGCTCGTGGCTCTCAACGATTGTCGAGCGACGCAGCTACCGATTGTAGCTGGGATATACGCGTAATAGAACACCCAAACACACACGTACTCGTTCGTACTCGTACGGCCATTAGCGTTAGCCCCGTTCGCGAACAATGCGATAAATTTTTGTTCTCGACTGATTTCGAGTGCGATTGATCGTCGCACATTTTCTCGACCCCGTTGTTTACGTAGCAATCGTGCTCTCCCGAATGTAAATTCGGTACGACGATATGGGAATTGAGCGCATATATACAATGATGAATAGTAGCATATTGTTTTTTTTTAAATCTCGAAATTTGCATTTAAATCGAGAACGTACCGCACATACGTTTTCGAACTATGGTTTTTTTTATTTTTACCAACATCGAAAGGGTCCTGGCGGTAAAACATTTTTTTGTCGTGAGAAAAAAAAGCTTCCTGTATGAGAAAGCAAACAGGAAGAAAGAGGGTTGGTCGATAAAGCTAAACAAAAAAACTCTGTGATAATTATCTTCAATGTCAAAGTATGCAGGGCCATTTAAGCTTTATCATCGTCTCTAATGTACGCCGCGTTATGAGAGGAATATTATAACACGTTTCCGTTGAGCCCGAGTTATTGAAAATTCATGGGGCTCGAGGCTCGTTAAAGAAAAAGCTCCTAAAACTCACGAAACTAATCCAAACGTTGGAATTTCCCCGGTGTGGGTAGGAAAATTAATTATGCGTTTGTGTATAATGATAGTTGGTTAGTTTGTGACGAAAATATTTACACGCCGCGATAATATGTAGAAGCAAATATGGAAAAAATAGGAAAACGAGGAATTATGTAACGAAGGAGAAACAACAAATTGTAATTTTCGGCTGATCGCTCGAGGTCGTTCCCCAGACTCTCGACGTTAAAATCGCTTTTTCTTCTTACCCTCGAATCAAGCTTTAATCAATCGAACAGATTATTCCAGGCGATGAACAATTCCGAGAAAATTATGACGCCAATTTAATTTTTCTTCGCCGATATCGATTCGTCGTTAATAAAGGCTACCACCTTTGAGTAAATTTTCCAATTAAAGTAAATTAACGGATGCGATAAACTTCTTGGAAGTATGTCTTTTAGAACGCTATTGCGTCAGTATCGATATTGGTTCGTTAGCGTTGTTCATTATCCTTGTCATGTAATCAAGGGATTATTCTTCATCGCATTGTTCATTCCAGGATCGAGAATTCGGAGTGGACAAACTGAAATCAATAGAACACCCTCGTTTTTCTCAGAAATACGAGTATGTATTAATAACGAAGGTGCGAGTCAAATTTCACTCACAAGGTGAAGAAATGATAACCAAAGAAACTCTACTTGTTACAACGGCGATAAAAAACTAATTTTTTCCATGTCGTTTCAGGCATTTTTCATCGAGACAAAAAAATGATCGACATTGACTATTCAGACGTCGCGAAAACTGCGAGAATTCCTCAACCAGATGTCACAGACGTCTATCCACGAGATAGCACTCCACAGCCTTTCAAGCTAATCGAGAAATTCTCCACAGGCGTATCGAGTTGAAACGCCAAATACGTACCAGAAGAAAAATCACCGACGATGAAGAATTCTGGACGTAATGAAGATTCGAAGAAATTGCTCAACTACGAGTTGTGCTCAAGCTCTAGAGTAAAATCCAAACCCATTTGTAATACATGGAACAAGTCGTGACGAATGATGATCATGAATACGCGCCGGTTGACATTTATGGTAATAACGCAAACGAGATAGACTCAAGATGATCGAGAAGAACCGAGGTCTACTGCGAGATTGTACAGAATTCAAAAAGAAGAAAATCTCTACGATGATCTATATTGTTAGCATAAAAAGCTTCAAGGGGGGTGCTCGTCGTTACCCACATGGCAGCCTCTCTCGCCGATTATCTTGTGAAAAAAGATATCCTAATGAAGTATATACGAGACGGTACGAGGAACAAAAGTGGCACGGATCGCCTTCGAGGGATGAATCATCTTTAGGCTAAGGAAGGAAAAACCAATCCAACGAGAAAGAGAAAAAAAAGAGAGCAAGGGGTGAGAAAAGAGGAGGGTGGCCTGAGAGAAAAATACGCCAAAAAAATCGCTCGTGGAGGGAGGACACAATTGACAGAGACGTCAGGAAGAACCTCGGGTTAGGGGGCGCTTGCGCTCGATGTCACGCCGCGTGTCCTATACACGAGTTCCACAGCCACCTGTGAAACTCATCCTCGGGGTTCTTGCGCATAGCATTTTCATCGCGCACGGCGGGACTTGGCTGTCCGTATATATACAAAGGAACGACCGTACTCGTGACACTTGGCATCGTTATACCCTCGTAAGCGTAACGTGTCCACTTTTCGCTCTTACGTGCGGTCTCGTGTCTTTCGTCACAGTTTTCGACAAACTCGTACCAATTCGCACCACGCATAACACCCAACAACAGATTGCTAATGTAAGTTTCTGCTTTTTCAATCTCGTAGCTCACCGTTTCATTTATTTATATTCGAAATTGGTTTGAAAACATATTATTTTTCGTGAGATCGAAAATTCGCTTTTTTACAATGTTCGTCCAATCTTTTTTCATGGTGATGGAAAGTCGATTTGGAAGACTCGTTGGATGTGCTGATAATTTTCATACATTGCAATTTTTATTTGAGTGAAAAAATAACGGTTTGGAAAATAATTAATTCTATGCAAGGGAATTAATAGAATTCTTTAAATTAAGTTAAATCTGTGTTATATTTATTAATTATGTTTGAGTTAAAGTAGTATTGAATCTATCTATATATATTTATTTATATTTATATATATTTAATATTTTTTCTTCGATCTTTACTCGTCGCTAGTTTGAAGAGCTGCTTTATTTCTTTACTTTAAGAGAGAGAGAGAGAGAGAGAGAGTGAGTTTCTTGATGTTTTATTTTATCGTCGCGATTCGAGTGAATGATCGTATAAGGATCTTCGAGAATTTAACGCAAAGTGTCGATTTATATAGGAACATGAAATTTACCGCGTACATCGATACCTATATAAACATCGATCACGATATTAATTCTCGTTATTGCTTCTCGTTGTGGCACTCAAGAATTTATTCATTTTATTTTTATATTTAAGAGGGAGAGATTATAAAAAAGGATATTTTGACGCGTCCCCTGTCGTCGCCAAAGACAGATCGATGGGTTCATCGTCGCAGAGACGAAACTTTTCAAAGCGTGAGAAATTCTCGGGTTACCGGCTTATAGAAAGATTGTGAAAAAAATTTTTTTTTCTTTTTTCATTTTTCAACGATGAAAAGAAAGTTATTTTTAGGAAGATAAAGAGTGCGATACCGGGCGGATACCGTGATATTCGAGCGTGTGTGTATTTTCGGTTCGAGAGAAGAAAAAAAAAAGACAAAAAAAAGGAGCGGACGGTGAAAATCCCTCGGGTGGGCAACGAGGGAAGATACCCTTTGGTCCGTTAGCGGATCATTCGAAAGCGTGGCGTATCGTAACTGTGTGTATGAGGAACCTCGCTTCCTACACGCCCGAGTACACAAATTACAGACGGTTGATACGGAGATTAGACGGAAAAAGTGGCGTGTGTATCTCGGTCTTGGCCAACCTCGCGTCTCGTCACGACACCCTCGACCCGTCTATCTTGTGATCGTTGTCTCGTAAAGCCCCATTGCTTATCAAGAATCCTGCAGCAGGGTAATTGAAAAAGAGGAAACTCAACTTTGAGAATTTTCTTTCGGTATTGAAATATTTCACATCCCCTCTTTTCTCTTCTTCAAATCAAGAACGAATTTTCTCCTATATATTTCCGGTGTCTTTAATAACCTAGATCATCAATTATTTCTTCGAAATATAATAAAAAATTATAAAACGAAAGGAAAATAATTTTTAATAATTTATAGATAACAAAAATTCGATTACGTTATTTATTATTTTGTTTTTCTCAATTTCGTTGAATTATCGAAAATTCATAGTGTCGAAATCATGTTAGGATAACGATAGGAAGCCCTCGGTACATTAATGCCTGTAATAGAGCGTACAAATCGATGAAAACCGTATATCTACGATGCGAAATGCGTTTTGCCTCGGCTGCGTCTGACTGGCGTTGACCGTTACTACTTACGCGCTACTGTAGCGTGTCGCGCGGGCTCGTGGCTGACCATACCGTTGACCATTACTACTTCCCAAATATTGTTATTCGTGTAATACGAGATCGAGTGATGCCGAAAAATTTATTTAAATTATATAAAATAGTAATAATAATTCTTTAATTTTTCGCCAATCGTACTTAATAATTATTAATAATGTTCGATAGTTGACGCAACTATAAAAATATAATTGCATACACACATCGTTTGTTATGCCGATGCGATGCTCCCGTAATACATGGGGAGGCTGCCGAACTACTGAGTTATCATACGACGTTGAATTATTCAGAGCACACCGGCCAGACTTTTGCTTGCATCGTACGACGTACATTTTTATCACCTTATATATACGTCTGTATGCGTGTGTTTTGCCGTACTATACGTAACATGCCCTATCTAAATGGTAATTAGAGCGACGAGTCGACGATTTACCATCTTCGCGAAAATCTTGGATTCGTTCACCCATCGACTCTCGAACGATACGCTTCGAGCATAACAAATTTTGTAAATCCCATATGATAATCATAAGATCGAAAATTCATGAAACTATGAAAAGTAACCGGCCATAGATTTATTTTGGCTATAGGAAAGCGTCGAGTGTGACGATTTTAACGAAAGAACGAAATTTTGACGTTCGGGCTTCACTCCTGGTTAAATAAGGCAACGATAATAATAAATCGTCGTGAATTAAACGTCCTTATGTAACGGTGACGCGACGACAAAAGATGTTATTGTTAGAATGCGACTTATCGGGCGCGTGGCGAAACGAATATATTATTATATTATACCGCGCTTTATCGACCGAATTACTCGACCGCTATTATATAATACCGACGTGTTCTCTATAACTTCGATGCGACGTACCTGTATACTTCGTCGAGTCGCGACGAAAAATACTCGATAATTCAGCGCGTGGCGGTGAGCGAGCCCGTCAATGACTTTCTAAAGAAAATAATTATAGCGACATGAATTATTCAAGGGCTCGTACCACGAATATTGCCTATAATAATCTTAGCGACGAAGAAAATATCGACGAAAGCTAATACAGTCTACTCCTTCAAAAAACAAAAAAAGAAAATATTTACAAATTCACAGTGATAGTTACATTCTACTAAAAATTAATTAATCTTATTTTCTAATTAGTTCGTCCATTTGTTTATCGAATTTTATATCGACATTGTTTTTTTACTGTGTGTGTGTGTGTGTGTGTTTTTAATTCTGTATACGTAACACGTAGATCGTTTTAATTAACACGAATGTTTTTTTTTTAATTTCCAGACGGAAACTCTGAAAATCATGATGAACAACAGGTGCTCGAGTTTTTTCCTTCTTCTTCTCGTCATTGGCATTGTCGTCGGCTCGGAGAGCTATCTCGATTACGGAGGTTCGTATTCACGTCACGTCCCTTTTTTTTCTTTTTCTTCTTTTTTTGCTTTGCTTTTTATTTTCTCCCTTCTCTTACTATTACGTATCTCGCAATTGTCATTGTTCTTTCCGAAATTACAAACGTACAATGACTACAATGACAATCGATAATGCACTGTGGAAGACTATGCGGGTCGACGTATGTTCAACGTGAAACACGTTATTCGTTTCCAAGAATTGCTCGAGAGTCGATTGAAAAAATCCGCGCGCGGTCAAGCTTTTTTTTTTAGGATTGTACGTTACGTTCTAGTTGCTATTAACATTTTGACGAGAGAACAATGAACCAAGGGATTATTAGAGACGCAGCTATTACCATTGTTCTGTTAATGTATTTTGTTTTGTTTTTTTTTCTCATGATGTAAATTAACAATAATGATAAAAATACGTTGTATAGGACAATATCTTCGTTGCGAGATCGGGACGAGACCCCTATAAGCCCAAAACCAACGACGATATAGAGAATGCGAATAGAAGATAAAATCAATATCTCTTTTTTTTGTGATCTGAATTTGACGTGATTGAGAAGAAAAATTCGATATTTTCAAAACTGTCGTACACAAATTTAAACTTATATTGCTATTGTTTTTATTATATTTCAAGAAAAATAAAATACATAATGAAATCAATTTTTCGAAATTTATTAACTTTTAATCTTAATCTTTATTAATGGCATAACAATTTTATAATAATAATGAAAATCACGTATGATTATTTGAGCTTAATGAGACAAATGTGCACGTTTCTCTTTGCTCAACTCTGAAAAATCAGGTTGCTTCTTAGTGAGCTTGAGTCTTGAGTCATGTTCGAGTTCAAGTCGATGACGATGTTTAGTTTTTGTTTGCCATGGCTAAAAATCCCCTTTCGCAAAGGTACGTAGTGCAAAATGATAGTACAAATTTTAATGCTGCTTTGCTAACGTGATAAATGTCCTTTAGGTCAGCCCACAAATTAATCAGTGATCGCTCTGCCTTTTATACACTGATTGATCGACTCAAAATATTTATTTCAGTGATTTTGAAATTTGCGTAATTGTTTTTCTATTGATTGAATTATCATAGTCATGAGATTGTCGTACGTACCTCTTCAAGCTACTTCATGTACCCCTGGGGGTATGCGTACCACTAATTGGGAAACGCTGCTATTATAGTATATAATATTTTGTGTCTGAACCGAATATTGTCCTCTCGTCTGTATAACGCGTAGGCAGGCGGAAACCGGTAAAGGGGGTATCATTTCTATGCAGACTCATTAAATAAAGTAGCTAGAAACTAGACACCTTTCTTTGATCAGCATCGTCCCACGCGCTCATTGTCAATATTTTTCTCGCGAAAAGCAAAGAAAAGTCGGCAAAGCACGAAACATAGTTGAACGATACTTTAATCGATTAGCTAGGATCGGTCTTCGATCCAAATCCAGTTTTTACGTTATTAATGAAAGATTAAATGATGAATAGTCTTTAAATAGTATGACGAATTTTTGAAAATTCAATTTGGATCAACTTTAATAGAAAGATAATAACGGTCGTTCGACCTAGAGTACTAACAAGCTACTTGATCGGTGTAAAATGGAATTTTGAGCGAGAGCTTTTCATGTTTGTAAACTTGCGACTCGCACCTTGATTAAAATCCGAGACTTTTTTGCCATAGAAAAGCTTGAAACAAGAATTCCATACATCCTTTGTATTCCACGCTCCTTTGTTTCCCATGACAATCCCCAGAATCCGATGTATGAACTTTAGCGAAGACCAGAGAATGATATTTCTCCTGGACGAAATGTCTTCTTGATGGAACACGAGGAGTGTTTAAAGCATCACTTGTTTCTTTTTGTTAGATTTTAGATTTGCGTCGCTCGTCGAGTTTTTGTATCTTGTCATAAATAGCTGTTGTCTAGAAGAACATTGTTTTGTATTCAAAAAATAAGAATTTTCATAAACGAGAGAATGTAAAATAAAGTGATATTTCAAGGAAATGACAAGAATCTGTATTGAAATGAAATTTTTTTAATGAAACTATTACTTATCTATATGAAAGTCATTATCGACTGTTACAGATGTGAATATCTTCTTCGTATAAACGAAATGCTGTAATATTGTCAAATTAAATGAAGCAGCGAGTCGTCTATAGCCTATTAACCCAAATATTTCGTCGAGTCATAAAGAAAAATAATGTGTGCTACCTGGGAGCTTTTTTTACGATTCTAGTCATAAAGGCTGACTGTGTGGTAAATCCCACGAGAGAAATTTCCCTCGAGCTACACTCATCGTAAACGAGGCATAAGCTCTTTAACGGTCGATATCTTAAAAAGCTTTATTCTTTTGCTGCTTTTATGTCTCATTGACCTTATCGAATCTGTGCTTCACAGCGTTATAGTAACGATTATTATATCGAAGCTTCGATTATAAAATAAGAATTCGATTATTTCGCGATAAGCTTTATCGAGAAATAATCGAGTTTCTAACAAGTAGTGTTTCTAATTTCCATATCGAATTTTTTAATCCGAACAGATGAGACTGCCGATAGGAATTTGGAGAATTTACGAGAATTCTACAGAATGTTGCTGAGACGCAATTCCGTGGATAACTCGGCAATGATCGGTTCACCACTCGAACATCTTATGATCCGGAAGTCTCAACGTTCACCATCTTTACGTCTGCGATTTGGTCGTTCCGGGCCACCCTTGTCGGTATGAAAAAACTTTATGTAGATTTCAATTTTTCGAGCCGTTGGCTTATTGAGGAATAATAATAGTTTAGGGTTTAGCTTGTATCATAACTTTGTGATTAATTTTTTGAGAAAAAAACACTTAGAACGTGATTTAACGATTTTTCTATTAGAAAAGAGTTGGGGTATTTCTGCCATCCGTTGCCCCGAGGGATCTCGTTATACTTGTTACGAACAAGGTATACATCCCTTCCGTTATATCAAATTACGTCGACCCCGGAGCTCTGTGTTGCGAATTATGAGGGTAAAATAGGGTAAACGATGCAACGAGCCTCCAAATGTTTTCGTGCACGCAACGTTTTCCAAGCTTGGTGGAATTTCCACGGGACAGGAATGAAAAATCTCTAAATTAACCGATTCTCTTAACCGCCACCTTCTATGGTAGGCTTTTATTAATCCGAGGGAAAATATTCTCTCCTTCCTATCTTACGAAGTACAACAAATTACACCACTTAGGGGATACAATATGAGCTGCTCCATATTAAAGATTCTGGGGTTGCTTCCACCACTCGAGATAAGAGGCTCGTCTTCATCAGATTTAGACACAGACGGAGGGAACGAGACAGTTATCATAATTTAAAAAAATTATGCTTCTACTTTAGAAAGAGAAAATTGTCTCGACGACGTAATACGATTCCATTGTCCTTTATTTACTCGTATGTGTATTCATCATTTTCAGTCCTCCCTGAAAAAGCACAAAAAAAGTGTTTAAACGCGAATATATTTAATTAATTTATTTCCTAAGAAAATTTATCTCGATACGAAAGAAATACGTTCGATCCAAACAATTATACTGCCTTATAGTTTTATAATTAAGACTCTTCTAAATTTACTCTAGGCAGGCGAATCAAATATTTGTGTTTCAGACGGGTGTTCTGACGAGACCGATGGACAGTCAATCAGCGTTCGACGATAACTAATCTCCGACATTAAACACCAATTAATCATTTTCGTACCCGGATTATGGCCTCCTTTCCTTTGTGTATATCTGTATAGTATTATAATGCACGATAAGCGAGTGTCAAATCGGTTCGAATATTTTGACATAGTGAGATGCGCAAATCTCTCTCTCGATTCTATAGAAAATTTGTCCCCCGCGGGGGTAGTTACATCTTTTAGTTTTCCATAATTAGATTCAATGTCTTGTAACGACGGCACACTTGTAGATTTATGGAATACAGCCTATCTGGCCTAAGTGTTTCTTCCTTCGAAGTACGTTCTGTTTTCTTGCTGTCTTCTCATTAAACACATAGAAGGCATTACAAAAAACAAAAATATGCAGCTGCAATTGCGCATAGTATTATAAATTTGAGTGTCCGTCGAAAAACGTATTTTTTAACGGTCTTTCGTTTAGCTTATTATTACTGTTGTCGTTGATAGATTGTGTTAACGATGCGAGAAATATCTCACGTTCTAGCGTATGATTTCTCAATAAATGTGCCAAATATTGCGATTGTCGTGCATATGATATAAATAAAAATACTTCTATGTCACTTTCCCATACTGCATAAGGCGACTTATTCTTTTTTTATTTTACACCTTTAACAGGCTCCGTTAAAACCGCGACGAACGTCCAATGGAACACAGTAGTTTCATAGACGTCGCCACTTCCTTCTGATCGAGTGTTAGATTACTGAGATTCTTGAATTCCGGACGAAGGAGTATCTGACTTCGAACACGCTCGACGGTACCCGAGAGTGGAGTCTTCAGTATAGTTTGCCAATTAGCCTCGTTGAAATCGGTCAAAAACTAGAATACAATGTTTTGCCGACGTTGAAGATTTTTCATAAACTTGCTTAAGTAAAAGTTGATTAGATTATCAAACCTGATCGAACGCAGCATCTTCTATATGAAACATTATATACGTGAGTGGTTTCGAAGCTACGAAAACGTCGGTAGTATCAGTGAAATCAACTCCTATCTTCGTCTCATTTTCCTCTAATTTTTTCAATACCCAATCGGACGCTCTGATTAGATAATCGTGTACTATCTGAAAAAAATGTAGGTAGTATTTTTCACCCTCATTTCTCTATCATTATAATCTAGATAATTGGAGCGAATAAATACGATACAAACTTTCAAAGATCGTCGACCCATATCTGTGAACAGAAGTTCGTCGGTGTAAGTCTCGATGTACATTGGTACATTTTCTATTTCGTCTTTACGTCCGGTCCACATTTGTGATTTTATCCTGAAAAATGATTGAAGATAATTCGTGAAGAATTTCATCCAGCAAGTTGATCAGTGAGGAATGATGAGCTGACCAGTCTTCGATGAAAGTTAAGAAAGCATCGATTTGATCGGTATGCTTGTTGTCCTCGTCGATGCTACAAAGAGCCTCGGCTAGTGCAGTCGCAGAAGCCGATCGATCCTGTGGGTCGAACGAACTTGGCTCGGTACCACTTTCAACCGGTGTCCGAGGTGTCCTTCCTTCTCTCGACACATCAGCACTTTCCTCGGAAACTGAAACCTCGAGAAGTGCCGAGTACAAAGAGGCGCAGAGCATTTGCAAAAGTACCGAGCCACCGAGTGGATGACAATGAGCTGGCAGATTTTCATTGAGAGCGAGGCCCGTTGTGAGAACGCCGAGAGGTGCGCACACAAAAAGCTCGGTGAGACACGCCAGTGTCAATGACATTGCTTGATAAATGCTCGCTCCTGTCTACGTAAATCATACAATAATTATAATATCCTGTCTTTCTGTTGCATATAAAGGAAGTTTTGAAATCGAAAAAGTGATGAATGATAAAGCGTCTTGTCATAAAGACAGCCTTCCATAAATAAAAAGGTAAAATTATGAGGAAGAAATTCACATACAAAATATACAATCTTATAATCCGCAGATTTTCCTTACATAATATAAGCATTTTTTACATTTACCTTGACAGCGTCAAGAAGAGTTTCAACGATTGGAACAATGATGGAACGAAGCGGTGCCAGAAGAGCATTTAACCAAGGTGGTCGAGCTTGATTCCAAACCTGGAAAGCCGTCGATCACGAATGAAATTCAATGACATGGGATTGAAAGTGAAAAAGTGAGTGGGAGGCTTATCAATAAATACCACTATGGGCTGCCATAGAAAAGTGGAAAAAAACTATGTTGCAAAGTGTAGGTGTTGCATATTTGTCGTATGTATGTTTTTACTCCCGTTTGCCATATATGAACAATACAGGCGTACCAAACGCGTTCAATCTAACGTGATTAATCAACAACTGCTGGTTCCATTTAAATATCGGATCCAGCATTCAAATTTTCGTCACGATACCTGCTGTCTGTCGAGATAATTGGACCAATTCGCATCTTGTTTCAGAGCTGGTACCATCGCGTGTAACGGGTCCATAAAAGTATTCGCGGATATATAGGAGATACTATATAGAGATAACGAGGCTCCTACACCATTGACGCTTCCCGATCGATCCAAGCAAGCAGAACCCGTGCATAGGAATCCTCCGCAGCCCTTGGTTTCCTCCCTCGTTTTATCGCTACTTTTGGCTCTCTTTGTGCTTGTAATTTCCGTACAACCGATACATTTGCGTACCAATGTGCTGAGCAATGTTCTCGCAACGACGCAGTCGTTCATTGAGAGTACCTACAATAGATCATTGATTAATAGTTTCGTTACATTTTCTTTGCAATTTAAACATTTTATACATTCTCATTATTGCTGTTAGATTTGAAAACTCGTCACGCACTTTTAACAATTGTGTCCAATTCGGCTGAGGCTGAGATCTTAGAACGTTGAGCTCGAGAATTACATGGGCTCTCGCGGGCAATGGTTTTGACTCGCAATCACTGAAAGGTCGAGGACTGCCCAGAAGCTTCGGAGCTGATATCAAGAGCCAAGGTGCCGGTCCGCAACGTTCCTGTAGTATCGTCATATTTTCCAGTCCATTCCGGCAAGCCTGTTGAAAACACGCTAGAATCAGTAAGAGCCAAGATAAATAAGGGTCTCGATTTTGTATTCATCATAGAAAAACCGTTTTTTTTATTGTAAAGGAAGTAGAATTATACGCGTTTTTCTTTTCACGAAAATAAAAATTCGTTCATTATTATGTAAAGTGAATCACAGCCGTTATGAGTCAATATCACTAATGATATCAATCCAAGCAGCTGGGTAATGCTTGTATAATGAAAACTTTTCTCAAAGCTTATGCACATACAATTGTGGTCTTGCAGCAATTATATTAGTACATGGCCGCAGTACATTATATTATTGAAATTCTGAACAGAACTGCTCGTACTATCGCAATACAGCATATTACATATAGTTTGATCCAGAGACATTTGAATAATGAGCAAATGTATACAAATGCGTTATCGCGATATTAATATACATTGTGCATAACAATGGTTTATAGACCGAACAAAGCATTTGCAAGGATTGATCCAATACTTGCAGACTTGTTAAAGGCTTACTCGTTAACGAGTTCTGAGAAAACCTCTGTTCGTAACTTATTATATAAAGAATACAAACGATACGACGGAAAAAGATAGCTGGAATTTAAGCTTTTTTATAAAAGAAATATCTATGAAAGGGAAATTCCAGAGATACATTTATTAAAATGTTTTGAACGATATCTTCTTTTACAGTTTGATATCTTTGTGAAGAAAATTATAATTTTCTTTGCAATATCGATAGCGGTAATTAAATACAAGACCTGATAGAGTACACGTAGTGGAGTGCCTCTCAATAATAGACACACGAGTAATTCGCTGCATTTCGCATGAATGTCTCTCATCACGACCGATAGTTTGCTCGTACACAAGCCGATAAGCTCGTCGGCATCGACGCAGGCGGAAAGAGCTAGATACGCCGAGCAACATAAGACATTGAAAGCATCGGCCCAAAATTGTTCCGATCGCGCTAAACTGGGACGCCCCTGTAAGTTTAAAGAACGAGCTATATTCTATTTTGTATACTCTGTCTCTGTTATTGGCACTGAATTTTCTTACATGAATAAAACGTGTGGCGATGATCGACAAAGACTCGTTGAGCATTCCAGCGAAAACTCTCTGGGCCATTTTCGGAGATACGGTATCCCATAAATCGGCTTTGGTTCCTGTGAATGTTTATATAAGGATGATGTTACTGAAGTTTAGATCACACTCTTAAATAAGATACATTGATACGAACCCTGCATATAAAGCCACCACATTTGTATTGTGAACGAGCAACGTTCTTTCTCAAAGAAAGATTTGTTCTTCTGCCAGCTAAGGGAATCCGCCTCGTTGAGTATATAGAGAGATATAAGCCGGCAATGTAAATCCAGCAATCTTTCAGCAACTGCCTCGGCCATTTCGTTGTAAGATTTGTAGCATTCGAAGAGCCTCGCGCTAATAAATGATTTTGGTTGTTTTAAAATTAAATATTGTACAAACAAACTCTCAGTAAGGTGTATACAATTAGGTACTCTAGGTCTCTAGTTCATTAAGTAGAGGTAAATAATAACCTCGATTGAGGGGGTATCTCATCCTTAGATTGTTGATTATAACACCATAAACAGTTGCGAATCAATGCCGCTGCTCCAAGGGTCGCTGTAAGCACGGCCAGATCAGCATGATCCAAAGACTCCTGGATCAAAGTATGAAGATGTTCTATGGTGTAAAAATAAATAATCATTGGTTAAAAATCTAAACGACGTAACTGGTATACTGGTATTCTCTGTAATTCCTTCGCTCAATTCCCACGCATGTCATAGAATTTAATTCTAGATAATGCTTGTATCGAATCTTATGTGAAAATGGTATTTCTCTCTCTGCGTATTTTGTTATTCTTGGATTCTCACCTAACAATTGTTCGGAGGTATCGATGATAAGAAGAATAAATTCTGAAGGTGGAGTTTTCTTGATAGTTCCATCTTCTTCTCCAACCGATCGACCGTCTAGACTCGTAGTCAATCCAGAGGGACGTCTGAATGCCTCGAGGAATTCAGCTTCCCACCATGTGACGATTTTTATTGCGGCGAACGATGCGTGACGCGGAAAATCGAGTTTTCCACCGCTCACTCGCACACACATGGTTTCTCGTAGAACTGTTTGCATCGCCTTCGTCGCATGACAATTGTATGATTTAGTAAATTACAATGTGTAGAGTGAAGGAATGGTACATTTGCTAATAAAAGGTATAAAATACGGTGGTTTTTTGTAAGCTTGAATTTATGTTATCATTGTATATACCTGATAATATTGCATATCTCTTTGCAGCAAGATCCTAACGCGATCCACAAGATTACCATCCTCCATTATCTCCATGATGATGCGATTGGCAAGCTGCTGTAGAATGGAAGAAGCTTTATTATATCATAAAGCAACACAGAAGCTATTTCGTGAAATTTAAATACTTCTTGAATATTTCTATACCTTGGTATAAAAAGTACGTCAAATTGAGGAACGTTGTAAGTAGTAAAGTGTAATATATTCACTAAAAAATGTCTACCACGGTATTGCGCAGCCAGTTAACAAATCTGGATAATTAGATTAATAGCAAGGGAGAAGTGGGTCTTTAGCAGTTACAATAATTCGTGATAGTATTAAGTTTTTTCATAGTTTTAATTGTCATAGAATTTACAAGCTGTATCTGTACATATAACTTATAAATAATCTTTTCCTACGATCGAACAACGACAGAATGAATTTTTGTCGATTATGATTAATAATTTATGGAAAATTGAACCAGTGCATTTGAATATTAAGATGTTTTGTGACTATTTTCTCTACCGCCGTAAGAACATTTGCTAAATGCTGTTACACTCTTTACTACAATCGGTATTTCATCATCTAGAAGTTGATGCAGGGTTCTGCCTTCGTGCTTATAGATCCATCTATCAGCAGTGAAATCGTATCGCTTAGGTCCTGATTTTGGCGACGACAGCCAAATTTGCTTGTTAGGTGTTTGGCGATTTATTACATAGGTTCCATAGTCTTCTCCAAATTTGATTGTCAGTACACCATCCTGAAACAAAGTGACATATTTAAAATCAGAAAATGTTTTCCATGGAACAGACAATTTTGTATTTACAAATACACGAAACTTACTCCGTAAGAAACGTCGGCATCTTGTAAATGTTCCGCTTCTTCGACCAATTCGTCAAAATATTCAGTCAGCGAATCCAGTGTTTCTCCCGATATTTTATCAAATTTTAACGCATCTAGTTCTCTATAATCAAGTTATTTAATACGATTTGATTATTATTCCTCGTACTTACTGGATAACTTCGGTGAATTTTCAGTGTATTTTTGTACCGGTATTATTTCTCATGGGATTAATTGAACGCACAATCACCAAAGCACAATTTCTCAAACTCTTCGATGTACGCAGTTCTCCAAACATTACTTTATTATAACAACGCGGTGAAACTAGTGCTCGAAGCGGAAACTGTGCTAGGTGCTTGACGTAAAATTAATTAATGACATTTAAATTTACCCCTTAGACGATTCTGTGAAGTCACTCTGCGAACTGAACGACCGGTTCGATCTAAGAAGTCTTTTCAAATGACGATTGTTGTGAAATTGTACGTAATTCTTCTCGACATAACCTATCAAATTTTTATGAGCGAAAACTTTTGTCTCATTGCCGATATTTCTTCGACTAATGTTGCTTGTTAACACTGTATGAAATGACAGTCTATTGAGCCATTTTAATCCAGATACCGTTGACAACATTCTACTATAGTATTTTTGGTTAAATATGCCTTGGTTTATGTTATTGACCAAACAAACAAAGTACAATTCTATCAAACATGCCGTTTGATGTATCCCGAGAGTAGCTGAGTAGATAATGCAGCTTTAATTAGGCTATACCGACAGTGCTGCCCCGAGTCGATATATCTATACAGCGAATGCTTTGCGACCGTAGAGCTCCAAGCGGCCAATCAACTAACCTTTACCGTGCCTCGGTAACAATTAGCGATATATGTATTTCTTCCTACGGATCGTGGAACAGCACGTCCAGAGAAAACATATGTGCCCTAAAAGTAGATCCTTCTACCAAAAATATATTAATGCCTGTTCTGTGCATGAGAACTTTTTAATGTCTAACGATAACTGCATGAAACGACTAGGAAGACTGAAAACGAAGCTTAATATCTGATATGATAAAAATTGACTTGTCGGAACGCTTTATTAAAAATATACATATATGTGTTGGGAGAGAGAGAGCGTGTCGGGTTCGAAAGGCGCGCGAAAACCGAGGGCGCTGCGACGGATTTCGTGGATCGGTTGAACGTCCCGGAGGATGAGCGAAGGGACCGAGATCGGGAGTGACAAGCGAGAGCGGCTCAGTAACCGAGGTGCGAATATCGAGAAGGCGACATACAGACACAGAACGACGTACACTTATGCCATTTGGAACAACATAGGCAAACGCGAGTATCACGGAACGATAGCAAAATAAAACCTAATTGGCTCACGAAAAGATAGGCGAACGATTGGAGGCACGGGGATCGTTGGCACGTTACGATTCGAAGTATTCACTAGAGCGTCTGTGATCGTGAACATTTGTTGAATAAAGTTATTAGTGTGTTTTATTATACAGCGTTATAGTTGATTTATGTAACTGTGTCGGTGTGTGCGTAATGGTCGAGCGGTTACGAGAGAGAAATAAAGATCGTTGCTCAAAGTTGGGATATAACATATGTACATACAAGAATGGTCGCGCGAATAAATATCGTAAACTGTATAATATCGTAAAAAATGTATTCTATTTTTTTATATTCCAAAGAGCGACTTCATTTCGTCGAGGGAGAGCTTCGAGTCGATTACTTTACCGCCTCCGCTCAAAACGCTACTGGCCAAAGCGAGTTTGTGGTCCTGAATATTTTTTATGCGCTCCTCTATCGTGTCCATGCAAATGTATCTGGAAATAACAAAAGGAACAAAAACGTGAAGGTAGAAAAATAATAAAAGGAACAAAAACCTTAACGTAGAAAAATAACAAAAAGAATAAAAACGTGAACGTAGAAAAATAAAGGAGGAACGAGTGACGAGCAGCGATGTCACTTACTTGTAGATAAAAACGTTTTTGTTCTGACCAAATCTGTAAATCCGATCTTGCGCCTGACACTCGAGCTGTGGATTCCAATGAATATCGATCAGCAGCAAATGATTTGCACCAACGAGATTCAAGCCAACGCCACCAGCAGTCAGCGAGAGCAAAAGAACATTCGTTCTCGAGCGTTTATCGTTAAAATTGTCCATTATATTCTGAATAAAATAAAAACAAATGATACATTTCTACTCACACAGAGTATTTTTATTCCTATTAATTACTCGTCTCACCTGTCGATCTTTGACCTGAACTTTGCCCGTGAACATCTCGTGATTGATGCCTTGAACCTTGTCAAGCTCACGAGCTATAATTTCCAAAACGCTAACCCATTGGGACACGATTATTACTTTGTCCCCCATCTCGGTGACATCCTCTACTTTATCAAGAACAGCTCTAATCTGAAAAATTAAAAAGGTTTCACCAATATACTCGTGTTAAAAATTCAATGATATTCTAACTTCTCAAGTATCATAAAGAATATACAAAAAAAAACTATATTTCATAGATTCATTACCTTGGCACTCTTGCGTTTCTTATCAAAAACTGGATTATCGGACGTGAGTAGATTGTCTTTGACTTTCTCGTCTACACCGACCTCATCTTCGAGCTCGTCGTCATCGGTGCGCATAGATCTGTCGTTCACTCGCTGCAATAAATCATCGTGATGATTTACATTCTCTATTCCATCTCGTTCAATATCTTCATTGTCGAGCATTGAGTGAATAAGGGACGGATGACAACATAACTGCCGCAATCGCAGCAACAAAACGAGGATATCGTGAGATTGGACATCAGCGTGGGTCGACAGAAGTTTATTCTGTGCTTTTGTGAAATGCGTGTCTTTGACTGAAAAACAAAGTTTATCATGAGAATTGCTGTTTCAGAATAACAAGAAGATGAAAAAAGGTAAATTTTGGTTGCAAACGAACTCACCGGTCGACTGCCACGAGGGCTTGTCGAATCTTCCAGCATGTAGTTCAAAAGTGTGTGCTTTCTCCGCTCTCTGCTGTAGGAATTGAGCGAATATGGTACGTGAGTAAATCATGATTTTCTCGTAGACCAGACGTTCCTCCTTATCGAGTTGAACTTCGATGACTTGGATGGTTTTGTCCGGCAATGAATCAATAGCGCCTTTTGCCTGAAGTTCGTGTTTCGTGCGTCGCAGCATTATACTCTTCATCACAGTCGCGAGTCTTTCGAGACCCGCATCATTTTTATTGTCGACCCAACGTTTCCAAACGCGCACGTCGTCGAACGGTGAACAACGAAGAAACTTGAGTAGCGAATAAAGATCGAGCTCCTTGTTTTGTATCGGTGTACCAGTCAGGGCCCAACGTTTGTCAGCTTCGAGAGCACAAGTGGACTCGCACATTCCACTCTTGTGGTTTCTTATAACGTGTGCTTCGTCGAGAATCACGCGCCTCCAGCGTATCTAAATACAAACAAAAATAGAAAATTAAGTAAATCTTATTACGTGTAATTCAATATGAATTATTCATAATTCTCAGAAAATGCGTACTTTAAAAAGAATCCCGCCCATCTTGTGCTGACGAGAAACAATGTTGTAAGTTGTCATGACGACGTCATTCCTTGCCAAGCGTTTCGGATTCGTTTCCCGATTATTGCCGTGATGAAGCTCGACGGAGAGAAGATTTTTTTTGCAACGATTCTTAATTTCGGATTCCCACTGAGCAACCAATGATGCGGGCGCAACGACGAGAGTGCCGCCTAGGAATCCTGTAACAAATATTAGCGTAACAATCGTAGAACAACTTTTCGTTGGATATTTTGAGAGCTTTCGTGCTTACGTTGAGCTCGTTTACTCGATAACAAGTCCTCGTCATCACTGGTATCACCATCCTTTCGCAGCGCTATCGAAGCCATTACCAAGGAAATCATCGTCAAGGTTTTCCCCAAACCCATGTCATCGGCTGTATGTTTTAAAAAATCATGTAAATTATCGAGGTAAACAATAAATCATGATTTAAATATGAAATTTATTTCATTCGGTTGAACTTGCCTAATATACCGCCTGGTGGATTTTGTGTCTCTCGCCATAATAGCCAAGCTAGAGCATGTTGCTGATGAGGCATAAGCGGTACTTTAAGACCACGTGGATCTTCGGCTTTTTCATCATCCGCTGGTCTTGAAACGATCGAACCATGGAGATCCTTCAGTCTGTCTATCGTCAATTCTTGTTCTCTTTGAAACGTTGCCTGAGCTTGCTTGCCAAGATCCGTTAAACGGTTGGTCGTCGTTGGTCTGAGATATGTTGGATCGATCTCGAGACCTCCATTTTTGAACAATGGCTTTTTCGCATCCTCCGATTTTGGAAAATGGTCAGAAACCTCGCTCAACACGGACTTCTCCGCTGGTTTTAGAGAACCGAAATCACTCTCTCGGGTCTTTATTTTCGATAATTTTTTCGTTATCTGGTCCAATTCTCTCACAGCAACTTCTATACTCTGTTTAAGACGTTCACCCTTGTCTGGCAGTGCGTCGAGATTTCCTACGTTGTACAGCATCTGCGATCGAAAATAATGTGATGATTTTCATATAAGATTTTTTTTTAATTTTATTTTCGTTAAAACTTTACCCTTCTTTTGGCCAATTCACGCTCGATTTTATGCCGCTCAAAAATAAGATAAGCCTTTTTCTGAGCATCGATAGGATCGACTGTCTTGTTCAGCATTTCCTCTTGAGCTACGGCGATCGCAAAACTTGTAGGGGTATCGTCCGATATGTTTTCATTATTCTCAGATGAATCAAGATCAACTACTTCGTCAGAATCTCCTAGATTGTCAGAGGATGAAATTTTCGTCGAAGACAACACATCTGCGATATTCATTTGCAGCGAATCTCTGACCCTCAATAAGCTGGAAGGTTTGTGCTGGTTCATCGAATCAGAAACATGCTCATCGTCCGAGCTATCTACTTGAATGACTTGATTTTCATTGTCCGACTCCTCTGCATCGCTTTCATCTAGAAGAAAAGATGGTAAAAATTAAAAAAAAACAAAGCCCTTTTTAATCATATAAATCGCGTAAACAGATATGCAATCAATCTTATACCATCGAGCTGTTGTATCTTCGATTTTTCATGCACTGCCGAACCCCTTCTCGAATTTTCTACGCTGTTGTCATCTTGGGCAGAATCATCGATAACAGTATATCGCGTTTTTTGTACAACCTGCTGCAATAGGCTATCGCTGTCGCTAGCGTCTGAGAAATAAATTATTCATATATATTTTTCTTTATTACATACGGAGGAAAAAATAAAATACAAATTGAAATAAATGAAGTTTTCATTTTTATTCACCATCGCTCTCTGGGATAAGAGTATTTTTCACCTCGTCTTTGTCCTGGCCTTCGTCATCGTCCGAAGATTCCTCGATAAATTGGTGCAAACTTCTTCGAATCGCTTTGCGAATCATAGGTGATAATCTACCGTCGTTAGACAATGATTCCCTATTCGTGCTGAAATGAAACGAATTGTGTCAATGTAACCTTCGTCATAACAAAAACGTTGCTTTGTCTGAGACAAAAAATGTAAACAAAGGACGAGCACTTTGAGATGCGACAAGAAAAAAATAAACGAAGGACCGAGTGTACTGTGAATCTATTGTAAATTGAGATTGGAAAACTTGGATAAATGAACAAACTAGAAAGTATAGGCACACACAAAGAATCTATATATGAAAATCGGATATTTATTACACGATAAAATAGTTGATGTTAGTTTAACGCATTATCCCTGGTAATGAGAATGAAACGAAAAAAACAAAACTAAAGAAACACTTACGTGTCATGTTTTTTCTTTGATACCAGTTTCTTATCCGTTGTATCGTTATTGTCATCATCGCTGTCCGAAATTACGAAACTGCTTTCGCTGTCGTCCTGAGATCCGCGCCAAGATGTGTTCGCTGCTGCCATTGTCTCCTTTGTTCGTGATCGCGTGAAGAAATCGTCCGAAACAGCGATACCTAGAGGATATTTACTACCGATAAATTCTGTATTTTCTTCTTAACCTCAACCCGAAAACCAACGTTCGAACGGAAGCTACAAAATTTAGATAAAAAGTATGGAAAAAAACGTATATCAAGACAATATTATACACTCCACAATTCTCGAAAACAAGCCTAAACTCGTCGGCGTTCTTAGGCGAAATGCCTTTACTTACTATATAGTTATCACCGCATTGTGCTTCGTGCACCGTACAAAATTCGAATCAAAACGGAGATAACAGACGCGCAAGAGCGGTGCGTTGGGCATACAGTTTGGGAGAGATAGTGTAACTCTCACACACTGCCCTGTATCTTATCTTACTACGATTTTCTCCCGCATAGATGACAGAACTGGTAATTTCCGGTCAATCGCGAGAGGAGCGCAGTACGTGGTATCACGTGGGCTGGCCAGAGGTGGTGGGAGCCTTGCTGGTCAGAGATTTGTATGTCACCTGTCTTCGCCTTCGAAAATTAAACGTATACGTAAGATTGTGGTTATCTCAAATCGTGTTTAACCTATACTTGTCAAAAATTTCGTTTTTCGTACTTTGACCGAAGTACTGATGAATAGGGGCGGATGCTTGGACTATAAACCGTAATACCACAACGTCATTACTGGTCAAATTGATTTCATACCGTCGATACATTAACACAAGGCAATAATGGGAAACAAATCGAGCTTGCTTTTGCGGGAAGAGGAAATTGCACAAATACAGGAAGCCACTGGATGTACGTTCTATCATGTGTAAAATTTAACATCTTATGTTTATCACACATTATTTTGAAGCCCTTGTCGTTCGTTCAATGATCATTATCGCATTTAGCGTCATTTTATCTAATCTTCGACTCTGTGCCATCGAATAAAAACTATAAAATTTCACAGTTACACCGAATCAAATCGAAAGGCTCTACAGTCGTTTCACCAGTCTTGATCGCGGTGATTGTGGTACTCTTAGTCGCGAGGATTTCTTGAGAATTCCCGAACTCGCTATTAATCCTCTCGGCGAGAGAATAGTCAATGCTTTCTTCGACGAAAGTGGCAATGACCGCGTCAATTTTCTGCAGTTCATGCAGGTTCTCGCTCTCTTTAGACCGATTAAAAAGCACAGCCCCAACAGATTGAATTCCAGACAAGAAAAACTTAGATGTGAGTTATCGAGCTACGTCGACCAGTAGGTAACGTATCTTACGCATTAAAGAATATTTCATATTTTACCAATTGTTTTATTCACAGTTGCTTTCAAAATGTACGACCTGGACAATGACGATCTTATTTCCAAAGATGAATTACTAGCTATACTGCACATGATGGTCGGTGCTAACATAAGGTACAAGTTGATGATCATTCGTTAAATTCATGGTACGTTAACGATGTTTCGAACATAACCTTTTAATAAACATTCATGATTTAACAGCGAAGAACAACTGAGCAGTATAGTCGAAAGGACGATAGTCGAAGCCGACGAAAATGGCGATGGGATGATATCGTTTGAGGAATTTTGCAAAGTTCTAGAAAGAACCGACGTGGAACAAAAAATGTCTATAAGGTTTCTCAGTTAGAGATCCGCAGCTTTGTAGAAAAATGCACAAAATCTTTATAGGAATGGCAAAAAAATATGTCGCGGGGGTGCACAGACTGTATTAATTTGGCATTTGAATCCCTAGGGATTAATTGTAAATAGTACTCTGTTTATTTATTTTTCCTTTTTGCTTTGTCGCGTCTTGATATACCATTTCCTTGTACCCCATTAAAACACGTTCCAACGATCGTGAATAACTATTTGTGCTCGGCTATCGCTGTGAAACGACCAACACACGACTGGTACTCTATCAAACTCGATGCACGAATCATTTTGGTTTAATTCTTGATACAGAGGTAAATCGATAATTTCTCTAAATTATAGACCAACGTGCTTCTAACCATTTAGTATCGTTTTTTGCTATACTATATCGTATAGGGAATAATAATTGATGTGAATACAAATATTTATCGTTTGCAGGAATATTATATACTGTAAAAAAAAAAAAAAAAAGAACATAAATCCTAAAAAAATTGGACAAACGCTATCGTTTTATTGCAGCTATCATTTCGTGCATCATTTTATTTGTAGCTATATTCTCTCAATATGCATTTAGAACTAAAATATTTTATCTTCACTTTATTTTAACGGAATATGTTTTCGCTGATGGCAATGGAAACTCCCTGCGCTATCGTTCATCCTGATAGAACGAAGGATTCACATGCGCTCGTTCTCCAGAGAAAAGCCATCGAATGAGACTTAATTCGCTGTTAACTCGGTTACGGGCGCGACTTACAATTCTTCTGATTTCTTTTTTTGTTTCCTTTTATACAATATTTCTTTTCCATTGCAATATAAAAGCACAATTAATGTCGTTACAATGTATCACCCTCGCTCCCGTAATCTTATGGCCTAAGCTGTAGATGACACAGCCAATTTTTTTAGATGATCCATAAATACTTGAAGACTGACGTCGTCGGTCAAGACGGGGGCACCGCTTTCCTAAAACCAATAATGAAAATTACTTCGATATTGCACATTCACGATAAATTTGTCTTCCCTTTCTAAGCGAAACCATCAAAGATCTCCATCTCTAGATTCCACCACCATTTCGAACCAATTACCACAAGTAGAAACATCCCGTTCGACCATGTGCAAAATTCAATCGCGATCAACCATAAGTGCTTAGAGAAGAAAAAATTTCACAAAAGTAGTAAGAAAATGTAATAAAAAGAATGGCTGATGAGTACTAATCTAAAATGATAAGCGACAAGGCCTCGGCCTTCGATATGATTGCAATGTTATATAAAGCGTTAAGTCGATGATTCGTTTGTGGACACAGAAAATTTTTAATTGCTCGCAGATGAACATGAAGAACGAAGAATATGAAAAAAAGAGAGAAAAAAAAACAAACTCAAAAGTATACGGATGAAGTAAACAAAAACACACCCCGTTGGGCAACGGCATCCCCTGGTTCACAGGATCATGGTGACATAAAAAATTATTAGTTACGCAATATCGTTCGTCGTAACATCGGTGATAACCACCACGTCACAATATTAAAAGTAAATCGAATATGAAAAGATAATTTAGAGGATTAACTTACCGCTCCGTACGCGTACATATTATTGTGCGTCTGACTTGGATTGACTTTGCTCAGCAAAAATCTAGCCTGAGAACCACCTTGTTCGGTATCGATATATCTGGGTGCGGGGAATCTTCCGCCCAAAATTTCCGCGGCGTCGTCCACCGGCGCAGCGAGAAGCTGACGGAAATTTTCGTATTCTGGTTGATCTTGATATTTAAGCTGTCGCCATTGAGCTATCGTCTGGAATTTAAAACAATACACGTTCGTTAATATTCGAACGAGCAAATTGGTGTTGTTCGTGTCTTTACCTCTCCGTGAAAGATTAAAATTTGGAAGAAAGTGTCCATCAGCAAAATCCTGTCGGGTTGTATCGACGACGTGTCTAGTAAGACAGGTTCGGGTGGACCACCAAAGCCGTAACTGTACAAAATCGGTTGGACCATAATCAAGGAGTTGGTGAGATCCTCGCGCATCAACATGTGCCTAAAAAAATATCGATTAGGATTATGATAATGTTAATTTTGAATAATGTGTATATTTCACCACAAACCTGTAGAAACTGGTCTCATCCGGTGAATTGTTGAATACTTGAAGAAATTGCGATCTACGAAGATGATACATGAACTGTGGGTAGAGTGAGAAATTTTCCGCGAGCCTGAAGCTGTTCGGGTCGTCCTTAGCGTACTCGCCGAATTTTTGACACTGTCGAGAAATATGAAGTATTGTATCACACGTATAAAAGGAAATAGGACAAAATGCGAGAAAAAGGAATCATTAATTATTGCATAACTCGAGTTTTTTCCACCCTATCTCAAATTTACCAGTCTGATAAGCATTCTGTCGACCCATCGAAGTATGTCCGGTCCATCGTCACTCTCGGCTCGGAAGACTGCTAATCTTGACATTAGAACAGCTGCGGCTTCCTGATCAAATCCTGCGCTTATATGATGTAATGACGAGGAAGCATCTGCCCAACTGTTGAAAAAAATTAGCTCGGTTTATATCTTAAACTATAACAGTACTATGTGATGCAAAATATTGCGTTGAATAAGTGATAGAAAATGCTCGTATAACTTATGAAACTTATACTCACTTTCTTGCAATTGTGGTCACGCGAATTCTTCGCTGTCCGCTACTATGCTGATATTGAGTAATAAATTGTATACAGCCTCGTCCACCCTGCGGAATAGGTGCAGCGTGCTGGTTGACAACCTCGAAAAATAGTGCAGTGGTCGTGGACGGTGTGAGAGAACAAAATTTCCATTGACATGTACCGCCTAGACCAACTTCTTGTTCACCAACGCTCGGACCTTTTACGCCAAGTGAAACGCACGGCCCGATAGCACCGGAAACCTTGATTTCCCTCGACGTTTTTACCTCGAGCGTCGCATTAAACGCCATTTTAAGATCTCTCTTGGGATCCTTGGCGAAAACGCGCTGAAAGGTTTGCTTGAATAACGAGGAATTGAAGGAATCTCCCATGACCATGTGACCTCCGGTGGAATTGCAACACTGTCGCATTTCTAAAAGACCGGTTTGATCGAGCGCGCAAGAATAGATGTCGATAATATGACCGTTAACGGCAGATCTGGATGCCAAACCATCGTAATGTTTCGTTGCTTTTTTCATATGCTTTGCATTATCCTTGTGAATGTCATGATGCGATCTAATGGGTTGGCGGAGATCGTCGGTGACGACCTGACCGGGACCTTGAGAGCACGGCCCACCGACAAAGAGCATGATTCTAAGAAGAAAAATGAATTACCTCGTCGATCTCGCAATAAGCATTTCGCAAATATCTTTAGATGAATAGAATGCGTACCTAGCGCCCGTACTGGCGTAACTAGCTTCCAAAAGACCAGTAGCAACGGCAAGCGCGACTCCGGTAGATCGAAGAGAACGTTTTCCCGAACCTACGGGCCACGGATCACGCTGTAATTCTCCCAGCAAGTCGGTCAAGCTCATGTCGCACTTGTGTACCGGCTGTAAGAAACGATTCGCCGGTGGCAATGGCTGACCGGTTGGTCCTCTTTGCTGATTCGGATTAACACCTGGTGTGGGTCGTCCTATTCCCAACATATCCTGAACCTGTTTTGCTTGAAGATCTTTCGTACCACGAAAGACATAACTTTTGCTGCATCCCTCGCAGCCCAGCTCGTGAACCTGTACCATTCTCCCGAACGTTATGAGGCCGATAAGCGCACTCGGGGGGAGCAATGAGAGAGACATCTGAAGGGAATCCTTCAAAGCTCCGAGCTCCTCTTCGTCCATGCAAGTGTCGACGACCAAGAGAAAGATCGGTGGCAAACATTGAGCTCGCTATAATAATATATAGATGAAAATATGAAATATAGTATATAGAAAAACTCTAATATAATACAAAAATATTTTAACACTAATGAAAATTAATATACTCATAAGTTAATTCTAATATGTAAATATGATTAGCGTCGATGCAATGTACTTACTGTAATAGTATATTCGATCGTTGAAAACATCGGTATCAATTCAGCTGGCTGATGTTGCTCCGAAATAGCAGCATATTGTGGAGGAAACTGAAAGAATTTGCATTTGGTGAACTAATTTTATTTGTACAAGAAACCTTTTTTAAAAATACAATTGTACCATTGCATATGTTGAATTTAAATGAGAAATTAAATGATAAAATAGATAAGAAAAATTAATGCAATAAATATCACAGCGTTTATTGATCTCATATTTTTGATTATAATTATTTTCAGAGTATTCATGGTATAAACAGTTAGTGGATGAATTACTCACAGGATTCCTTTGGAAGCAGAAATTGCACACCCACAGCTTGGCTCTGTAGTCCACTTGGCACAGAGGATTCAAGATAGCTCTGCATGTCGATCTTGTACAGAGAACAGGATCATACTGGATAGGCGGAAGATCAAGGCGTTCCTTTATCGGCTGATACAAAGTACCCAAAGGTACGACCAGTCTGGTAGCTTCAATACGAGAAGAAGGCCAAACATTCCATGTGAAACGTACACCGTCGCGATCTTCGTTCTGCTGTATGAAATCCTCGTAGGTCGTCATGATGCTACGTTGATAATAAACAAATTTCGTTCACTATGATTTTTCTAAGATAAACCCTAATTATGATGCAAATATGTCAGTCTGTTCGAAGCTATGCCGACCAGGTTCGATCGGATCTGTGAACCCCCGGAGGTTAAGTATTTCAAGCTTACCTAGATTACGATAATCCCGAATCGCCGAATCTCGACGACTTTACGTATTTAACGTAAAAAATAGATGATTTTCTTCAGTCACAATCAAATCATCGTGTTTTCTTGAAGAGCAAGAGATTATTTTTCTGCTAATGTAGGCACGCAACTTATGCAGCCGTCATTCGAGCCACGTCACTCGAGGGGCGCCGCGCTCTGCGCACAGCGTGCCGCACGGCCTGTCGTCACATCATCGGAAAAAATATATATGCATAGCCTGCGCGATGTACGGTAATAATGAAATCTGCATTTACGGTTCTGAATAAATGGAAGCGCTGCCAAAATTAACAAAACAGTCACAAGGAAGCTGATGAACATGCGATCATTGATATTATAATCACTATACTGCGGTTTTACTGTACTGATATTATAATCACTATACTAATATCAGATAATGTCTTTTTCACTGTCAACTTATAAATTGATGCGAATCCCTCTAGAATAATAGCCATTATTATTCCACCAACGTGTTTGTTGCCCTCTCTTACATTATAAAGTCTTGACTTTTGGATAAACATTAATGGGTGACCTATATCATCACCTTCAAGATAATGTATGACCAGCATTCCCTTACCAAGATAGGTTTAAGATAATATAGATCATGAAACATTTGCGTGAGATAATATAGATCAAGGAGGATCTTAGCTTAGGTACGATTTCCATCGTACAATACGCATCGAGGAAGTCTTAATTCGACGATTTAAAATCGAAAATTATCTATACATTTTGTTCTGCGCGCGTGGTCGACCACGTGGTTCATACCTCATCGACGCATGTGGTCAGCGTCTCCTAACCTCTCTTTTACGTTACGTTCAAACACATGAGTTTATATATTTCGTATGAAAAATGAGCGAATTCGGTGGACTAGAATGTTTTTGGAGTGATTTGAAGAAGCACCCCAGTTGTCCACATGGTATTCCTGAAATTGACATTATTTTTAATGATTTTTTTTAAATAAAACGAAGTTTTTAATCAAATTATGAAAATCATTTGTGATTTCATTGAATCCTTGAATTATAACTACGAGGTGTAACTTTTTTTGTATATCGTTTCTTTATTTATCCTTTTCAGGCCCCACTTTGCTCTTCGGAAAGTACAGTGATGGCGAGCTTAAACAATTTTATACTTGTTCAGCTTGCAGAGATAGAAAACAGTGTACATTTTATGCCGAAAAAAATGCTACAGTGACAGAGGCGCAGAAGAAGGCTTGGAAAATGGAAGCAAAAAAGAGCATGCCTCCCTATAATCATAGAAGGCTTTTTATTCGTTTTAACGAATTGATGGTAGAAAGTCCTGAAAGGAGAGCTTATTGTCATAGTTGTAACAAATTAATACCTTTCGTTGAAAGAACGAAGCATTCGGATCACGAAATGCAGATCGGATTAAGTGATGAAGAAATGAATAATCCTACAACGATCCTTAAACCACTGGCAAATGTGAAGAAGGAAGCTCAATATCTATTTTCTAAAAAAGCCACGACTCAAATAACCGATATGCTAAAAAACGCTGGCGCGGAGCAAGTTTTATGCATAGGAGCGCCACGAATTCACGAATATATAACACAGAAGTTCGGTCATAAGATGTCTAGTCTGTTGTTAGATTTTGATGGACGTTTCGTAAGTATTTTCATTATTTATTTTCACGATTATCTTTCGAGTTCTTATTTTCTTTTCGTTACCGTACAATCATTTCAGCATAATTTCTTTGGACCATTGAGTTATTGCTGGTACAATCTCTTCAACAATCATTTCTTCACGGAGGAAGGTGCTCAAACCTTCAGAGACTTTGTCATGCAAAATAATGGCAAAAATATGTTCATCGTCTGCGATCCACCGTTCGGCGGACGAGTCGAAGCAATTTCTCAAACTTTGAAAACCATTACGGATCAACATAAAGAATGGAACAACATAGAAAATGAAGATTCTCTGTTGAAGATCTTTTTTATCTTTCCTTACTTCATGGAATCGATAATGCGACAAAAATCCAATCCTCCAAGCATCAACGGCGGTTTGAAAGATCTTTCAATGGCTGACTATAAAGTTGACTATGACAATCATCCATTGTTCGTGACCGGATCGAACGGGCGCAAGCACGGTTCACCCGTTCGCATATTCACGAATATTAGCTTGACACTTTTGGAGCTCCCGGCTGAGGATGGTTATAAATATTGCAAAAGATGCAAAAAATGGATCGCAGCGGAGAACAAACACTGCAAAAAATGTAAGGGTTGTACTTCGAAGGATGGTAGACGTTACAAACACTGCAATCTTTGTCAACGATGCGTAAAACCAACATGGAAACATTGCAAAGTCTGTGAGAGATGCATACTGGAAAGTCACAAGTGTGGGGAGAAGCCCAAATTAACTGGTCGCTGTTACGAATGCGGTGGTTCGGATCACGTTCGGAAAGATTGTCAAAAAATAAATGAAATATCCGAACAATTGTCCGAGCCAAAAGGGAGTAACAAACGAAAGAACAAAACGAACGGAATTGAAACAGTAGGGAAAAAGTTAAAAGTTTCTGTTTTGCCCGACACTGAAACTGGAGGAAAGGTTAAAAAAATCAAAACGAACGGAATTGGAAAAGTAGGGAAAAAGTTAAAAGTTTCTATCTTGTCCGACACTGAAACAGGAGGAAAGGTTAAACAAATTAAAACGAACAGAATTGAAAAAATAGAAAAAAAGTTAAAAGGTTCTGTCTTGTCTGACGCTGTAACAAGACCAAAGGTTAAAAAAATCAAAACGAAGACTGTTTCTGTAGGAAAAATAGATGGGACTGGAACAATGGCAAAAAAACGAAAAGCTACAGTCGCATCAGAAATTGAAAACAAGTCCACTGCAAAAGTCAAAAAGCCTGCAACTAATACATTCTCTGTAAAGAAGCAAAAGGAGCGAGTGATCAAAAAACATAAAGCGGTCAGTCCCAAAGTTGCAGCAGCAGCGGTGAAGAAAACGACGAAATTCACAAAGCAGAAAAAACAGAAAACGAACGAAAGCGATACGTGATATCGTTGAAATCATTGTATCAACCTATTCATAAAGATTGTTGAATGAAATGTCTCAGCATCGGTTCGATGCTTACCTGATGCTGTGGGCAGGAAAATATAACAATGCCTTTTGATACCTCGCATGAGTTGAGTAGATAGTTATTTGCATAATCCTTAGAGTGCTTTATTGTGAGGGAAATCTTGATATTTCTCGCTCGGAATAATGAAAACAGGACGTTCAACGATATAAATACGATGTCGCACCTATCCTACAGCAGCAGTAGAGTTTTATCCGTCAACGCGTGTTAGTCCGTAGTCACCCGAGTTCTTCGCTGAGAAACAAAAAAACCCAAATTTCTCGAATAATGTTGAAGACCATCACAGTTTTCGCGGTGACGATTTGCGTAGTCTATGGTTGTCTCATTACAAATTGTCCTCGAGGCGGTAAGCGGAGCAATAGTTTGGTTCCCATCGAGAATATTGCACGAGATGTAAGTTTTTATTTCAACGGCAAAATTATGGTCATTCTATTACTTCTCTTGATACGAAATATCGAGTTTCCGTTTATCGTAGTGTCCTGCGTGCGGATTAGGCCGTCAGGGTCAATGTTTCGGTCCTAATATCTGTTGCGGCACTAATATCGGTTGTTTCATGGGAACTTCCGAGACTTATAGATGCAGAAAAGAGAGTCTTTATTCACGACCCTGTGTTGCCGGTTTTGCAATGTGCAAAGGAAATACTGGACGTTGCGCTGCTAATGGCATTTGTTGCACACAAGGTAGGTTCCTAAAATAATTATTAGATCATTAATGTGAAAGGTCGTTCGGATAAAATTATGGCTGATCTATATCTATAGACTCCTGCTATGTGGATGCCACGTGTAGAATCCGGAGTGAAACTGACACCGATCGAAAACTTGGCGATGACCTTGGCAGATCTCTCGTCGACAATTATTAATTAACGATTGCATCAATCACCGGACCCATTAGCGACTCAAGTTTTAGATGTATGAAATAATTTTAAGACTCCTCCACCGATTGCAATATTCAATAACGATTACGAAAATATGCTATTGAAATAAAGAATCGAAGAACCCCATATATCGTATCGTCATATTCGTATATCGCAAACAAAAACGCAACCTTCCCCATAACAAATTTTTCGGCCCTTTTATATCAACGACGTTCTGAAATTTTTGTGACACAGTCATTATTTAGAATCCTTAGAGAATTATGAGTCGGCACGAAAAAGTCGAGGATCTTGTTCGACTGGTTGTTTTTCGTACGTGAAATACAACGAGAACATCACACCGAATTGAATTTTCAAACGATGGACCAAAATGCCGGATAACCTTGAAATATCATAGCTTCCGTCAATAAATATGGCGGCCTCTTTGTGTCGTCTCGTCAGAAGTATTTCTGTAAAAAAAGATATATCGTGGCGTTTCCTTGTTTTTATAAATTCTAAACGACATTTCGCAACGACAAACTCGAGTCCACATCACCGTAACGAGGAAGTGTTCGTGAACGGTAAACAAAGTTTTCTAACCTATGGGGTTGTCGTCGCCTCAGGTTTTTGTTACACCCTTTACAAGTGGAAAGATGAATTGTTTCGTTCCCTCGATAATTCCGTGTCGATCGTACCGAGGATACACGCCTTGGAGAGTTTTTCCACTGCCGATGTCAGTCAGAATAGAGACAGATACAACTTTATTGCCGATGTCGTCGAAATATCCGCACCCTCTGTCGTTTACATAGAAATTCAAGATCAGAAGAGGTATATATATATATAGATATGTAAATATTTAGCACGCAGGATATTTCACAAGTACTAATAACGTATAATTAATATAAAATTTTATAGATATTAATGTAAAAAAATAGGGTAGACTTTTTCACAGGAAAGCCAGCGACTACCAGCAACGGTTCTGGTTTCATAGTAAAGGAAGATGGTTTGGTACTTACCAATGCTCATGTCGTGATTAATAAGCCCAACACCCTTGTGAAGGTAAATGTAAGTCCAATAGACCTCCAGTTCCCATCCCTTTCCTAAGATTGCTATCGATCGTTCAATAAGGTATAATCTTACAAACATTATTGGGATCGCACTTTTTTTAAAGTAAAAACTTTTTCTTTTTGTACAAAAGTAGAATGATTATAACGAACTTATTTCTTTATCTCAGGTACGTCTTCAAGATGGTACTACTTATACCGGAGTCGTCGAGGACGTCGATATGGAGAGCGATCTTGCCACTGTCCGCATCAACAAGGTGTGCAATTAAAAAAGACAATCGAAATCGTAAACTTACTCAATACTGAATTCTCAAAAGTCTGATAAAATTTGTTGCAGAAAAATTTGCCTGTAATGAAACTCGGTTCATCCGCAACCATAAGACCAGGTGAATTCGTCGTGGCGATAGGCTCGCCTCTTGCTCTCAGTAATACGATAACGAGCGGTGTTATCAGCAGCGCGAACAGACCGAGTAAGGAACTGGGTCTTTACAATAAAAATATGGGTTACATTCAGACAGATGCGGCAATTACGGTAACTATTCTTATAATCGAAATGATATTTTTGTTGAAAATATATATTCGATAAGTTCATGAATTGCAGTTCGGAAATTCAGGCGGGCCTTTGGTGAATTTGAGCGGCGAGGCGATCGGCATCAATGCTATGAAAGTCACTGCAGGAATATCTTTCGCTATACCCATTGATTATGCGAAAGATTTTTTAAGAAAGACGGAACTACGACGCAAGAACAAAGGTGTTGTAAAAATTATATTTTATTCTATCCCATGGGATTCTCCGATGCCGATTTTCTTTTTTTTTGTCGTTATACTTGAAAAAACAAGTTGCATGTTTTTAATTGATTCCCGATTTTTTCGAACAACTTCCTTTTGATCATCAAAGCCCAATTCTTCTAGATCTGGTAAATTCCTTCGAACTCACCAAACGACGTTACATGGGAATAACGATGTTGTCACTGACGCCCGACATCCTCTTCGAGCTGCAACAGAGAAACGAGAATATACCATCTCATGTGAGACACGGAGTTTTGGTATGGAAAGTAATAATCGGATCACCGGCTTTTGTGTGAGTATTTGTTGCGAGATCTCGGCCAACATTAATAGAAGAACATGAGCAATTTTTCTTAAGCCGTCGACGACCGAAGAATTACGCTTCTAAGAATGTTCCATAACGAATGATTATTTTTCCAGAGGAGGTTTAAGGGCAGGTGACATACTGACTCACGTAAACAACGAACCCGTAGTAGCCGCAACGAGTATCTACAAAGTCTTGGAAACTCCAGGAATCTTGGATTTTACCGTAATAAGAAACGGTGCGGTTCTACACATAAAGATCGAACCGGAAGACGTGTAACATAGTTTTGTACGAAATAAATCATAGGTTTGTCACAGCGTTAACCCGCGAGAACACAATTCCGAGTCCGTTACACGAGAGATAACGTACGTGCTGTGCATGCACAATTGTACTTTTGTAATATGGATCTTGAAGAGCTTACTGCTATTGTCATCATACTACCATTGTCATCGTATTAAGAATGAAAATGTACGACCGTGACTCTCATTGAAGCAGTAATAAAGTTTGATAAATAGCAATGCAATCTTTCAACAAGAAAACCCTGGTCGTCCCTCCTTCCTTTCTCCACATCCATATGTAACCGTCGCCCTTTCCACTCTCGATACAACTTCTTCGCAGGGCGTATCGTGGAAGATAAATCGACCACCCACACTCGTTTGCGAATACGCCATCGATTATACGTGAGACACGAGAGGGCTTATCGTTCTGCAAAGGGAATTATCCTGTTGTTCGTCGGCTCTGACTAGAGAGACGAGAGAAGACCAACTACATGTATACATACATATATATATATATATATATATATATATATATAGATATGTGTGTACATCTATATGCGCTTGTATACGATGTTTCATCGTTCTTTACGAGTTATCTGGAGTCTTGATTTTTGTCTCAGTTCTCTCTCCCTCATTCTCTCTACCAGTTCCCTCTATAAGAGAAGATATAGGTAGTTTTACGTGGCTAATGCAAAAAGCCGAGAGTACCTCATGATGAGAAAGACTATATACTTTGCGGCTGAGTGCGCGAGAGAACCCGCCCGCTATTCGCGGTAAGACGAACGCTCTTTCTCGCTCGGTAAAGAATAAGTTACAAGGGAATAGGTATATGTATACAAGTACGATGTTAACTTCGGGTGTGGTCTTTCTCCACGAGGAGCGCTATATTCCATTCGGCTATGTGCGCGTAGTATTGCGCTCGTCGGATTGTTTACGACACAAGCGACCTCCGCAAATATGTGGCGCGGAACTCCTCTTCGCCTCTCTCGTATATATATCTCTTTCCCGCAGCGGATATGTGGGTGTGCCTTTCCAGGACTCTTCCCGCGTCACGTTTTTCTTTTCTCTCGCGAGCTTTTACTGCCCATTTCGAAGATTGCGCATATCGTTGAGAATTCCGCAATATCATAGAAAGGTCCAAATATGATGTTTGCAATTTAAATTCAGTATGCAGTTTATTGGATGTGACGGAGAAAAAAAGTATCTGCGCACGCATTCAACACTGAGCAATTGATTATTTCAATTACTAAGATCATCGCGATAAATCGCTCAAAGACGAATAAAAGCCTAGGGTCGTTGCGTAAAATTTACATAATATTAACGAATATTCGAAGAAAGTATGTACATTGATACGTCGAGTCTCATATTCTTGGGATCGTGAACGATAATTTAGTACGAATCCTTGTAAAGGTTATGAACAAATGGAGCTGTTTTTAAGGTTTTATTAAAAAACCAAACCTCCTCTTGTGTACCGGGCGAGATCGCTAAGCACCTCGCTTTATCTCTCAGTGGTCGCAGGATCCCCCCGTTAGGGTTCGCTCACTTTGTGTTTATATTCCCACCCGGGAATCCCCGCATTCCCCATCGCTGCGCGATCAACTGGGTCTCTCGCTCGCTCGTTCCTATCTCTCTCTCTCTCTCTCTCTCATTCCATTCTACGAGTGCCAAGACGGAAAACAGCGACTATGGAATATTCGCGCCTACGGTGCTAAAATGAGAAACCCACACCTAAGTTGCGTCCATCTAAATATACATTTGTACCTGTATGCTGGAAATAAGTCGATTGGTCGACGTTCTCTTCTGGACGTATACACGCATGACGCGAGTCAAATATGTGTATAAGGAAAAACGAAATAAACGTCACCCGTGAAAATTGCAAGCACGCGTAGGATTCTTGTCCGACCTCTTCTCTATTCTCCTGCTATTCTCTGTTTTACGCGCGGTGGCGTATCGAACCGATACCCAGCGGATTGCAAATCGCGCCTACACGCCGATATCTCTCTACCGGAGAAGACCCTGTTAAGAAAACGTTCCCTAAGAGAGAGAGAGAGAGAGAGTGCGTCGTTTTGAGTGAAATATCCAAGAGAGAAGCTAGTTACCCGGGTGTCGTTGCTGAACGCAACCCTGTTACGACTATCTCCACTATCTGGCCGCGAGGTGGCGTGTCGGACGCTACTATACGACATCTGTTGGATTTTTGTTGAACTTCGCAACACGTTAACCCTATTTTTCTTTAGCAATTAGTACGGTCATCTAGTAATGACAGTAAGACGCGACTATCTGCACACCGAGTTTCCCATATGAATAATATATTTAAAGGACTGTAAACACATTGGAAACCTATAAAATTCAGACGACTCTCTTGGAACGAAGACCTCATTCGATCATAAATTCGTCAATTTATTGAAAATTATTTTCATCACTTGCTGCAAGAAAAAAACACTAGCATCGCACAAGAATGGCCAAGTACGTGACGCGAGTCTTCGATTTCTTGAGGTCCGGGATGGATATGTCGAGAAATACGAACAGGAAAATTTCCTGAAAAAAAATCTCGTCCGGTTCGCGTGAGATTTCAAGGCCGTTCGTGGCTTCGAACACGTAGCTGAGAATGCACTTAAGGACTTGGGGGGGAATTGGAGATAATGGAAAAAAAAGGCAGTGAGCGGATTTCGACGTCCTTCGCTCCGGTTCTTTCCCTCGTCCGCCAGCCGTCGCACATGTGTATTCTTTCCTCGGCTACTTTCTTCCGCATTCGGGTTCGAGCATCGACAGGGCCGTATTCTCCCCTCGTTTTCATTGTCCTCCACCATTTCGACGTGAAGACCGAAGCCAGCCTATATAAGCCCAGAACGTGAACGAATTAACCGCTTCAAGTTCCAACAGTCCTCATCGTTCCGAGGAGGTTGGTAGTTCGAGAGAACAACGCGATATGGCTCTGGTGAGTAAACGAATAATAGAAGATTATACAAAAGAAATTCTTTCTTTCTTTCTTTCTTGACGACAGTTCCAATTCTCTCTCCAGATCAATGGAATTATCAATTACACCATAATTACAATCACGACCTATTAACGAGGATATTGTTTCTAAAAATCATTCGGTACAATTTACAATCCCAATTTTTATTAATAATGTAATTTCGCGTGCACGAGAATTGCGAGCGAGGGCATTTCGGTGATTCCAGGAACGATTTTCGTCCGGTATGGAATTTCTTCGTCTCACGATTTCAACGATACAGAGAGAAAGAGAGAGAGAGAAAGAGCAAAAGAGAATTAGAGTGATGTATGGTAATACACGTACAGTGAGAAACGAGAGCACTGCGGGACACTTCGAGATGACGCCGGTCCAGGAGTTCTCGCGTGTCGGGAATCGATGCGGATTGAAGCGGGTATCCTCTTACCTCGCGAGAGCTGGTTGTCTCGGACTTGTTTTACTCTCTCTCTTTTTTGTTTTTTTCGTTCGACCAAATACCCGGAGCGCAACGTCGCGTTGTCGAAGCGATGCTTACGATCTCGTTCGCGTCGTGCAATTTTGCCCAGTCTTATTGTCGGATCGTAAAGGGAACCAGTTGAATTTTCTTTGAGAGGCGCTGGTATAAGCCGTAGTAGCCGCATCGAGACGAGAGACGCTTACGAGCTGCCATCGGTACCTTCCGTATACACGTATGAAAATTGTACGCTCGAGGGTGTCTCGAACATCGTTGAACGTTTATTCAACAAAATTATATCCTTTCTTCATTCTACGATTCACATCCGACATATTCCTCGAGATTTTGTACCATTTTCCCGAAAAATAAGGGTACCATTTGTCGGAAAAATCAGGATACTATTTGTTTGGAAAATAAGGGTACCGTTTTTGAAACACAAAGGTATCATTTTTTTAAACACAAGGATACCATTTTTCAAAAGTAAGGGTAATATTTGCTGAAAACTACGAATGTCATTTTTCGGAAAATGCTGGTACCTATCGTACGAAAAAATAAGGGTACCATTTTAAACCTTGAGGACAAGGCCATTTTTCACCCTGTCCTCAAGATAAAAAATAGCCAAATTTTACAGATCAGTCTTAGCAATATTTCACTACGATTTACTAATAATTGCGACTCATAATCATATGGAAGAAAAAATTACATGATATTAGAAAAAAACAATTAATTTTGTCTTGTGTTCGTTTTCAGATGATTTTCGTATCTCTCTTGGTTTTGGTCGGCGTGGCGTCGTCAGCGCCGACTTATACGTTACCATTGACGTACGTGGCGCTGTCGCCGATTCCGGAAAATATCTACAATCAAGTACAGGACACGAGGAGTGGGGAATATGCGTTTGGCTATGCCGGTGGCCCGGTTGCGAGAGAAGAGGCCAGAACGTCCGACGGTGTGACTCGTGGTGCCTACAGCTATGTCGACGCACACGGTATCGTTCAGTACTATCGCTACATAGCGGACGACGATGGTTTTCGCGTAGTCGGAACGAACATCCCCACGGAGGCGACATCGAGTTCTCGACCGCAGCTCGAAGCCGTCAAGGTCGAGTCTGTTGACACCGAGTCTATACCTGCGGAGATTGAAGTTGCGAAGGTCAAGTCCGCAGACTTACCGGAGAAGAGTGCAGAGGGCGCCGCGAGTCGAAAGAAGCGCAGCGCCGTCTATGCCGAATTGCCGGCACTACCAACCGCTGCCTTGGTCGGAATTGCGGAAGTACCGACCGCGACTTCAAGTCAGAGTCGAGAACAAATTCATAAAAGTTTGAAAACGGAGATTCATCGTCCGATCGAAGTGACCCCCGTTGAAACGATCGCCGCTATTCCAGCTTCTCCGGTTGCGGTTCCAGTCGCGGTTAAAAGCATCGACGCGGTTCCAGTCGCGGTTAAAAGCATCGACGCGGTTCCAGTCGTGGTTAAAAGCGCCGACGCGGTTCCAGTCGCGGTTAAAAGCATCGACGCGGTTCCAGTCGCGGTTAAAAACATCGATGCGGTTCCAGTCGCGGTTGCAGCGTCCGTACCAACGGCTACGTCCAGTCAGTCGCGATTCCAAATTCACGACAGCTTGAAAACGGAAATTCACAGTCCCGTCGAGGCGATTTCTGTCGAACCGGTTGCAGCAGCTCCAGTTGCGGTTCCGGTTGCAGTTAAAAGCGTCGATGCGATTCCACTGGCTGTTACAGCATCCGTACCAACAGCCACGTCCAGTCAGTCGCGATTCCAAATTCACAGCAACTTGAAAGCTGAAATTCACAGTCCCATCGAGTCGATTCCGGTCGAACCGGTTGCAGCAGCCACGAAAGCCTCAGTGGCTGTTCCAGTTGCGGCAAAAAGCATCGAGACAATTCCAATCGCAGTTGCAGGTGATCAGACTCACGAAAGCCCGAAGACGTTGGAAAATGCTCCAGTCATTGCGGAAACGATTTCAACAGTTCCAGCTTCCCCAGTGGTCGCCGCGATTCCCGAAGCAACGAGAACAATTCCAGAAGCTCCGATCGACCCAGCCCTACCAATATCGACGTCCGATCAGCGTAGCTTACAAATTTACAACACCGTGAACGACGAAATTGTCAGGCCTCTCGCCGGTGTACCAGTTGCAATCGCAACCGATCTCGGAAATCGTCTGAATATTCACCCACCGTTTACTCTAAATCCCGCGAGCTTGTTAACCTTTGCACCATTGACTCGCCATCAAATCGGCGTCGGCCTCGGTGTCCTGCCTTCGCCCGTTGTCGCTTATCGCAATTACGCGCCCGCTCTCATCATCGAAGCTTGATTAACATGACGATTAGCGGATTAACACTTTTTAAGACTGACCCATCGTGCATCGCATTAAATAACCACCGTATCCTCTTCCTCTCTTTCTCTATTAGCATTTCAAAAAAGGAAAACTAATGGAACTATTCCACGATATTTCTAAAAAAAACCTGTTCGATCGAATTGAACTAAAAAACCGTTCAGCCTCGATCGACGTAATAATCATGGCCGAAATAAATCATTTCTGTGTGCGACATACATCTCGATCTCTGAGTCACTGCCTCAGTTGATTATTGTAATCCTCATTAAAATGCAATATCCTGGATCAACGAGAGTAAGTGTCAACCTTGGAGAACCTTGAAAATAAACGCCGGTATCTGTGTCCAAATCGGGTTTTCTCTCCCGTCGCGGCGCACCGAACCGTCGGTTCCAGGCGAACGAATAAATTAGAAATAACGTATTGAAAATAAAACGTGAGGAGAGCGAGAGAGAGAGAGAGAGAGAGAGAGAGAAAGAGAGAGAGAAAGATAGAGAAAGAGAGAAAAAGAGAGAAAGAGAGAGAGAGAGAGAGCAGTGGTGGCGGTGTCGGCTCTATCAACCCGCACGGTTTACGACCACGCAGTTCCGATGGGATAAAGATCGTCGTGTCTACATATACCTACGTGTATACGATTCCAGGAGAATCGCGATACCACGGTGGAACTATCTATAACTACCCTGCTAGTTTTGCGGACTAGTGCAACCTTCCATACACGGGCCCGTACACCGCGCGAAGAAAATAATGATTACACGAATATACGGATAATGTGGCATATTATAAATTTACGTATTTCCATCGATATCTACACATATATATTACGCGGGAAATATTGCCGAAGCGTGCGAGGATCATCAGTTTAAGGATCATCCTTGCTTCGTTTCCCTCTTGAAGGTTTCCCCTTTTCGGTCTCTCTCTTTCTCTCGTGGCACGCGCGCTATTCTTCCGTGTTCAGGACCGAGAAAGAGAGAAAGGGAGAGAGCGAGAGAGAGAAGAAGAGAGATCTCTTTTGACCACAAGAACGAGGAAGTCGAGGTCTAACCGCACGGGATGATCCTAATCCTTGGGAAACATCGAGCTAGAAACGGGAAGACTCGCTTTTATCCCCTCGAATCTCGCACGCGGGCAAGGAATATCTCGCCTCGAGGATTTAACGGTTTATCCAGATATTAACTCGATAATTATTATTCTCACTTTGTCCGTGTCTTAAAGATCGCCGCTAACGAGTGATCTCGATAGGATTATTATCGCTCGCCCCCTGGGGTTTCTCGGCGCTCTGTTTTCTACGTGTATTAGAAATAACCGAGATACTTTACACCCCGAAGATAAGAGATTTTCCATGGTCCTGTTTGCGGCGCTATTTACCTCGGAACGAGGAAGCGGACAAGCGCGAGAGGTCCGGCGAGCGAGCAAGTTGGATCGTTGAATGGCGACGCCGATAGATACGGGAGAATGCATACCGTATTTATTCGAACAGAGAGAAAATTCCAACGTCGAGGTTGTGGATTGCTAAGAACGAGAGCGAGAGAGAGAGAAAGAGCGAGGAAAGAGATAGAGATAGAGAGAAGTATGCTTGTACAGGAAGAGCGGAAGCTGAAGAGCAAACGTGGCAATGAACCCTCGTGTGCGTTTCTAAGATTAGATCGATCCGGCGAACTCGCGGGTTATAGAGAGCGCCCTCTCGCGGAACCTATATGTACTAATACAGTCCGAGGCCGTATTATACATATAACGACGCCTGTTTTCTCGACTCTATTCCTAGGTACGCGCATAAAATAAATACGTATGCGCAAAAACCTATCCACGAATCACTTCTTGGTCTATACGAGCACTTTCGTATTTTCCTTAGGGATGTCTCCCCGTAGACAAACCGGTCGTATAAACGGACCCCTCGGCAACCATTCTTGAGCCCGGTATATCAATGCTTTTTTTTTGAGAAAAAAGAAATTGATTAAAATTTCCGTCAGTGATCGAGGGGGTTGCACGCGACTTCGAGCTTGCAAAACAAAACAAAAAACTGGCAGCTTGGTTTTCTCGAGTGGTCGATCTATAAAGACCCTCCCCTATGGTGTAGTTCAACGTACATATATAAGTGTCTATAAGTATATACCGACTATTTTGCACTATAGTTAACCGCGGTATTCCCGTACGCTACATAAATAAATAGATACCGGCATAAACCACTTCGCGTGCAGGACTCTTGTTCCAAGCGCGAAAACTTGTTCTCCTTTTTATGGTTGGTCAACGAGCGACGGTCAAGCACACACTCGGGGTTCACGTGTGGCTCGGTCTGTAGGCGTGGGTGTAACAGATGGCTAGGCGGGTGTGCGCGGGGTCTAGAGCGTTATGTGGGCTCGTGACATCGCTCTGCGTAGGGAGATCCACAGGGTTTAATGACGATTTAAAGAGTTCCGATATCCGTCCTTATGATTAAAGAATGACGATAAACATCAACGCGAATAAGGGAAATAATAATAATAGGCGACGACTATCGAAACGATCGATTATTTTCACGCTCGTTCGTCCTTATTTTTACACGAGGGAGACGCGATGCCACGAAGAGTGGTGCGCGCGCGATCGTAAAACGGAACGTGTCACTTTTATGTTCGTCCTTTTGAAAAAAAAAAGAAAAAAGAAAACGAAGACGAATTCTTGTTGTGTCTTCGGGTGGTAAATAGCGCGGATAACACGGCGCGTCGTGAACGCACGACATTCTCCTGACCGACATGGCGTGGTACTGTTTGTGTATAGGACCGAGACTATCGAGAGGTGCTTTTTAGCATAGAGACACACTCCGACATCTTCTCACCGTTCTCGCCACGTCCCACGTGTACACACGCGTACGGTAAATCATTAGTGAAACTGGTTCCACCGACACTCCGTTTCGTCAGATTCCTCGAATGAATTGTACTTTTTTTTTTTTCTTCTTCCGGCGTGAAGTCTTAAGTCAGACGTATATGTGAACAGACGCAGTCGCGCTGCGTCACGTGAAGCGTCAAAGCTGGCACACTTACGTGGCGAGAATATCGTGAGGGGAAAAAACTAGGTTAGGTATTGAGACTAGAAGATCTAACGGGTTTAGAACGGTGGAAACGAGATGAAGGATGAATCCCCGAAGAGTCGAAGAATGGTATAAGCCGAAAACGTAGATGAATAATTGTTCCAGATCTCGCGTTTCGTGCTCGTGTACTCCTTTAACTATGACTTTAAACCGTTAAATATGACGAGAATATGGCGGTGTCCCGTGAGCGTGGTGTCATGCGCGCGCAGCTTCGCATCCCTACCACCAGCCAACGGACCAATAGGACCACTACCATGATGCTTCGCGCCGTCCAATCATGTCGTGTACCCCGTATAATCTTCAACAAAATGGCGTCTTAAAGATAACCTTGAAATTATGCAACTATGTATAAGTCCCTTGGGAAATCTTTTATGTCGAATCATCCAACGAACTCTGGGTATCCAGTGGCGTCTCGAGCGTATGCGTAATCCATCCTGCGTCCGTTAGGCCTGTTAACGGTAGAAAATACGATGACAACGCATTTTCTCGGCTTATAATCTCTCGGCAGGGATGATATCCCGCAGTGTTGCGAAAAAAAAAAGAAATCTCCATACGATAGGAAGAATATATACGCTGTCCGCAAGTGCGTTATACGGGAGCGCTAAAAAAGTTTCGTACGTACATAGCGCGGTGTAGGCCTTTTAGTGCCAATGTCAAATCCAACGCAGAACACACCCACGTTAACCCATTGTTCGAGAGCGATGAATTATTCGCGCCCGGATTCGCGGCGAGCCATGCGATTGCTGAGTAACTCGAATGGAATTAACGTGGAGAATGGGACGAACGTTCATACAGGCGTGTATGCTATATACATATATATAAATCTATGCATCGTGCAGAGTGCACTCGACGCCACCTCATTTATTCTCCATATAACCAGCATAATTTCAGCCGATCTCAATCACCACCGCCTGCCACGAAAGCCTGTGTTACACAAATTAGCCAAACACGAAAACGCACCTTATCGTACATAATGCGTAACTCCCCGCGAAAGTATTCATCACGGAAGCGTAATCCGTCATGCGAATATTTAAAAATGTATGCGAGCGAAGCGTTCGTTAATCGTCAAATTCATCGAGATGTGGAAATACATCTCTATTTTAATCCACGGATTAAAAAACTGGCGACCTAAATATTATCACTGTTGTTTTCTTTTTATCACTATCATTTTTCTAAATGAATCGTAATATAATCGTTATCTTGACTCCTACGATTGTCGCGCAAAATGAAAAAATGTGTATTTAAGGTACGAAAAACGAGGATTTTCAAAAATAAATATCTTGATTTTTGAGTCGATAAAGGCCCCTGAAATTTTACACACATTTACATATGACATCAAAGAACGTTTCTCCAACTTTTCAGTGAAATCTAACGGAAACGCTATAACGATAGGACTACTTTTTAAGGGTGCTAACGATTCTCAGCGATACGTAAGCAATGCGAGAATTATACGAGGCATTTATCGATATTGCAGTGAGAATTCACGAACCGACAATGTTCTCTTTCATCCTTTACCGTTAAAAATATAAGAAAGAAAATAAACGACTTGAAAAATAAACATAAATATCGCTGAGTTTCGCGTATCGAAGTACTTTCATTCCTGGCCCTTTCCCTCGTTCGCCGACCATTCATCATCGTCCGTCCATCTCACGGAAAACAACTCACCGCCGCGCTTTTCTAAGAAAAATAACAGTCGCATTCTTCGAGAATGTATTTTACCGAATCGCGTGATATATGCGCCTCGCGATACGTATATAGGGTGGGGTGTACATCACGAGCCTAAAATTTTATACGCCGGAATGCGATGTTACAGCGCGTAAAGAGGATTACGCGCGGCATCCATGGACTCGTGCGCGTAGCTTGCGTCTCGTTGAAAAAAAAACAGCAAAGAACAAAAAAGAAAGAAGAACGCGAATAAAAAAAGAAGCCAAAAAATGAAAACAGAAAGGAAGACAGAGATTCGCGGCATTATCAGCGGGAGTAAGAACACCGTCGAGCACCCGGGGTCTGTGGGACTCGTGCGCGTGCGCGCGAGAGAGCCGCGGCACCCTCGCTCGCGCGCACGCGCTCTCTCGTCGCGAGTTCGCTGAAACCAATAAAGCTTGATTTATCGGCGTAGAAATCGAACTCGGGGTGATTTGTGGTCGCGGGGCACTCTCTCGGGCGACGAGCTACGGCCCGAGTGTGCCGCGCGGCGGCGAACGTCGGGGCCCTGTGTAGGGCCCCGAATAGAGAGAGATGGAATCGAGAATGAGAGAGAGAGAGAGAAGGAATCGAGAATGAGAGAGAGAGAGAAGGAATCGAGAGAGAGAGAGAGAGAGAGGGAAGGAATCGAGAATGAGAGAGAGAAGAGAGAAGAGAGAGAGAGAGAGAGAGAGAGAGAGAGAGAGAGAGAGAGAGAGAGAGAGAGAGAGAGAGAGAGAGAGAAATGTTACTGCACGGGCGACTACGTATATGCCCCGCTGCTGCAATGATGATGATGGGACTGTGCTAGGTGGTGGGGGGTACACAACACACCGTGGGTACACAGGGTTCGTTCCCGCATCCTATATAAGAGGATGCAACATATGCCCCGGCCCTAACGCTCGCATCTTCCGTTCTATACCGGCAGTGCGTTGTCTATATTAACGAAATATCGGCTATTAATACACGAACGAACAATATATTCGGTTGATTTTTTGTGCGGTTGATATCGATACGCTTGATTTTTTTTTGTTTCTATTTTTACGAAAAAAACGAAAAAAACGTTCGACGGGAAGAATAAAAATGTTTGCCGTGAGTAGAGTTCGATCGTATTTGAATTTCGCTATGGACTTATTGTGATAACGTTGAAATTCTTGTGATAACGATAATTTATCTTCATGAAAAAAAAAACAATAACAAAACACTCCAAATTGTTGGAGAATTTTAGAAATTTGGATTTTTGATAGTTTTCGATTATAAATGGAAATGTAATAAGGATGATAAGAGTCGTTGAGAAAAAGTTGAGATAACGGGGATGAAGCAAAATGGCTAAAGGGTTGAAACGATTTTTTTTTGTTTTTTTTCGTCAATTTTGTGATATTTAATTTTTGTTTTATTTATCTCAGGTGTTATTGACGAGTAGCAGCCTCTTGGTGCTCGCCTCGAGTACACCGATTGCCAATTATTGGCTGAGTCCCGTGGCCTCTCTCGCACCTTTGAATCAGTATCACGCTCAGGATGGCTCGGGCGCGTACCGGTACGGATACACCGGACCGCATCACGCGAAAATAGAAACGAGATCGAACGGAGTCACGCAGGGTGGTAAGTTACGAAATTCGTTTATCCATTTTCAATCAATTGCTTCACGGGCTAAATTATTTAGAGGTGTAATTTTCGAGCTTTCGCGTACACGGCAGCAAATATCAAAAATACTTCGGGGCTGAATACGATGAAAAATAATGAGAAAATAAACGATGATGGGAAATTCAAATTTGAGAAATTATAAAGTAAAAGTAAGAGATTTTCTGCCAAATGGTTTGATCGATAAACGATATGGTCAGAATGATTTTCATTTTAAGTTTATATTTGATTTATAATTATAAATCAAACGTTAGTAAATTAAAAACTATTTCTGAAATCTAGTGAAATTAAAAATCCTCAAATTCCTCGAATTATGGAATAATAGTTAATAAATTATAAACAGAATCTTTTTAATTTCGAGTTAGGTAACAATTGCACAAATATTACAAACTACGTGATAAAAATATTTCCTATACAGCCCGCGAAAATTCGAAAAACTTCAAATTCCCAAAATTACGTTCCGCAGGATATTCGTACATCGACGCAAACGGAATTTTGCAAACGGTGGCATACTCGGCAGACGCCGAGAACGGTTTCCGAGTGAGAGCGAGTAATTTGCCACGACAACCGGAGAATCCTCATCCGGTGAGCGAGACACCGGAAGTGGCGGCAGCGCGACGCCATCATCTCGAGGAATTTGAAAAAATCGCCGAAAACAATAATCTCTTGCGGGTCTCTCAAGAATCCGCTAAAAATATATTTTCTCCAGGCTTTTCGCACACGCAGATTCAACGCGACACGAAGGATCGCGAATCGAACGAGATAAAACCTGAGAACGATTTTAGAAATCCATTTTTGCTCACGAGCGACGAAGCCGCGAAAATTGAAATACCGAAGCCAGATCCGAGTCTCGAGAAGATCGTGCCGAGTATAAGGGAGGTCGAGACGAGGTCCGATTTAAAGGATTATTCGCGTTATCAAAATGAGGATGGAACGACGAGAATCGTACCGTTGCCGAGTGTTCATCGAACTCTCGTCGCGCCATCCGGCGCTTCTTACGTTTTACCGGTCGTCCCATACAGGCTACTTCACAGCTCGCTTCATCACACGCAAGACTCTCTCGGACAGTACGATTACAGTTACGTCGGTGACACGAGCTCCAAGACCGAATCACGATCTTTGGACGGGACGACCCGAGGGGCTTACAGTTACCTCGACGCGAATGGTTTGCTCCAGCAAGTACACTACATAGCCGATCAGAATGGCTTTCGGGTTCTCGCGACTAATTTGCCGGAGGCTTGAATTAGATTTTTGATTTTTCAAAAAAAAAAAAGAAAAACATTTTCATTATATTGGAATTTAAAAAAAATTATTTTCGTTCAACCAATCATTTTCCATCGTAAATATCCTTTTTTGGGCCACGACGCTTTAATCGGTGAATAATTTCATTAGCGAATCTCATAAGTGGGAAAATAAATTCAAAGAAGATTTTTATTTTTTTTTTATGTTTTTTTTTTTCATAAAACAAGTCGAATAATTTTTTACTTTAATCGAAGTTAAATTAGAATTCGATGAGAATCGAATCGCGACTCGTGCGAGTTTATACGAAGTCGAGAAAACGAATCGGTGAAGATGTGAAGTTCAAACTTCGTACTCGCCGGTGTCAGCGTTTGGCTTCTCGGATCGGAATAACGAGTTTGAAAAAAGAAAGAGGGCCGTGAGTGCCCTGAACGGAGTTCATCGTACTCCGTCGTGGTGGTGGTGATTTAATGTATTATTTCGTCGCGAATCGCGCGAATACCTTTTGAGTACGTTCCGATAAGAATCCTTTTTGTCTTCGTTACGTAAAAGTTCAAAAAGAAAAGGAAAAATAAAAGAGAACAAAAAAATTAGACACAAAAATAAGAAAAAAAATAAGAAAAAAATACAGCTCTCTTGCCACGAGATGGGTGTGAACGTACTTGACTCGTATTCGCGTATGCATTTACTACTATGCCTCGGCCGTAATCGCGTATGATAATATTAAGAGGTGTCGTCGTCGTCGTCGTCGACTTCGTCCCCCGTGTACATCGGCACACGCATTTTCGCATTTTCTCTTCGACTATACAATATATATATATATATATGTATATGCGTATACCATTTATAGCGCGCCAGCACCGAGAGTAATAATGTTAATAACATGCCACGACGATGAATAATAAAGACAATGAGAATTTTCGAGCTGTTTGTCCATACCGAGAATTCTTTACACTCCTTAACCCTAGGCTAATTTTCTCCGTTCAGGCGACATCTATAATTTCGCAATATTTTAATTTTATCAATGCGCATCCTCTATAAAAAAATACCTACGTATCGATGATCGAGGACAAATGTTTTTCAAATTACAATATTGCGAAATGATTGTAATTTATAATTAATAGTATTAATTAATAATAATTAATTATAATTAATAATGATTAATATTAATATATATATACATATAATAATAGCAATAAACGATAATTCGTAATAATTAGTATTGAATAATTCATTATTTCGCGAGCATGAAAATTCTATCGGTCTTTATTTTAGTTCAATCGACAATTTCACACGAGATCAAACGTCTCAATCTATCGGATGAATAATTAGCAGATATAGATAAGCGACTCCGGGAGCAAATTATCGATCAATATTGACTCTCGGGTCACGTGTACTCGATCGTAGGGATCATCGAGATCCATTTATAGTTACATCGATAAGATATGAACTTGTAGGTCTTTAGTCGTTTTTTTAAGTCGGACGTCAACGAAGTTACGTCAAACGAGGAACAGTAACGAAGTTTTGTCGCAGGCACTTTATATTTCCTACAATCATCGATAAGTACGACTTTGGCACTCGTCCCAATCTTCGTCGCGACCGCGACCGAATTTAACGCTCGTACGAATCGTCCTCTTCAATTTCACTCGTTGATGGGAAAAGTGGAAACATTATTTTGAAAAAAAAAACAAACAAAATAAATAAATAAATACAAAAACTGTTATAATACTCAATAATTAAGTTCCAAAATGCCAGAACGTTTGAACGTTGACGAGCGCGTGAATAGCAAGACGCAGATTATAGTTGGGAAAACATTTCCGCAAGTCGTCGCTTCGCTTCTCGGTGAGTACGTTTGGCAACTTTTCTCTCTCTCTCTCTCTCTCTCTCTCTCTCTCTCTCTCTCTCTCTCTTTGTTTGTTTGTTTCTCTCTCTCTCTCTCTCTCTCTCTCTCTCTCACTTTCTTTCATTGGCGAGATCCAAATTCTAATTATAAACGAGAGTATGCAATTAAGAATTAGAGCGCAAGCTCAATGCTCGTCCAAGGTCGACGACCACTTCCCTCGAGTCGAGGCATCGATTGTCACAGTGTCGCCAACGAGTACGTCGTTCCATTAGCCCAAATGTTCGGATCGCATGTCGGGGGCCCTATATATCCCGGAGTTTTTTTGGGAATGGCCCGAGGGGGAACGTGCGCCTCGTGTCTCGTGTTTGCTCAATGGAGCTCTTACCGCGTAACGCGAGGCACGAGAAATTATGTTACAGTGATTAACATTCTTAACGAGATTGGATTATTCATTTTCCTAATCGCGTCGTACGATCCGTACGATACGATTCGAAGATTTATTCGTACGGCTATCGTGCTTTTTTTTTTTATTCTTGCCTCTTGGCGTCGTTGTGACATGATTTGATTAAGGATATTACGAGAATATGACCCGTGGTTGGACAGACAGAGAGAGAGAGAGAGAGAGGGAGAGAGAGGCGATTTATCATCGTTTCCGACGTACGGCAGAAAAATTTGTGTTTTGGTTGTAATGGCGTTGGTCAGGTCGCGAGGGTGTAGAATCTATGGAAAGGGCGGTATTATTAAAATAATCAGTAGATTCGTCTTGTCACGCTCACCCTATCCCGGGATACCGGTCGTCAAAAATGAAAATCGACTTCCGGGACTCCCAGGGTCGGCGGGTGAATTATTATTTTTAGTCGAAAAAAAAAGAAAAAAAAAAACTACGTAGGGTGGTCGTGGAATCGTAAATTTACCGTGGAATATGAATATGGCAGGTTCGTTCTCGAGTTTGGAAAAATTCTACGGTAAAAGATGCGAGAACGTAAATTTTTACGGTTTTTTGAACTTTTGACTAGGATTTTTGAAAAAATGAGATCGAGGATATTATATTCTTAATCTACGGAAAATTTCCGATTCAATAAACCCCTTGCTATATTATTTTGACCATGAAAACAATGACCCACTGGCGGTGCCCAAAATGTCAAAGTCTCGAGAAATGGCACCTAACAGAATAATTTTTGTTAATAAAATTAGCTTATAAAATCGCAAATCTCTCGTAGACTACGAATGCAACAGTCACGTTCCCGTCTTTTTCAAATTTTCCCAGCCCAAAGTCCAAAAATTGCAAAAGTAAAAAAATGTCATCGTCATCCCACCCCTGTTTTGGTACCGCGAACAGAAAATCATCAATTACCATTGTATAAAAATACATACGTATCGTATTTCACTTCTGTCGGATTACTAGCAACCCTCGCTATATTTTCCGCTGGAACTTACCTCTCCTGGTCCTCCCCGGCACTTCCGTTGTACAACAAAAATGGAACGCTTCAGGTGACCGAGCACGAGGGTTCGTGGATCGGCTCGATGGTACCGCTCGGTGCACTCGCGGGTGCTGTTCCAGCTGGTTTCCTCGCGGACAAGGTCGGACGAAAAACGAGCATCCTGATAGTCACCGCACCCTTGCTGCTTTGCTGGTTCATTATCGGTTTTGCACCGAACGTTCTTTGGTAAACAACAAATAACAAAACAAAACAAAACAAAAAAAATATCACCTATCTCAACGAAACAAATTTTTCACAAATTTTTTATGGACCAAATTTGTTTTCAAAATATTCTTACAGTCTATGCATCGGTCGATTCATAGCAGGAGTAGCTTCCGGTGCCTCGACAGTCGTCGTACCAGTGTACATATCCGAGATAGCGGAGACGAGAATAAGAGGTACCCTAGGTAGTCTATTTCAATTGCAGATCACGATGGGTATCCTGTTTGGCTATACGACAGGTAAATATTTGTCGGAAAATTTGTATCACCGAGAATATCCTCGGACGATAAAATTATTTCGTATAGAATTTATCTATGTATAAAACGAATGACATTCGAACCCGATAAATATGTAACAAGGATACACTGGAAATTTGATCTCCATTGCCATGGCGTGCGCTGTGATACCTGCTATTCTCCTGGTGACATTTCCCTTCATGCCGGAATCGCCAGTTTGGCTCGTCGCCCAAAATCGTAAGGACGAGGCCACGTCGGCGATTCGACGTCTACGGGGACCGCGTTACAACGCTGAATATGAATTTTCGCTTCTGGAGCTGAGCCAGCAATCGCAAGGGGAGAAAGTTGGTGTCACCGAGCTCTTGCACCACAAAATGGGACTATTGATTGCTGTTGGTAAGCTCTCCTCCTTCTCCCTCTCTTTCTCTCTCTCTCACTTTCCATCCCTCTCTTTCATAATTTAACTCTATCTCGAGGAAATCTAAGAAACGGGTGATATATACGTCCATTGATATTTTCTACTCGTGATAATGTTCGATAACGAATTTGTTGAAAATAGACGTAAAAATTGAAATTTTATAAAATTTGGAATTTTTTTGTAGAATTTGTATAAATATCTCTGCCAAGCTATTTCGATGAATATCGATTCATCGACCTAGACGTTTCCACGTTAACACATTATCACTAAAAACAGTCGAATTTCGAAGTAATCAGGCTTATCAAAAATTCAATACCTTGTGAATTAAAAATTCGCTGATTATTTCCTCGTTCGTAATTTTTGAAATTGCCAAATGTTGAAATAAGGTTTCTCTCCTTACGCTACGCAGGCCTCATGATATTTCAACAGCTCTCGGGTGTGAACACGGTAATTTTCTACGCGGAACAAATGTTCATCGCCTCGGGATCGACGATCAGCTCGACGACCTGTCCGGTGATCGTCGGTGGGGTCCAAGTGATAGCGACTTATACCTCGACGATGCTGGTCGATCGAACTGGAAGAAGAATATTGCTGATAATAAGTTCCACCGTAATGGCAATTTGTCTTTCTTCGTTAGCCGCCTATTTTCACTTCAAGGTAAAAATAAAAACATCATTGATTAAAAATAATTTAAAACGAAAAAAAAACTAATTATGAAAAAAAACCATATCTTTTCAGGAAAGTCACGATCTTTCCAGTGTCAATTGGGTGCCTCTCGTCTCGGTGGGAATTTTCATCGTGATATTCAGCGTGGGTTACGGTCCGATACCGTGGATCATGATCGGCGAGATATTTCCAAGCAACGTAAAAGGCGTCGCGAGCTCGGCGACAGCAGCTTGCAATTGGATCCTCGCGTTTCTCGTCACGAAGACATTTCAGAACATGGTCGACGCGATAGGTTTGCCATTGTCCTACGGTGTTTTCGCTCTAATTTGCCTCATAGGAACATTATTCGTGTTGACTCTCGTCCCAGAGACAAAAGGAAAAACGATCGAGGAGGTACAATTGAAATTATACGGCCCTAGAAACTCCGAAAGAACGTTCGAGTCCGATTACGAATTGTAACGAAAAAACAAAAAGCCAAGCTTTCGTCTAAAATAAATCAAGGTTTGTAGTAAATAATGTTTAACAATTCTTTCTCACCCTCGACTTCTCGTATTTATTATCATTATATCTCACTTCTTGCTTGTCTGACTTATACGTGTACGATTCGCTTATACTTTTTGTTGTTGTTGTTCATGTTATTTTGTTTCTTGTTTCTTTCTTTTGTTGTCACGATAATAATATATGATACATGAGTTAGGAGCGTTTAATTCGGTATAATCGCGGAGAGATCGAGATCCGTAATCGCGAAATACGAGGAAATGGCGAACGTGTTCCGTTCGTTCGTCACTTCGAGGAGGACCGCGATACACCGATCTCGACTCTCCGACAATTATCGAGCGTTATCGATCGTTTTATCATCGTTACAGTTTTGTGATAGACGCCAGTTGGAAAAACGCCGGGTCGAATATACATTTATGTATATAATAATAATAATAATAATAATAATAATAATGATAATAATAATAATAATAATAATATGTATATATATATAACATCGTTTTTAACATACATACCTATACATTTATCGGTAGACATACATATTAACGTTTATGTGTCCTTTGTGCATTTTTTTCACTTTCGACGATTATCTCGCATCGAGCGCGTTTACATTTTTATTTTTCTCTATATGGCCATTCGTTCAATTTTCGCGCGCTCATTGCTCTCTCATTTTCTCTCTCGCATTCGTTCAATCTCATTTTTGTCTCGCACACCTCCGAGCCACGGGATAATTATAGATAACGACTAGAATACAACACGTCCGAGAGATTTCGTCGATCGACGATCGTGAACAAACGGGATCGTTTCGGTTTCATGGAAGCTTTTTTGTTTTCCACTGTATATGTTTTTCAAATTTTGTTTTTCTTTCTTCTCTCTCTCTCTCTCTCTCTCTCTCTCTCTCTCTCTCTTTCTCTGGTTTTGTTCGTTTCGTTCTTTTTTGTTTTCTTAGGTTTAGCTCTTCGTACGAATTAGTCCTTGTCGTCACGCCGGGAGATTCTCGATCAACGGGACGAGAAGCTGATCTCTGAAGTTCTCGGGTCGAAGGCGACGTGATGCGCGCCTGCCCTGGCATGCTACAGTCATCTGGAATCACTCTGGGAATGAGTGTTGTGGTCGGAGCTCGGGTCGGGATCCGAGTCCTCGATCGAGACACCGTGATGTGGCACGCGAATCGAGTAACTCGGGCTTCTCTCGTTTCTGCGAAGGATCATGGATTGGTTTTTCTCTTTAGCGACTCTCGTTTATACGAAACACGTTGGACGATTTTATTTTTTGTTTATTATTTTAAGTAGAAAAAAATAATATTCGTCGCTGCTTTGTGACTCGAGACGTCGAGGGCGAACGATACGAAATTTGTATTCTTCTTAACTTGTTTTTAACGCTACGGAACGTCGGAGATCTCTCGTGGTTAATTCAGGCAACTCACCTCGTCGCAGCCAATTGGCTTCCGTCGCTCCCACGTCTGAGACCACCCCGTCGCTTCGTACACAGACAATTGCATATTATCCTCTTGAATGCGAATCTGAAGTCTTTACTGAACAGCGCATAGATGCAAGGATTTATCGCCGAGTTGCAATAACCGAGCCAGAACAATACGCTGAACACCGTAGGATGGATGCAATTTGGGCAGAAGGCACGCACCAGATACATCGTGAAGAATGGAAGCCAGCAGAGAATGAAACCACCGACTATAATGCCCAGGGTCTTCGCAGCTTTCGTCTCCATTCGAAATCTCTTCACCTGAAACGATATTAAACATTTTTTTAAAAATTAGATTAACTTTATTTCTTCACCGTCAATAAATCTAATTCGATTAAATTAAATAAGATTCCGAGTGAATTAAATCCTACGTTTCGACCGAAAACGACCAGAATTCTATCCCTCGTTATTCTAATTTATCATCGACAATGAAATAGATATTTTTATTTGATTCATTATTTTAATCTTAATTTCAACGAATGCTTTTAATATTTAATTCCTAAATCGTGGACTATCGATCATCAGCGTTAAATTTTACACTGGGATAAAATGTTTTTGCGCAGTAGAGAGCGAGGGTTAACAAGGATTCGCCGAGACTGCCAGTTTGTGAACGTTCTGTGAATTTAACGCCACCGACGAGTCGAAAACCAAATTTGCTCGGTGTGTATTGTCCCGTTTCTCCGTTTGTTTGGTTTCGTGTACACCGATTCGCAATTGTTCCCTTTGTACCATCGCTGGTTTTCCTCGGCTCTGCCATCATTGTGTTTCTCATCGAATGGTGTACAATTTTAATGAAGCACCGCGAAATCGAATCGAGCACCCCTACGGTCGAAGCCTCGATTCCGCGGTGTATTTCGTTTCCGTACTCGATTTATCACGGGGCCGAAACGCAATCGCCGTCTCCGGACTACCGTTGACGCCCGCAAATTTTCCATTCTATCTCGTCGATCGAACGCGATGATTTTTGGATGGTCGCGTTATCGCGGTCACTTGAAATTCATTGTTTTCGATTAAACGATATTCCCCGTTTAGATTTTTTTCTCACTGTCCGAATAGTTTGCAACGTCAATATACTTTTGAACGACATTTTCACCTCGTTCTCGAATGAAAATCGTAAACGATCGAGATTTACCAAGATCCACGATTCACAAAAAATTTCATAAAAATCAATCCGTATCGATAACAATTTAATTATCGATTGCAAAATTAATTAAAAATTTGTGTTTAAAAGTTACATTAAAATTAAAAAATTGGAATGTTTTTTTAACAATTCGGGACTCTTAATACTGTATTGTTTGATTTAACTTTTAAAACTACAAAAAAAAGAAATAAAAAAACCATTCCAATCTCTAAATATCGAAAAAAAAATATAAAAAAAATAACCACGGTTTACCTGAGCCTTAATATTCCTCTTGCCCATTTTCACGACCCTCGGTTTCTCCTCGGTGCTTTGGCTGAGTTCCCGAAGCGATACCTCGTCACCGGTCATCTGACTCTCGCAGCTGCTCCTTCTGCTCGGCCTCTTGTTGCTTCCGACCCTGTTGATACCACCGACCTGCAAAAAAAAAAAAAATGGAAAATACTTATCAAAATGAAAAATAATTTTTTTGCATCGACACAACGGGTGAGCTCGATTAAAACGGCATAATTATTCCGTTCGATACGCGGAGTACGACACACGGGTTCGTAAAACGGCGTATGTAAATTTTTGGCACGAAGCAAGGACGAAGTTCTCGTCGACCAAAATTCCAAAATTGGTAGAACGTCCTCGTCGCGCAAATTATATAACGCAAACTGAAAGTAGATTGAAGCCTATTCAGATCGTGGCTGATTAAGCCTGAGAATGGCAGCGTAACGATAACAATAAACAGGCGGGTTCTAGGCAAGGCCGGATAATTGAGCGTGTGCATGGGAAAATATGGTCGCGTATGGAAACCGACGGACGGATTTGCGCACGGACGTTGCAATACGTCCCTTGAATACTAATTGACCGGACTTGTTTTGTCACAGAAGCGTTTCCAACCCACTCGTCCCTCTCGTCGTCGCATTAATATCGCGCTGAAAAACGTGTTCACGGTACATCATTTTATATCGGCCGGTGCGTTTACCTCGAACGAAAGAAAAACCTGACGATTCGTCGCGCTATATATTTATTTTTAATATAAAATTATCGAATTATCGATAAATAAATTGAGAAAAAAATAAGTTGATAGACTTCGTTATAATTGAGAAAAAAGCGAATGAGAAACAAACTTAACGTATCGATTGTGATTTTTTTAAATATAAAATTATTGAATTATCGACCAACGAATTGATAAAATAAAGAAGAAAAAAATGCAATATTTCGGACGTAAAATTTGTGCGAATCGTCGATGAAAAAATAAAAAATTAATTACATTAATAAAGTAAATATTAAATAAAATCGTGTAAATATTCTCGACGTGATTTCGTCTCACCATCGGGGCCCGTATCACGGTCGTAAACGAGGGTTGCCCGCCTCGTGCACGACGGCTATACGACAGTTTGATATTTCTGTTCGGAATTTATCGAGGCCGTACCAATTGAATTTCATTTTGCGAGGAGCTCTCGCTCTCTCTCTCTCTCCTTCTTTCTGTCTCTCCCTAGGTCACAGAAAATATCTATCACCAGAAGCATTATAAACTATATTTCCAATATTATCGATTTCTCTTCATAACGGAATGCGAGTATCGAGAGTTCGACTGTTGAAAGAAGAAGAAGAAAAAACAAGAAAGTAAAAAAAAGCCAAGAATAATATTAAAAAAAAAAATGTTCCACACTTTTTCAAAGTGAGAAATGAATGAAAGGAGAGCGAGGGAGCCCGACCGTTCGAAGAATGAAATAATTTCAATGGGTTTTTGAGGGAGGGGGAGCTTTCGAATTCGAAGTTCGTGCGGCCAGAGTTACGGCCAAGTTTGCCTAGGGGTTTGTCAGTAGTCACGTTCGCGAATGGTCAGACCGCATTGCCAGTGACGCGAGTCAACGCTTTTCCGACGTGTCGCGTTGTGTGCTGTTACGTAGTGCCCAGTGGATAGAATTTCGAAGAAAGGTGCGACGTTTGCACTATCGCGTATCAGTTTCGCCTTTCTTCTATTTTCCTCCATTTTCCTCCATTTTCTCTCTCCCTCACTCTCAAACTATTTCTCTATTTCCCTTTCACCATTTCCGCAACGAAGAAATGCGCTCGCGGCATTCACCCTACTTCAATCCGATAAATTGCGCGAACTAGAAGCCCCTCGGACTCCCCGCTAGTCTCACCCTTCACTCTCCCTTCTTTCTTTTTCTTTTTTATATATATATATTACTCGGTGAGACTTATCTATTGTATAACAAACGTGAGACGAAAGATTTCGAGGATATACCGAGGGCGTTACGATCCAAGTGGGTGCTCGATAGCAGACCTTGGGATTTTTACTCCGTAGCATGGTCCGTTATATATCGTTATTGTAGGAAGTGTCTATATAGAATATAGAAGAAAAAAACGAGAGGGGGTTGAGAGAGCTGCAGCTTTTGTTGCCGTCGATACTTTGGATTTTGTATGAGGCTTTACGAGCGTATACATTTATTTATATGTATATATATATATGTCCTGTGTGTTGGTGTGTTTGCGAGAAGGATGAGTGGTTTGAAAGTAGAGAAAGGAAAAAAGTCTCTAAGTGGAAAGGAATAGAAATAGGTGGTAAGCCGAAAGGGAAGAATGATAGGAAAAAGAAGAAGAAAAAACAAGTACGAGGGATATGTATCACCGTATGATTGCTTCACGCGTATCTCGAGAGATCGATATTAAAGAGAAAGGCAGAAGAGAGATAGGGAGAAAAAAATTGCTCGATAAGATTTGTGGCTATTGTTGCCGATCGTCCGGTGAGTTGGCTCTCGGTTGGGCTTGGCTCTCACCAATGATACGTAGAACGAGCGTTAAGTACGATACGATATTGTATTATAGGCTGAGAAAAGTTAGATTAGGATCATGACTGACAATGTGAGAGAAAGAGAACAAATGGAAGAATAAGATTGAATAGAAGAAAAAAAAGAAAAACAGTTTAAAAGTTCAAAGCAAAAAAATAAAAGAAAAAAGAATATGAAAATTAGCCTAGAGAGAAATGCATACGGTCGAACTATACAAATTTGTTTTCAACGTTCGACAAAATTCGTAAAATCCAATGTAATTCTTGTTTCCCCTTCGTCGAGCCGAATAATCGTCGTCGAAATTAAGAAGTCTCTCGAGTCTCTCGGTCTAGGAATTAAACTAAAAGAAAAGAAGTCGAGTTATATCGTTAAAACAAAAGGTTTTAAATTAAAAAGAGTATTTAAAAACAGTCGGAGAACAAAAAGTAGGGGAAAAAAAAACATGAATTACCTTGAGATGAGTGTTTCTCGAGTTGGGACACAGCTGGCTCTGGGTCTGTCCGTTGCTGTAGTGTACCGATATCTGCGAGCATCTGGACGGCGTGCGCTCGAGGGTGTTGCACTTGGTGTTCAGGGTCTCGGTGCTCGGATAAGATACGGAAATTTTTATTTTCTCCCTTCTTACGGAACTACGCCCGGACTCGGGACTACGAGGACTCCCGTTATTGCTGCTACCGTTGTGCACGCTACCTCGTCCCCGATGTATCCTCAGCGTGAGGCGTTGCTCGTCGAATCTGTCGAGCAGAGATAAAAAAAGAAATGAGAAAAAATAAAATAAAAATATCAAACGAAAAAAAAAAACAACAAGAAAGAAACAACGAAATATAAAAATAAAAATAAATCATGGTTCGATCGATATATCGCGATGAGAAAAAAAATTGCACAAACGACCGGTACAATGGTTGGTAATTAAAATTTATGGGTAAAGATAAAGAGAGGAAGTACCGCGATAAATCGTTAATGAATCCGCGAGACGAGTGGCGTTGCGTAACGTTACCTATAACGTAGCGAAGGATAATGTTCGTCGAGGGAATCTTTTTTTTTATTTTTATTTTCCGTTCTTCTTTTCTCTCACGATTTTTTTCTTCTTCTTTTCCTTCTTCTGCGCCCTCTTTTTCATTTTCTCTTTTCTTTTCTTTTTTTTCTTCTTCTTCTTTCTTCACGGAAAATCCCTCGCGAGAATCGCCTCGTAAAAATTATAACGTTCGCGAGGAGAGATTCTCCCAGCTACGAGAGTCTCGCGGTTCTTTAAATCATCGGGACCTTTACAGGTACTTCGCGAAATGAAGTTTTTATTCCGATCGTCGAAGAGCACTGTGAGAACATATATTTTTTCAAATTTTCTATTATTTCTTCTCTCTCTTTCTCTCTCTCGTTTCACTTTTTCGGAGAAAAATCGACTGCTGGCGCACTTACATCCGTCCTTTCGTTTATATCAATGGGTAAAGCTCGCGTGGGGAATTATACTCGTTTGCAATGAGAGCGGCTTACATCCATAACTGGCTTCATCGAACCTACCATTTATTATATAGATAAATATATCTCTCGTACAATTCTCGATATAGATATATGTATTAATCGTATATACATATAATATATACATTAATTATATACATATATATATATATATGTGCCAAGATTCGCAAACGATGGTTGCAATTCGTTCGAGCATTTTTCTTCTACGTTATATATCATTCTCTGTCGCTCTCGACCCCTCTCCTCGCCCCTCCTTCTCCCCTTACATCACAACCAAGTTGCAATCGCATTAATAACGCAAGTTTCCGATATCTTTTCGTGCCACGGGGACAATACCGGAGGACAAATTGCACCATCGTGGGCGACTTATATACTTATCGGTAACGACGAGCTAGAACGAACGAGAGAGAGAAAGAGAGCTAGGTCTAAGAGTCTTTTGCCTTTTCTCTGTACACTCATATATATATATATATATATATATATATATATATATATATATATATATATATATCGCGTTTCTCGTTTTAACGATTTATCTACCGCTTTGGTTTTTGCGTTTTCCGCATTCTTCGGTACACGCCCGGAGGGCTCTCTCGTCTCTATCTTTCTTTCGTTCTTTCTCTCTCTTTCTCTCTTATACACATACTAAGGTCTTTCTCGTTTAGATTTCCGGCTGGCGAACTCGACCTTCGTTTTATCTTGAATAAACGTTATATATATCGAATATGATGCAACCTTCGTCGTCTTTGATACCGATTCCATCATTTGATATTACAATTTCTCGTAAATTCCCTTTGAGCACCGCGCCTATTAATCTTCAGCCGATATATTTATAGAACGTTACCTATATATATATATATATATATTATATATATCTGTAGAAGAAAACTAAATTCATTCGGCATCTTCTAATTATAGTCGCTGTTTACGTAAACTTGGATGCATAAACGAGTTCGCTTTTCGCGATAATTACCAAGTTTCCGCGCTTCGCGCAATTACGGATTATTAGTTATATATCGTGCAAAGTTACAAGCGCCGAAGCACCACGGCTGGCACGGAGTTAAGCAGAAATTTTGTAATAGTACCAAAGACGTATTTATATATATATATATATATAAATAAATATATATATATATATATCTATATATGTATATATATATAAATAAATATAAATATATCTATATATATAGGTATGCGCATGATTTGTATCGATATAATCCAAGTCTTGCTCGAGGATACGGCAACACACGTGAACGCGAATACCATCGTACGTAGGAAGTCTTACGACGAACAAGTTTATGGAAACTTTGACGAAGGTAATAAACGGCCTGCGTGTTTACCGCGTCGATTATTAGCATGAGAATTTTCTATACGAACGATATCGTGCCCTAGAGCCGATTATATTCGCGTTATATATATATATCGTATAAATAAATATATATATATTGCAATTATATTCAACGATGTGTTTACAGGCTTTGCGTGTAGGCAATAGACGGCTCCTTCTTCTCTCCTTCTCCTTGACGTTTTAACGAAATAATCGTTAGGCGAATAATGAATTTCATATCGCGGATAACGAATTTCATAGATCGAATATCGGTGCGGCAACGAGGGTGTGAGAACGTACGAACCGAGCTTCGTCGATTATCGTACACGTCGTTCGCGATAAACCACGTATAACGGAGATTTTACCAATTTTAACGAAAACAAATAATCGTTCGTACAGATATGAACAATTTTCAAGAGACGGATTTTTCATTTAATTTTCAAGAATTCTTTGGTTTTTTTTTCTGTGTTTATCGAAAGGAGAACGCCATCGTAATTTTACTCGTTTGAATAATTATCTTGGAACCTTTTTATAAGATTTTGCAACTGTCGGATAAAAATTAAAAAAGGAATAAAAAGGAACTGACACATTTTATCAATTTGCTTCACGCGCCTTACAAAATGCGAATTCTGCGGAAAATGTCGAGAACTATGAGGAGATTGGGTAAAGCGATAATCTTACCTCGAGCCGAGCATCTTCGAGCCCTTCGTCGTCCGGAAGCCTTGATTGATCGCCTTGGTCGTTGATACCGCCGCGTTGTAAATTCTCCAGTAGAAAAACAGCATGACTAGCATCGGTATGTAGAAGGAACCGAGGGCACTGAAAAATGAGAAATGCAAAAAAAAAAAAAGAAAAGAAAAAACAACGAAGGAATTAAGACGAGGTTTGGTTTTTTGTTGCAAGACGAACGATGAATGAAAAAGAATTTAAGAAAAAGTGTATTATCGAGAAAAGAAAATGAGATAAAAATCCGGAGAATTCGTCGATCGTTTCTCAAATAATAATAATAATAATAATCATAATATTAAATATATAATTAAGAAAAAGTAAAAGACAGTTAATTCTCGCACGAAAATGTCGCATAAATTTAGTAGTACGAGGTCAAAAGTGATAGAAACGAATTGTTCACGTTGACGGAGAGAACGGAGTCGTTTCATTCGAGTAGGACGAAGGAACGAAGAGACGCGACATGTATCGAGACAAACGTCGATTGGGTATTTCTAAACTCCCGAGAGAAATCCAGCGAGAGGAAAGATCCGTGGAAGGCTCAATGGCAAATTGTTGTTACTACTCGTGTAACACGCGCTTGTGGAATTGTTCGATCCGTCTCTCGTCTTATCTCTCTCTCTCTCTCTCTCTCTCTCTTCCTACACAGTTACGATATATGAAATTTCTGGGATAGATGAGAAACGAGGGCAAATCGAGAACTTGCGAACGAAGCACGCTTCTCTTGTCGTCCCCGCTTTCACAAGCGGCTTGTCTACTCGAGTAACGATATACGGTAAGTAATCCTGGCACGTGACGGGCGGCCGAGACGAGGAAGTGAGATACGTGACTTGGCGTTAACGCACGCGCAAATACGCGCAAACATTTGCGATAAATAATGTTTATATCGACGAAGTAATTTTTTTCAAAATTTCGTTTAAAAATATGGAAGGATTTTGATAATTTATTATCAAAAATTTTTGTATTTTTGTATTTTTTTGTATAATTTTTCGAATTTAATGTTTGGTTGAGGAAATTTTTGTTGTTCGTCGGACAACGGCGTAATTTTGTGAACGAAGAATTTTTGTGATGAAATAAAAATAAGGGAATTTCGATAGTCGAATAAATTTGATTAATTCGAATTTTGGAAAGGTAACAGTACGCGTGCGGAAAGCCCGTCGAGACTATAGTCAGCTTTGTGTTGGGTGTCCCGGGCGAGCGCGCGAGTCGAATATTAATTGGATCTAATCGACGTCGGTGAGCCGGTCGGCGATAAGAGAAACCGCCCGTGCTCGAACTCTCCGAGCGAAGCTTGCACGAATAATGCGCTCTCCCCCAAGAGCTTTCGGACATGCCGTGAGAATTAATGCGAACCTCGGCAGCAACAGGACCACATGCGAGTTTCTCTGTCTTGCCCCTTTGACGATGTCACGTTCGCGTAGATTACTAATGTGATATTCTCCCTTACGGTTTTTTTTTCTTTGAAGGGGAAATTGGTGATCGAAAAATGGGGAAATGTGAAATTGACGACGTGGATGATATATTCGCAATGTATGAGAAATTCCCGATTTTTTGAATACCATGGAAGACTAGTTTCGATTGAAAGAAATTTACCTTCTGGGAGTGTCAAAAGTTTTGAAGAATTTAGGATTTTAGGGGGTAAAATTTTTGTTTTTAATGTAAAGTAATTTTGTAAGGGGCTCATGAATTCGGAAATTTTCCGTAGATCACGAATATGATACAGTCGTTCTCGGTCTTTGACCAAACCCTAGTCAAAAATCGGAAAAATCTAAAAAATGTCGATTTTTTTATTTTTTCGGAGGAATTTTTTTGAAAATCGAGAACGAGCTTACGATATTCGTAATGTACAGGAAATTTCCGATTTCTTAAGCTTTTTTATGAACTTTGTTTGAACAAACAAAAAATATTCCCCGGAGGTGCCCAAAGTGCCGAAAATCTAAAAAAATTGGCTCTTAAAAAGTTAATTTTTTTATGGATCTAAACGAACTTTATATGATGCTTGTGAAATTGAAAATTTTCCGTAGATTACGGACACAATATGCTCACTCGCCCTTTTCGAAAAGTTCCCATTACAAAAATGCGGAAAGCCTGAAGATTTTTCATTTTTTTCCATCGTACAACGAAGATTTTTTCAAAAACCGAGAACGCCACCGTTATTACATTTTTTCCAATTCCACCCCGTAGTTAATCCTCTAACGTCTCTTCAGTACCTAGTAAAACAAAAAAAGAAGTATCGCCCGAAATAAAACGCGAGCTCGGTACTCATAGTTATACGACGTAATTTCCGGGTTTCTCATAAAATAGTGCGTTCACTACAATCCGTGGTCGCTCCGTTCGACGAAATCGTAAATCCTTAGAAAATATCCCAGAAATCATATTTGTGATTAATAACGTAAAAGCCTGAGTCGGACATAAAAGAAAATTCTCCGACCAAGTGGATTGGCAAAAGGGTACGAAGAAGGAACCGAAAAAAGGAAGAGAAAAAAAACGTGTGAGAGAGAAAAAGAAAGAAAGAAAAGGGAAGAAGAAAAAAAATGGCGGCAACTGAAACCCGAGAATGGAGTTCGAGAGAGCACGGTGAAAAGAAAAAGAAAGAAGAGAGTGAGAGAGAGAGAGAGAGAGAGAGAAAAAATTAAATTAATGATACTCTTACCTGTAGACGACGTAACCAGCGTCGTTGGTGAGTTCGCAGATCCACGGACAAGGCTTTACCGGCACGAGTATCGTCGTCGTGTTGTACGGTCCGCTGTTTCCGGACGTTACGTTGTGCGGAGGATGAGACTGCACTCAACGAGATCGAGCGTTGACACACAATGAGCGAGGGAAGAGAAAAGAGAGGAGAAACGAACGAAGGCAGCGAAACGTACCGGGAAATGAGCCAAAGAGAGAAAGAGAGAAAGAGAGAAAGAGAGAAAGAGAGAAAGAGAGAAAGAGGGGATCAATCCGTCGCGTTCCACTCTCGTTTGTTCGTTTCCCTTTTTCCTTTCTCGCGGTCTTTATTATGGTAAATTTTTTTGTTCTAATTTTTATTATCTTTTTTTTATCTTGTTCGTTTTTTCCCCTACTTTTCTAGAAAACTCAGAACTCGTGAAACATAAAGGGAAATGCGAAAGACACAGGGAGAAAGAGAGGAAGAGAGAGAGAGAGAGAGAGAGAGAGAGCACGGACACTGGATTAATTAACTACGGATTCTCCGTTGTACCGAGAATACATACGTACCCTCTGATCCTTCCAACCGACGAGGGGTGGAAAGCATATGACAAAACTGAGTACCCAGACCGCGGCGACGAGTAACCTCGCTCTTTTCGGCGACATTATCTGCGAACAGACGACACAGATTTTTGTTTTACAAGTATTTTGGTTATATTTTTGTTTTTTCTATTACATTAATAATTTTCATTGAATTAAACAACATGGTTTCCGACGGAAACGACGAGACTAATTCGTAACCAGTTTATCCGACGTTTCGGGGTAAAAAAAGCGTTAGCGAAAAATTTGTACGATGAACAGTTTTTCATACGAATAATTGAAAAAGTGCATCCTAATAAAAATGGGTAAAATATTCGAGAAATAAAATATGATGGCTCGCGTATTCTAAATCCGAATTACGGACGAATTTTACGAGATTTTTATTTACGAATAAGAGAAAAAAGTTCAGCTCGTTGAAAAATAAAAAATAATCGTAAATTTCAAAATCGAATCGTTCTTGTTTTTTTCTTTCGTCGATTAAAATCCAGTTATCGATGCTTTTACAAAAATCTGTATTTACTCCCGCGAACGAAAAAAAAAACAAAACCTGAATGACGCGACTGCGGAGATACTTGAGTCGGCGAGATTTTTTCGATTTCATTACGCGCGATTTTTTCGTTTCATTACGTTAACCACGTGCCTTAAAGACAATAATCCATTGTATCATCGATGTAGGTACGAGATTCGTCCTCTCGTCGGTACCGCGCCATTTTTATGACTGAGTTCACGATCTGCACGACGACATTTTATATTACACTTTGGGAGTTGTGAAAAAGTAAATAGGAATGTGAGCGAGAAGCGAGCCCGAGAGACAAGCGGGTGGGTCGAGTCGAGCAAAGCGTTCATGTGCATACGTTCATACACACACACACACACACATTCACATACACACTTTTCAACACACACACATATATATATATACCGAAATAACTTTTTGGCCCTCAAAGCGCTTTCGCGTGTGTTCAACGCCCCCGCAACCATATAAAACCACTATGCTCCTTTTTCGAAAGAGCAGAGGTGAGGATGCAACGAATTATTATTATTTTCAGAGAGAAGAGAGACTAAGGAGGAGAGGGTGGGGACGGGTTGAATATTTATTCGAGCAAAAGTTCGACACCGAGTATGTATTTTTTATTTATCTCAAGTGCACACACGTCGTTCTATATATATATAATAAAAAGATTTTCAGTACTGTCGCGAAAAATAATTATAACCGCGAGATACTTTTCACCCCAATGGTATTAAAAATATACCGGGTGTCTCGGAAATAAGGGCTTTAAAAAACTCCGGGATACGTTTGATGTAAGATTACGCGTTGATTGAAATTAGAGCGAGTGATATCCATGTTTTAGATAAATGAAGGCGATTTTAATTTAGAGAAAGGTCGTTATGAATATACGATATTGCGAGTAATTAATGAAATCTATTATTTTTAATTCGTTCACGTTGATACGACGATAAGGATGATATTTGTGTAGCGTACAGTTAGTGAATTTATCAACGGGATTATCATTTCATGGAAGATTTAATCGCGAGTCGATATAAAGCTCGCCGAGGGGAGGGAGAATGGTGAAGCGGTTGCTCGAGTGGGTTTTTGAATGGGGAAGTAAAATGGGGCGTTGAGGGTTAAGTACCGAGACCGATGAAAGACATCGTACGCAAGAAAAGCGTCGACGAAATTATATATATATATATATATATATATATATATAATTTGCTGGAGATATATGTGTGTGTGTGTGTATAATATTATGTAATGGATGTACCGGAGTATGATTGATCGGAAGCTTTAGTGCCTCGCGATTAATCGACCGAACCCAAAAATGTGCGAGAGTTCGTACGTACCCCTCTCCACCCCCAGTTCCAACATAAATATCGATAAATAGCCAAGAGTGTTGAGGAGTGTCGTTAAATTTTCGAGGGTGTCGAAAATCGTTTGGCAATGACAAACGCGATAAAATCGAGACGACTGATCGAACGATTGAAATTCGAACGAAGGATCGTATCGATTGGAATAAAAACTAATCGGTATGTAAGGTTTTAAAACATGACGAAAAACGTGAAAATAAAAATGATGAATTATTAATAATATCGTGATTAGTTTACGATCGAAGAGTCGGGTAATTATCGAATAATCGATTAATCGTTAAAACCCGGTCAATTTAAAATACCCGATAATCTTCAATATTTCCCGACTATTAATTCGACGTGATCTCGATTATTAATTTACTCGATAACATTAAATTTTCGAAGGATATATCGACGAAATAATAAAATAATTAAAAAAAAGCTAAGAAAAATAATCGATAGAAAATGAAATTTTTTTCAAATATGAAAAATATCAATAAAATAGAAAATCATTAGTTATACAGAGATCGCAGGATCTCCGTCGCGTCGAAGGTAACCGCGATTCGTACGACGAGACGCTCACCTGGGGATAACTGACTGGCCTCGTAACGGCGAGATATCTGTCGAGACTTATAGCGCACAGATTGAGAATCGAGGCGGTGCACATCCACACGTCAACGGCTAGCCACACCGAGCACCATATATCACCAAAGATCCAGACCTGTACGAATAAATGAATAAATCAAAATACGTACAACACGGCAAATACAATTTTTTTTTTATGATATACGATATCGCATTATTTATCTAACATCGTCCTTCCCTCTTTCTCGTCCTCGCAGTTACATTTTATTACATCGTGACTGCAGTCTCCTAAATCTTTCCGTCCCTCGGTTTCATTATTCGTTATTCCTTTTTTTCTCCCTTTTCCTTTATCTTCAACATCGTCGCCATAATGCGTGTAATATTCCTCGTTCTTCTCGAAATTCACGTGTTCTTTCGTGACTTTTTCAACGTGTTTCGACTATGGGTCTTTAGCTCGACATTTTTTCACGCAAAGCTCGCCCGCAGGACGTATATATAATATCTCAGATTGCTCTTCTTGGCGTAGAGCCGAAGCATGCATTTTTCATGCTTCTTTAAGCGAAAAGTAGCGCCAACCGGAAGTGTAGGAAAGAAGTCGGAGAACGCATTGCTCGTACGTCGAGTGAGGAGGGGGGAGGAGAGAGAACGCTATATACGACGATGAGACGGAAAAAGGCGAATACGTGGGAGAAGCTCGAAAGATAGAAAAAGAGAGAAGAAGAAGAGGAGTTAAAAAAGAAAGAGGAGCAAAGTTTGCGAATATATCGTGTTATGCGGTAGTAGGAGTGTCCGGGCTAAAATCAACGAGTGTACGTCCGGGGTGAACGCGTCGGTGTTCGCGAATGGCGCACTGACGCGAGCCGTACAAACTAACGGAAACTGAACAGGATATAGAAGGAAATGGGAGAGTGTGCTAAAATGGCCGAGGAGCATTATTCGAGTGACTCGACAAGAGAAAGGAGAAAGAGAAAGAGAAAGAGAGAGAGAGAGAGATATGCGAAAAGTTTTACGTCACGAACTCGCAATGTTCGGTCACAGACGGACGAGAGGATCCTCATATTTGCGAATGCTCTTCAAGGTGGAAGTATTAGTTGAAGAGAGAGAGAGAGAGAGAGAGAATGAGAGAGAAGAGAGAGAGAGAGAGAAGAGAGAGAGACAATTTTGTGGTAGAAACGACCGAGAAAGTAGCTTATAGCTACGTGGTTTTGCGAGGTGGTCTCGTTTCGACCGCGACACACACGCTTTCCTCGTTTCCGAGTACTAAACACAGATATAGCAAACGTTCACGAGTTTTATACCGATCTCTGCGTTACGTTAGCCCATGGTGTGTCTCGCGGTCGTCCAGGTGGAAACACAAACCCGGGAATTTTCTTCCTCTTCTCGTATCGTCCTTGGTCTCTTTACGAAGAGGATGGGGGTAACGCGAGTCGACCGATTGAAAAAAAAAAGAAAGAAAGAAGACAGAAAACAATCGTGCTTATCGATCGTCGCTGGATTATCGACGAACGAATAACGATTGATAATTATTTTTCGAACGATGATTCGCGATTTGTCGCTGAAAACGGGAGAGACTCGTGATTTTATAACGAATGATTTTACGACGAATTCATTCGTGATTTAGCTATTTAATGAGAATTTTAATTAATTATTTATAACAAATGTCATAGTGAAGGACGATGTTATCTATTAGCCGGCAATGACAATCTTTAATGACTATTCTCGACGAGGAAATAATCAAAGCGCTCTAGCTTGCTAATAAAAAAAAAAGAAAATGAAAAAAATGAAGAAAAAAAAACGGAAAAACAAGAAATCGCGCGTGTGCTTTAATTATCGAAGCTTTTAAGCGAAACTCTGCAAGATCGATAAAAAACGTGGGAGTTAAGAGCGGTCAAGGGAAAAGCCGTTTGTTATATGGGAGCCACTTTTTCAAGCTTTATATATGTGTATATATAAATTTATGCGGATCGACGATATCGATACACCTTGTACGTACGATATAGCACGTACTGCATAGATAAGACCGCTACACGATGAAATTCATCGACCTAATGGAATCGCGATCGTTCTCGCTCTTCGATCTTTGACGAGGCGAAAGGAGAAGAGCGAGGAAGAACGGAGAGTGTGCTAACGATAAAAGAACGTGGAAGGTCGATGAAAATTGAAAAAAAGCTACTCGTACGAGAAAGCACAAAGCTAAAAGTCGGGTCGTCGACGAACGATCGTCACGAGTGGTCGCTAAAAAACGTGGGGCACAGGTGAATTCTTTTTTTTTGTTTTTCCGTTTCACGTCGCTTCTCTCGTCCCATAACTTTTATTATCGCTCGCGATATCACGGTTAAACTTTGATCTATAGCGAACGACGAAGCGATTAATTTTTCATTGAAAAGAGCCAGGCGATGTGATTAAAAAATTGTAATTATTTATTGATTATTCGATTATTCAATTATTCGAAAATGACGATGTTCGTTTTTGGATAAATCGAAATACGATTTATGAGTTTTTCTTTCGACAGCAAAGTTTATAAACGAAATTATCGAGATTGTTAATTATCGTTATTCGATGATGGAATAAATTATATCGATTCGCGATTACTCGATTTTATAATATTCTTCGATAAATTTGTAATAAAATTAATGATTTTTCTTGAGTTAATTTCAAATAAATTTTACAAACGAAGTGAATAAAATTGTCAATTGTATAATTATTCGACGACAGAATAAATCATCAATTTTAATTACTCGATTCGACGATTTTTCTTTCTTTTTTTTAACAAAGCGAAACAAAATTCGTGTTTCTCCTGCCGAATATAATAAATCCGACCTCGCTAAATTCTTCCTAACAATTCTCTTTCAATCCCCTCCTTCGCGCCAACTATCTTCCCACAAACTTTAATACCGAATTAAAAAAAATTAATTTCCACGCACAAACAAAAACACTTTCTTCTCCCTCAAAAAAAAAAAAAAAAATGTTATCTACACCAAAGGAGTATAAAAAATCCTGTAAAACTCACAGGGTTGAAAATTGCCTAGTTTCTTCCTAACAAGAACTTGTTTTCTTTTTCTTTCAAGAACAACGATGCATCGAATCTCTCGATGTTAATCCTCGAGTAAAAAAAAATAAAAATAAAAAACCTCGCTCACCTTGAATACCTCCCAGGTAGCGCTGAAAGGCAAAACGGCAACGCCAACGAGAAGATCAGCGACCGCCAGACTGACTATGAACATGTTGGTGACGTTTCTGAGCTTGGTCGTGTGGTAGACCGCGAGGATGACGAGAACGTTGCCGAGTATCACCATTACGTCGACGATAGCGAGTACGACGAGGGTTGAGACGATGCCAGCACCCGACCACTCGACATCCTCGTACAAAGCGGAACAGGCGGTGGCGTTAAGGTCCCGCATCGCCGCTTTCAACGCCTCGAATCTTTATTCTCCCCGGCCCACATAACGTCGGGCCGACGCCGTCCACCGTCGCGGCCTAAATTTTTCCGTTTCTTTTTCTATTATTATTATATTTTTTAAATATATTAATTATTTTTATTTTCCCATTAATAATTCTTCGTTCTCGTTCAATTTCGTCCTTAAATCCTTCGTGCCTGGGTTTCTCGCTTCGTGTGAATTTTCATTCGATTTGAGAAAAAAGAAAAAAAGAAATTGTCGGGGGGCGAGAGAGAGAGACCGGAGGAAGAACGACGTAAACAAAATTTACGCTCGATAATCACGACGATTTTTTTTCGAGATTTTTCAAAATTTTCAAAAGTTTGAAAATCTTCATTTTTTGCTTTTGTCGCTAGAGAGAAAATCCGTGATACGATTGTTTCGTTATTACGGGGTTTTTGTTGTTGTTTCGCTCGACGTTAGAAGGGCTAGGTTGAGAATCCTCTCGAACACGTTCGTCCTAAATTTCCTCCCGACAAGCCGTTTTCGCTCTTTTATGTCGTTCCCATTCGAACGTGGCCGACTACTGGTCACCGTTGATAAGACCGATCGAAGTTCGTTAAATCCCACCGGTACTTGGCACCTTCGACGAGTTTAATTCGCAATTTTGTCTTCGTCCGTTGTTTCGTTTCCAACGTTCTTCTCCCTTACGAACGGCGATCGTTCTCGATTCGATCGCGTTCGTGGGTTTTTCTTTACGCGACGATTGTTTAAGATCCTTTTTCGTTTACTTCGACTCGAGGGTATTCCTAGTCGTTTGAAAATTTCACGATACCGTCGAACTCGTCTCGTTTTTTTTCTTTCTTAAACTGTTTGTTCGTTTGTTTGTTTTTTTTTCGTTTTTTTGTTTTTCAAGAAATTGGAAAATGTCGATAATCGAAAATCGACGAAATCCTTCACGGTTGTATTTTTCTCGTTCTCTCTCTCTCTCTCTCTCGTTCTTAACTCGTTTCAGATTCTTCGAAAGAATTCTTCCTTTTGACTCTCGCGACTCGATGCAGTCCCAGGACGAGGAAAATTCCACGATGGCTCGTGCCAAAGTTTGTCCGTGTCACAAAATTTTCACAACCGGTTTGAAAACTTCCGCTCTCTCTCTCTCTCTCTCTCTCTTTGACTCTCTTACTCTCTTACTCTCTTGTTACTTGTTTTATATATCGTCTAAAAAGTCAGTCTTTCTGTCGCGTTGCTGTTCGCGGCACTCGCTAAAATCACGGTAGAGTGTCCGATCTTTGGTTTCACTTTGGTCTTCTGCGATTACACACTTTTCTTGGACAACTTTTTAGCTAATATTTTTCTCTCTTCGTTTTACTTCTCTCTATTTTTTGTCCTTTACACGATATTTTCGCATTCGTTTCACGTGGAAGCGAGCTCGATCGTAACACCGAAAAAATTTGGAATATACAAAGCGATCGTCGAACGAACAATAACGAAGAAGCTCGATTCGTTCGCGTTCATTTAACCGAATTATTATTCAATTTACGATGGAGAACGTTATATATATATATATATGTATATACTTTATAGAGTATTTTTTAATCAGCCTTTCAAACGTGTTACAATTATTAATTATTTATCAATTAATTTTAATTTATTTATTTATTTATTTATTATTACCCATAATATCCTGTTTCGTTCGTTCGATACAATTTTGTAATCTCGCCGTCACTGAATCTCACACACTCGCCGATAAATATTAACGACTTTTAAACATATCTCACATATTTTTAAACATAAATGTGTTATTTTTTGTTCTTGTTGCTGTTGTTGTTGTTGTTGCTTTTGTTAATATTTAATACGCACGTTTTTTTCGTTCGTCTATAATTAAAATCACAGCCAGTAAAAAACAATAGCGTTTATGGGATTCACGACGTACAATTTACATTATTTATATATTTTCATCGTCCATTTTGTTTAAATTTGTGTGTATGTGTGTGTGTTTTAAATATTTATATCCTCCACCCCTCACCTTCGTACGATCAAGTTCCGTCCTTCTTCGACGATTTTTTTCGTTCTACCAATTTGTGTTTAATTTTGTTTAATGAATTTTGTATTTATTTTTACTTATTTTTCTTTTTGTTGTTGTTGTTGTTGTTTATCGTTCTTTTTTCTTTCTAACGTCAAAGTCGAGCGTCGTCTCTTCTCTGTCGATCAAACGATCTTTCGATATTTCCAATACTGGAGATACCGCAAAGGTCCGAGGGTCCAGTCCTTTCTTAGGCGTTTCGCGGCTCGTCGCATTTTTTATTAATCTGCGTTATATCCTGACCTTATCGTTGGTTTTTTTATCACGCTCGCGGCACCGACCTCGACCTTCTCCTCACGTCGCGAATAATTCACGACGCGTTCCACGATGTTTCTCATTAGAGGAATTATCGGGCCTCTCGATAAGCCAGCATTTTTTCTCTCGTTGTCTGAAACAAAATAAAAAAAACGAAAGTATGAAGAAACAATCGTTAAGAGAGAAATTTGAAACGTATGTCCTGAAAATATTGAAAAATAGTTACGATATTTGTTTTTTTAAATTGCCAAATTTGACAAATAAACGGATTTTTTAAAAAATCTTTGGGGAAAATAAAATTTGTTATTTTTAATTTTTCTATATAATGGATTTTTATTACTCGCATTCGGGGAATATCGTTCGCGCAACCTACCTCACCCTACCATCTTACCATAAGTAGTAACGAGAAATCGCAAAAGAAAATATTCGAAATAACACGCGGAGAGACGAATTTCCATTTCATCGTCGAACTGATTTCACGACGTTTCTTTATTTTTATTCTCAGAATTTGAAAAGTCACTAGAGAGAGAACGAGAGAGAGAGAGAGAGAAAGAAAGCGAAAGACACGACGAGCAAGCGCGCTGCGTGGGACGCGAGACTTTTCCAACCCGTGGGAATCCTATCAGCATGAAAATTCGTGTAATAAGTGGATAGCATAGGCAATAGAGAGAGAGAGAGAGAGAGAGAGAGAGAGAGAGAGAGAGAGAGAGAGAGAGAGAGAGAGAGAGAGAGAGAGAGAGAGAGAGAGAGCGAGAGAGAAAAAGAGGAGAAAATCCGAGTTTGCAAGAGACAGCGAAGAAATCGTAAAATCGAAATCTCGACCATCGCCTTTTATATCTGTATATAATATCTTTTATATTTCTTGAAATCCAAGTTCCCTCTTGGGACTATAGGCGCACCGCTGACTCGTGCAATTTCTTCCTTATACACGAATTATAGCCGTTATTGGGAAATGAGATTTTGCGCATGGTCAAGTACGATGCGATATCGCGATACGAGCGCCCAGGGACTCGTATTTATACATATGCATTTCCCTCTCTCGGCATGCTTTTATAGATATATATATTTTCATCTCCTGGTATATATATATATGTATTGATATATAGGTATTTTCTCCCGCTGGTATTGGTCCGTACAAACTCGTTTTTTTTCCGGTGGAAAGAGAAAAATTTGAATTCTTGTACAACGAAAAAATTACTATCACGAAGCTCCGTTGACGTATAAAATTGGGCTGCGTCAACATATATCCGATTCGTGACGTAGACGAGTGACTACTTTATCAAAGTATTACTTTATTAATATTGTTGATAAAATTCGTTCAAAAATTTAATACAAAAAATTGAAAATTTGTATTTTCTTCCAAAAAAATATCTCGTCTCTCAATCCTTAAATCCTATACGAAGTAACCGTAAACCATTGCGAGAAATTCGAACAATACATTTATTTCGATCGTAAAGTATCAACTCTTGGTCAACAATTTCTTCTCAACAATTATTTTTCTCAATTTTCCAAAATTTCGATTATATATATATATTTTTTTAATTTTCGAAAGTTAACAATACCAGACATTTTTGCAAATTTTCGTTAATAATATTTTTATTCGTTCATCGATTAAAAAATTCCAAAAATGAAAAATTTCCAAATCGTTGACAAACATTTTTCGATATAAAATCAAAACTCGTCCCCGACACTCGCATATCACGAGAACGTAATTACGTAAAACTCGTCGTTTCATTTTCATCCCTGTCGCACATTGTTTCGCGCTCTCTCGTACGACCGAGTGGTCGCCTATGATGTTTTCTTTTATTTCGCAGTTGACTCTACCGTAGTAATCGTGGTCTTCTACCCCCCCCCCCTTTTCCCACTCACCATGCGCGGAATCATTCATGCGCAGCATCATTCCGTCCAGCCGCGCATGAGGTAAATACGTCCTGATAGAGCTCGCGCCAGTGGCCCGCTGCGCGCGAGCGCGTGCGCATGCGCCTCAACGCACACGCACGATAAATTTTTCATACAATTATACAGGAGATATAAAATATGCGAAGGATGAACCGTGGCTCGTTGCGCGTCATAAGTAAAATTTCGGAGAAAATGGGAATGGAGATAAAAAAAAGATTATGCAATGAACAAAGAAAAAAGCACAGTTACGGTAGAGTTATTTTATACGTAGACTTTATATAGAAATAAAAGACCAAAAAAAGAAAGAAAAAAAAAGTAAATTTTTTATTAAAAAAACGATATTTTCATCACTCTTTTTCGCTGAAATTTTGCGCTCGCGAGTCGTTCCGTAATATACATTAAAATGTGAAATTAAATAAGGCTGAGAGATAAGGCAGGGAATTAAATTTATAACGAGAGGCTCGACGTAACGAATTAAAAAATATTTCTACGCGAATGAAAAAAAATCAATGTCATAATGTGGATAAGTAAAAAAGTAATAATAATGTATATAATCATCATATTGACATAATTCGCATAATTATGAGGAACACAAAAACGTCGAGTGGATAATTTTCTTAATAATATATATATTTTTCTTTTATTCGAAGTAAATTGGTCCGGATGAGATGAAGATTTATTGTCGAGGAAGGGGGACCACCTCGAGGAAATTTGGAAGTTCGCCAAGATCGTTTGTATATTTCGATAAATGCATTTTTCCTTTTTGGCTCGAGGAGTCGACGAGGCGGCTTCGATAGACTGAAATTTATCGGTGTGGAAACGTCACGGATTTGCAAACAAATTTCGTTTGGACTCGAACGTATTTCATTTGCAATGAATAAATCCATTTTTGTCGATGCAATGTGGCATGAGAATTTTGCCGAACGTGACGAGAGATCAATAGCAACGAGAGAGACAGAGAGAGAGAGAGAGAAAGGCATAAACGTCGGACTTATAAAATTCTGCTGCTTCAAAGAATTCGTTGTTTCGACGAGTATCGATGCTCTCTCATTTTCCATTTTCGCGGAAACATGTCGATCTATTAGGCATTCGTTCGTCACCGATATTGGAAACATTTTGTACGTTTTACCATCCGATATATATTTTATCGTTTTTCAGGTTTGTTTTTCGTGATTCAATCACATCACGTCAAAGAAACGACTAGAGGAATAATTGAAAGCGCGTTAGTCGAATCGACGAATCGAAAATCGTGGAACCCGATCGATCGTTTATATTTTCATAGCTTAAATTCTCAACAAAAAAAATAAAATAAAATTTCATCCCCTTAAGCTCGCGGTCATGCGAAACATTGGGTATTAAAAATTTACAAAACATGGCGAACGAAATAAAAAATGTAAATAAAATCGAACTTTCTTTGTTTTCTCGTCACACGTTTGTCGATAATTACGTGAAAATAAAGCGCGAAAACGTTACATCGTTTCGAGCAAAATTCATCGCAACCATTATTTTCATCTCAAGTAAAAAAAACAAAACAAAATAATAAATGAAAAAATATCAAAATAAAAAGAAAAGAGAAAAAAATATATCAAAATTATTATTCGACTCTTGTCCACTTCGTTCTTCTTTTTATCCTCGCACCTTATTCTTTTTATCCTCGCACGAGCCTTTTCACCAGTTTAAAATTATAACGACCGCTGTCGTTTTAAATCGGGACGAGGTGTCTTCCACCCGTCAACTTTCACCGTTTTAACAAAAGAACGAAGTTGCCCACTTCTTCCATAATTCAGGATAACTTACTCCCTCGTATATATTCACCACCCAGTTTTATATCTCGTACGTGATTCGCGCGGCATACGCCCTATGTACATTTTGTGGTCAAGAGCCTCGGGATGAGAAACCAACCTCCCCGAGGAAATGTGCAACGTACCTTACATACACACATACACATACACATACACATGTGACAAGTTTTCTTTACGACACGACGTCTATATACGGATATATAATACCGGAATGAGGAGAGTACGCCTCGTCGAGCATGAAACCAACACCTACTTGTTTCAAAAAGTTCTCGGGCTTTATGGGTTACATATATATATATATATATATATATATGAATATACTGTATATATAATATGTACTATATATAGGACAGCGGTTATTACGTATACAGAAAATCCTCGTTGGTAGCCCGGCAGTGAGAGAAATGACGAGAACGTTGAGGGACGAAGCAAGAAACGTCGCTGACACGTATAGCTACTAAAAAATCTTATATACCCCCTTTTTCCCCCCTCCTTTTACAAGATTTTTCTCGTGTTTCCTGACTCCTCGGGTACTGCGGGGGAAAAAAAAGAAAAGAAAAACAACGAAAAAAATAAACTTCGAAGGAAAATCATATACGAGTACGGAAACGAAACGAAATATCGTCCCTATCTCGTTTCACTCTCGCGCTTTCTTTCGAAAACATCGTTATTCTTTTATTCGGACGAAAATATATGCCGTCGTACTGTAATGCGATTTAGGGTGTTTACGGAAGGATTTTGTCGTGGAATAATTTTCTTTCGTTTCCCCGTATCGCGGCTCTGGCCGTAACGTTTTTCTCCTGGGATGTTACAACACGTCGTGATAAAAATAACAATGACGATAGAATAAATTGACGTTATTATAAATTAATTATCGATTTATATTTATAAGAAACAGAATTGTCAATTATCGATCGTATCGAGTGGATGGAAATTCGCGTTGATGAGAAAACGAGCGATTTGAGGCAAGATTGTTCTTTTGATTTCCCTCTCTCTCTCTCTCTCTCTCTTTCTCGACCATTTATCGTCGATATCGAAATCGATTGTACGAGACACCCTCTATCGGGTATTATAACAGATAAATACAGATATAGCGATGATGTATATGCAACAGCTGCCAAAGTTGGAATATATAGTCTGTGTGTGTGCAACGTTCGTGCAGGTTGCCTCGAATGGCTATTACGACATGCCCCCGGGGACGAACATCTCGATCCTCCCGGGTTTTCGATCGCGTAATATACCTACATATATATATATAAATCTGCGAAAGCGTCTATGGTGTAAAAGCACGTTCGGGAATCGGCCGGAAATGATCGAAATAATTAAGAGTGCCACATATGTATTCAATCTCTCTTTATATATATATATATATATATATATATATATATATATATATAGAGAGAGAGAGAGAGAGAGGTGACACGCCTGTCCGGGAGCAATAATAATGTATTTCGATAAAGGTCAATTTTCTTTCGTGACTCCTGTTTCATCTCCCCTCTCTCTACCTACAGAACACAAATATCAATTTCGATTGGATTTTGGATCCAATTACGATTCGATATGAACGAGAAATTCACTATCATGTCTCGGTTTGGCATTTATCCGAGAGCGCGTGTTTTCAATCGTATTCCCGATGTTATTGTTCGACTACTAATATAGAGACGAGTGTATCGAAGGTTTATTAATCGCGTGATTACACTCGTTAAATTGATTTATCGTGTATACACGTGTATATATAGGTAGGCAACGCACGCGAAAATACACGAGGATACTCACGAGGATCGATACTCCGGGACACCGAAATTTATCTCAATCGGGGACATCAACGATGACTTCATCATCGTATCCGACATTAATTCGATAGAGATATACGAAATCGATTTTGACGCGATGTACGATCGATAAAATGAGATAATTCGTTGATTCGTGATCGATGGATCGTTAGACCTTGGCGATATATGATGAATTTTTATTACCCGATATGAATTCGATACGAAAAGGGAGTTTATTTTATCGATAGAAAATTCGTTAAATAAATTCATTCCAGCGAGGAAAAATTAATCGGATGATAAATAATTTTTTTTGATTGGGGATTTTTGGTTAGTATGAAATATTTTTGAGATTTTTGTTTTCAATTTATCTTAAGTCGAGTTGCAAATGAGGCAATTCTAATTAATCTGATTTCATAGAAATAAATATTTTTGAATCCTAAAAGCTGTCCTTCGGAAAAAAGTTTTCAGACTCTCTCTCTCTCTCTCTCTCTCTCTCTCGCTCGCTCTCTCTCGAGAGAGTCAGTCTGGAAACTTTTTTTTGTTGTATAATTGGCAGAGACGCGAACGGACGTGAAGAAATGCGATACGAAGTCAAAAGGCTAAGGGGTTGGGAAGTTCTTTTCCTGTACCTACTCTCATTCGGCTTCTCGCCTTCATTTCGCGAGAAAATCTACACCCGAGTAATGGGATACTTGACCGACCAAGACCGAGCATTCTCGGCACAGTTAGCCCGTTTCCCAGCCGGCTCATTTAATTTAGAGTCAAAGTTTGCCGTTTCCAAATGCTATTTCGCAGTAGGTACCTATACATGTATATATCCGCGATCTGGCCGACCACTCCTGCGGAAAAGTTACTTTCGCATTTTGCCCTACGCTACACGGGCGAGAAAGAGAGAAGAAAAATCGAATGCACCCTATATATATACAACGTGGCCTCTATATATATATATAAATATAGAAATATATATATATATATATCTGTTATATATATGTTGTGTATATATATATATATATATATATAGTATAAGAGAGGTAGTAAAGTTACAACGCGCGAAGGCAATGAGCGATGTATTGAAAAATTCATCAGCGTGAAACGCCGCTTCTCCCGCGGGGAATTAATAACAGAAATCAAAACGTCCATAGTTCGTTCGAACGAGCGAGAAAACGAGAAAAATGAAAAGAAACTTTAATTGTTTTCATACTCGTTTTCTGAGAACGTGGCGGCATTCGAGTCTCGAAGGATCCGCGCGTAGGTATAGGTACGTGGCACGAAATGAAATTAGGCGCGACGAATTTACGAGAAAAATACGGAATTTAACAAACACGATTTTTTTTTGTGTTTTTTTTTAAGGTTTGATTTTTTGAGAATTTTTTTTTTCTTTTGATTTTTTTCCTTTTTTCTTTATATATTCGAAAACTCGGTCCCGTTCGTCGAATGAGAAATGGTTCCATCGGTGGACAGAGGTTTTCTAAGACGCGTTGGATAAAATATTATAGTAATCCCTCGGGTACCCGATTTTCGTTGTTTATACGAGAATTTAGGGCGCACTATCCCAGAAATTTTCTATTCACATACGAAACTGGATGAAAGCGATGAGATTTCCGACCAGAGGGGCACACATAGTCGTAGTCTCAAAGGAAAGGCTTTCTGGAAACTGAAGTAGCGGAGTTTGCGAAAGGAAAATGTCTCTTATCCCTCTCGGTCTCTCTCTCTCTCTTTCTTTCTCTCTCTCTCTTTCTCTCGCTCGCTCGCACTCTGTCTCTCTCGCTCCGTGTCGTACGGGGGATAAAAATCCCCCGCTTCGAAAAATCTTGCGACTCACGAGACGAGCACAGTCTCGCAAATTTACGGTGGTGAACATTTTCTCGAACAAATGCAAACTACTATACTTTCTTTTTGCCTTTACCAACCGCTAAACTTTAAGCTCGTTCGATAATTTTTTGTATTTCGTGAGAAAAAAATTTAAAAAAAAACCCAAATTTCGACGAATTATTAAAACTAAAATAAACATGGAACGAAGATTTGTTTTTATATTCTAGCTTACAAAAAGTCGATCGCCAACGGGAAATATAATAATAATACAATAATACAATAAAATAAACAATTTTATTTTTACGATAAATACATTAATTACTAACAAAGTATAAAGTAATACGATAATAAATAATAAGCAGCAAATAAAGTATGCAACAAACATAAAATAAAATAATAATTAATGTTCTGTTTTGTATATTATTGTAATATGAAAAAAAAACATTATTTTTTTCTATCTCTTTTCGTACAAACAGCCACCGACGATCGAGTCTCCTTCGGGTTCCTGAACGCACGGCTACGACCGAGTGAGAAACGTGACCAAACAATCTAGCGCAAACAAGATTTTGAATAGGGGTTGGTGGGGAAGGATTTGAGAGAAAATGTGAGTTTCTGTTAGTCTCTCTCTCTCTCTCTCTCTCTCTCTCTCTCTCTCTCTCTCTCTCTCTCTCTCTATATATATATATATATATATATATATATATATATATATATATATATATATACACAAAGCTGTAATGGAGCTATAACGTCATCGCAGCTCGACGGTCTCTTGCCAGCGCGATAACCAACTTTTAGCTCTCGCTCTCGGGGTTTCAGCCGATAGTCTTCCATGAGCTAGAACTTTGAGCAATAATTACGTCCTCTTACGAGGCTAGAGAAAGGAGCGAGGGAGGGAGAGAGAAAGAGAGAGATGAGAGAGAGAGAGAGAGAGAGAGAGAGTGGGTGAAGGGGGGGGGCAGACTTGTCAATTTGCAACTCGTCGAATTAAGCCAAGAGTTCTGACTGCAGTTGGCCTTGTCCCTTCTTCGTCGTTGCCCTCTTCTAGAAATGGCCATCGTGTTTCGAATGAATAGTCATTGAGAATCGCTTAACGACGTAATGTTATTAACGCAAAGTTGAACGTCGAGGCGAGGCGAGAAGTGAAAAAAAAAAATTGTCGTATAAATCAGGTTGCTAATCTTCGATTCTCTTCGACAAATTGGAAAAATGGGAAAAATAAGGAAAATTGTAGACTTCGCGTTTCACGTCCGTGATGAAAAATAATAATTTTTCGATCGAATAAAAAAACTACGATTTTCTTGAATTTTTTTTCATAATAATTTTCAATAACTGTCGTGTTTTTTTAATTGAAATTTTCCTCGTCTCCGGTTTTTTCTTTCTGTTTTTTTTTTACTTTTTGATATTTTTATTTATGATTTTCATTATAATTCGACATTTCTCACGGAGAGATCGGCTATAATTTTTTGCTTCTCTCGATTATTCTTACGACACGTGTGAACGAATTAGCGAACCAATTTTCTTATGACACGATTATTATTCGACTTAACGGCGTATCGAAGACTCGAAATTTTCAATCATATGACGAAACGAGACGAGAATTCACATCTCCAACTTTTTTTTCCCCACGAAACGTTTACCCTCGAATCATCCGTTTCGAGGAAATAATTCCTATCGAGACAAAAGAACTTTTCAGAAATGTCGAAGCTGAGCACAAATTGGTACGTAAAAAAAAATGATAAAAAAAAAGAAAAAAAATCAAATAAATAAAAAAGAAAAATTCAATTGATTGTATCAAGGTGAGTTCTCTCACAGTAAAAAAAAACGAAAAAAAAGATGGAAAAGTATCACGAGAAAAGCTCGGAGCTCTTGTCCTCGCTGCTCGCTCGATCTTTTCCTCACTCCCACGCGTTCTCCTCTCCGATATTTCCCGCTCCACGCTACATATATACACACACACACACACACACATATACATATATATATATATGTGTACATAGTGAAGTACATACACCATCTTCGATTCGTCTCCGGCGTTCTCCTCCAACTTGCTTTTACTTTTGAGACAAAAGTTCTCGCGTAAAAGTTGTCGACCACGTACATCGGCCCGAGCTGTTCGGCAGCAAAACGTGTGCGCGCTACTAGTTTCCCGTTCTCGGGCTATAAAAGAGAGAGAGAGAGAGAGAGAGAGAGAGAGAGAGAGAGAGAGAGAGAGAGAGAGAGAGAGAGAGAGAGAGAGAGAGAGAGAAAGAGAAAGAGAGAAAGAGAGAGAAAGAGAGAAAGAGAAAGGGTGGTACGAGGGTGCCAGTTTGGATCGGGTTAGTGAGATAAAGAACCCAAGAATCGCTAGATATATATATATATGTATCAATACCGTCGCATCACCATGTGTACGGTCGACGAGAAATATAAGATTCGAGAGGCAGGAAAGACCTCGGACCGTAAAAAAATCTGGATGTACGCGTCATTCTTTGTCAACTCGAGTAAAATTGTTCACGTCGAGTACGAACCTTTCTTATTCTTTCTCACAGTGAGAATCTTACGTTTTATATAATTTCGATCGAAGAGGAAAATATAACGAAAACAATAAATTTTATCATTAACGAAAATAAGATAATTTATATTGAATTTTTACGAAGTTTTTTTGTAAATTATATTTTTTAATAATTCGAGCCAATTTTCGATATAGCGTAACGTCGTTGATAACTTTTCGAGTAAAATATGGTGTTTTTGGTATGAGAATATGTATATATTTTTGTTTTCGTCGAGATTAATATTGTTAAATATTTTTTGAACGATCGGCATTGAACGCCTCGTACATTCGCAGACCCGAAATCGGTCAAGGGAAAAAAGCTACTGGCTTGTGTTTACGCGCCTGTATAACCGTAAAGGGGATTGGTAAAGGGTGTGCGAGACTTAAGGAGCGGAAATAAGACAGGACGAGAAACGTTATCTTAAAGATAGATATTATCTCGTCGAATTATCTTGAAATCGCGAAATCGTGCTTTCTCGAATTTTCTCACGTACGCGATAGAAATTTACGAAGAAAAAGCAAAAGAGCAAAAATAGCAGAGGCACGAATAATCGACAATAAAAATATCGCATTGAAAACAAAAAAAAAAAACAAAAAAAACTGCAGTTCCGGAAAAACTGCATCACCTTTTCCCTCTGTTTCTCTCGTCGAGGTAGCTGAAGGTTTTGTGTTTTATTTTTATCCACGGACACGATCGTTCGATAAACGAAAATACGAATCAAATTCCTCCTTTATTTCTATTCAATGCATCGTTTTCTAGCTCGTCGAGCGTATTTTTCACGTAAATTCAAAGAACAAAAAACGAAAAATTTCCGACGTTATAAAAAAAATACAAAGGTCTGTTCAATCTCGATAATTATCTCGATTTTTTTGATAAACTTTTCATCAATCCTCTGATTTCGATATCGTTGTCCATGTCGCGTGTTCGATTTTCCGCGAGTATTTGTTGCGTTAACGTCACAATCCTACGATTAAAAAATAAAAAGAAAAAAGAAAAACAAAACGATAGCTCGTAATGTAAACACGCGAATGAAACAAAAAGTCGTCGTCGTCGTCATCAATTGGCTCGAATCGGCGAGGCATTATTTTTCGTCGAACAAGAAGTCATTTAGCGAGTCTCGACTTTACCCCGGATAGTTAATTGTCGCTGATGAAAAACGCTCTGGGCATTGAGAGAGAGAATGAGAGAGAGAGAGAGCGAGAGAGAAAAAGAGAAAGAGAGAAAGAGAGAGAGAGGGAAAACGAGAAATACAGAAACGAAAGGGTAGAGGGTGAGAGACTGAGGGGGATCGAAATTGGTAACGGCGTGCCATATCACGAGAGACGCACCGATGAGCACGCGAACCTCTCGTGCATAACGTGTGCACGCATACGCGAAAAACGGCGGTAGTTTCCGTCGAATCGCGTTGCGTTTCGCTCAAAAGGATTTTCCTGTATCGAAACATGCTCGATACAATGAAAAACAAAACTGAAAACTGTCCGAGTAAATCGGTACATGGTGTAATATGCAAAAAGGTATCTGCTGTGTATTTCTGTGTGTCTCTGTGTATGAGAGAGAAAGAGAGAAAGAGAGAAAGAGAGAAAGAGAGAGAAAGAGTGGAAAGAACGACATAAAATCGGAAGCTATCGCGGTCGAAACTCGACGATCTGCCGGTGATTTCTATGTACCCGGTACCTGTGTTGTATTTGTTCCAGCGTGTGGATTTTGTTCGAACGTGACCGAGTGTGTACGCGCCCATTGTCTATTTATATTAGCTCGGATTTTGTATTATACGTATACGTATACGTAAAGAATAAAATCGAAGTTGATACAAATAATTTTATATACGATATACAAATGTAAAACAAAAAAAAAGGGGGGATGAAATTCATTAGGACGAAAAACATTTTTCTCGTGCACGAGCGAACCGCGATTTCGTTTCAACCATTATACAATGTTCACCACCATCGCTAATTACTTCCATTGTCCGACAAAAAATACTCGCGATTCGAACTTTTTAATACCACCCTTAAAAAGCAAAACAAAATTATTTTCTTCTGCTTCGTATTAAACAATATTATTTAAATTTATTCTTTAACCAGTTCGAACCGACGAAATACGTAAATCACCGCGAATCAATCTCCGCGGACTATACGATCCCGCTCGTATTAAAAGATTCATAAATAATTTAAAAAAAAACAAACAAAAACAAAAAAAAACCTCGTAACATCCCCACCGCCACGTTTTCAATCCTTAGATTTGAATAACGAATGATTTATTTCCTTCGTCGTGATGCGTTTGTGTATTAACGAATTAATACACGATCATTAATGAATCGTTGGGATTAAAACTTTGTCGGATTCGAAACGTGACAATTTTTGTGTCGTTTAATAATGTACGTTGGACTTTACAGTGGGGTACTTACCGATCCAAGGATTAGACCGTGCAAAATGCACGTTAAGAGCTTGTACGTTTCTATGACGTATATTGTGCCCATCTACCCTCGTGTACGCACCCCCATATGCACATACACACACACACACAAATACAGACACAGACAGAGCTCAATACTCAGCCGGAACACCCGGAACAGACTGTCGACCCTCTTGATGCCGAGAGATCTTCCCATCGAATAACACCCCTGCGCTCTTGCACACAAGTACAACGTTAGTACGAACTACCCCTGCTAGCTTGGTGCGTTACCTCCCCCTCCACCCACGTTTTCGCGTTAACGAGACCGCTCGCAAATATTAGCCGAGTGGAGGCTCTCTTCGCCCGGAGAGGTTCGGCTCTGTACGAGGAAAACCCGGAGTTCGGAGTGGGCGAGCTCGTGGGATACGAGAGAGAGAGAGGGAGAGAGAGAGAGAGAGAGAGAGAGAGAGAGAGAGAGGGAGAGAGAGAGAGAGAGAGAGAGTAAGATGCAGGGTTGAAAATGAAACGCGCTCGGGCTCCTTTGTCCCGAGGATCAGAAGTAACAGAAGCGGCAAAACGTCGAGGCATCGCGATTTTGTCGGAGCTCCGACACACTTCATCCGTTTCCTTTTCTTTGTTTTCATTCTACCCCCACCCCCTGTCTCTTTTTTCTTGTACGTCGCGTTTTTCATTCTCGTTGTATTCGCGAATTTTTTTTCATTCTACCACCAGTCTGTGTCGAGGGTCCTCGAGTGCGCACTTACGCGGTCTTAATTGTTAATATTTCTTTTTTCCTTCATTTTAATTTTTTTTTTATTTGTTTTTTTTTTTTTTTTTTTATATATTTTTTTTATCGTTTGTCTTCGTACGCAACCCACGCAGCGAAACGTGCCACGCGGTTTTTACGGGCCTTTCAGCATTTTTCCGTCTCTTCCTCTCTCTCTCTCTCTCTCTCGCTTCCTCTCTCTCTCTCTCTCTCTCTCTCTCTCGCTCGTTTTTCGTTTTTTTTTCTTTTTTTTTTCTATGAATATTTTTCTTTTTCTCTCATTCTTTCGAGGACTCGTAATTATCCGCGGGTATACCCTTCTTCCTCTCTCGCAGGCTGCTCGGAGCACTCCACCACAGGCTGTCGTGCGTAAAGAGCGCTATGGCAAGAAGCTTTAAAGTATGGACGAACCACGCGAGAGAAAGAGAGAGAGAGAGAGAGAGAGAGAGAGAGAGCCGAGGATGAATACGAACAAAAAAAAAGAAAACAAAAAAGATCATCTTCGCTCGTCATAGCTCGTTTCTCTCGGTAAATGCAGATTTTTTTTACTCTAACCCTCCTTCCTCTCGACGCCTCGCACCGGCGTTTAATTTACTAGACAAGTCTCGAGACTAAGGTCCACGAGGGACGACGAAGTCTCTGTCATTTAGCTATTGTGTTACGAGAGTGTGTCTCGGCGAGTCGTTAACGCTGCCACGTGTCGCGATCGTTTGTGAAATTATCATTGTGCGATCGTATCGACAGTCTCGTTAAATTCTCGTGCGAGAAATAAAATTGAAACGTACGAGGAGTAGGAAAAAAAAGTTGGTGAAAAACGCGCTCATTGCCTCTCGTTTAATTGTTTAACCGACGAGCTTCGCGCGCTTATATTTCTCTCTCTCTCTCTCTCTTTCCCCCCTCCTTAGCTTCTCTCGTTGGTCTGTGCGTGTTATCACGAATTTCATGACACTCATTCATGAACTTCCGAGTGTCGCAAAAAATATGCATGTCCGAAACACACGTGGAGGCAACACCTGTTTGGCACTTTCGTGTCAAAGTGTTTTTTCTTGTTACATGGTTTATATATATACTTATATATATATATATATATATATATATATATATATATATATATATATATATATATATATATATGTTTGTATAGATCAATAAAACGTCCTGGTTTTAAATATCGAGTATAAGTACGTTCGTATCGATTTCTTATCGAATTGATTAATTAATGGCCCGTCGCTTATCACGTGCCCTTCTAGACATTTATATAAATAGCTGCGTCTATAAACGTACGTGTCTTATCGTAATATGATTATATATTTATATCTTAAAGATTGTTATAAATAAAAAGTCGATCACACAAATAAAACGATAAATATATGGGTGAATGTTTGTGATTGATTTTTTAATTATAAAAATATTCCAGTTGTTTCAATTTTTAATGAAATTTTTTAGATCGTGTCTACTAAGTTATATCTATGTATATACATAGTGTATACCCAGAGAGAGACAGGGCGAGAATGCGTAGGGGTTGAAAAACGAGTATCGGAAATAACCGGAAGCTACGGCTGTCGTTTCATTCCGGATTTAATCTAGTGATCAAATTTCATATTTACAATCATCGTTATCGACGACAAATCATTCTTAAAATCGACTTCGAATAAAATCGATAATTCGTCATTTTGGGAACAAAAAATTCTTCGAAACAAACGAATAAAAATAAATAAATAAATTATTTTTCTTTCATAGTTTCCAATTTTTGGCCAATTTCATGATTTTCTTTTTTTTTTTACTTTGCTTTTGTAGCATCGAAATTTTTCGTTTCGTCGGTCGAAATATCGAGGTTTTTGGAAACTTGTTAAATTAGGAGCGATGTGTCGACTGCACGAGGTTTACCAAGATCGTCCATAAGAACCGCGCGTACAGCGAGACGTCCTTCGGCGAGCCGTTCGCGAGCCTCTGGTATCCCCGCGCCTGAGAATCTCCCCCTCCTCCTCCTCCTGCTCCTCTTTCTCCTCCTCTTCCTCAAACTGGATGCAGCTGACGAGCGTGGACGATGACTCACCGGAGAAAGCCTTCGATTGCACACACGATCGCGATTTTATGCATTATAAATTTTTTTTTTTTTTTTCAAGATAGATAAAAAAAAAAAAAAAAAAAAAATATCGTCACTCTCCCAAGTTTCCGGTCCAAAAGGATGCTATCATCCTCCTTCTCGTTCGAATCTTTCTCTTGCCCTTCAATCAATCCCAATCGGTCGCCCCTAACTTTCACCTCTCACCACTTCTTCCCTCGATCAAAATCACGAACTTGTTTATTTTTTTCATCAACTCCAACCGCAGTTTCATTCCGTTATCACGTTGCTTTTATTTTTCAACGAAGAATAACGCAAAGAAAAATATTAAACAAAAAAAAAAAATGCAACATAATAAGAAAAACTGTAAAAAATCAAATTAAATTAATTAATTACCGTTCTCGTCGATGAAATTGTTTTTTTTTTATATTTTTTTTTTCGTAGATCGTTTCAACGAAGACACTTGATTAACGATATAGCGTGAATATAATAAACGAAGGAATGGAACATTAACGTATCGAGACGATAACTTTTTTTTAAATTTTTTTATTTTTTATCCACGATGAATTTTTAAACGATTTTTCCGATTATAAAATTATGGCGAAGAAAGGTTCGATGGAAAAAACGAAAACGAAGGGAAAAACGCTCGCTCTCTCAACGTGTCGACGATGCAAGAGAGCGCGAGAAAATCCGCGCTCCTCGAGAATTCGCGTCCTTGCGCGTTCGCGATCCTGAACGCACTGACGAGATCCGGGGGTTTGGAACTCGAGGTGGCCCGCCGCATGCGCGACCCGGTGTGCCCCGCGTATACTCTCGACTACCATAACTACTACTGTACATTCTCTACGTGTCATCCCGTATCGTCAATGCAGTTCTCATCATTTTTTGTTTGTTTATATTTTCTTTTCTTTATTATTATTATTATTACTATATCGGTATACGCATCACTATTGTTTATCGTATCTCTTTGCTCCTCGATCATTTACCCGCCAACGTTTTCTCGCTCTCTCTCTCTCTCTCTCTTTATTTTTCATGTATTTTATCTCTGATTTTTCTTTATTTACATTTGAATTTATCGACAATTTTGCTTAAAAATACGAGCGCAATATTATATGGGCATTTTATCAATATCGCACGTCGAACAAAAATATTAATTTGTAAAATTGAAGAACGAAAAAGAAAAAAAAACATTATTTCGTAATTTTTCAAATTTCAATTAAACGACGATATCCATTACGAATTTCAAAAATATAAAAATAGAGTTTCACGATCGTCGTGTTTTTTTTTTTCGATCGAATGATTTTTGTTAAATTTCGAGACGATCAATTTTTTTTTTTTTCACACTATACGAAGTGATTTTTGACTAGCACGAAATTTTTGTCTTATCACAAACGCAATGAATTCCATTTGAAATTCTCACGACCTGAAAATTTTAGGTTTTTCACGATTGTCCCATTTTCGATCGCGTATAGGAGAAAGCAAGGGACAAAACCCACCCGCACCCACCCACACACACATATATATATATATATATATCCATATGACTCATATATATATATATATATGACTCACGATGAAATCACACAGAGTGCATCGAATCGTGTGGTGATTGTTCGTTCTCGCATAGGTAGGAGGAAAGGGATGTCCCGACTGATTTCTCGACGATGTTGAACCATGCTAACACGCTCACGAATTCCGTGCTGACCACATACTGGTCGCCACTGGTGCTGCTGCTGCTGCAGTTGCAGTACAGTCACTATATACATATATATGTATACGTAGTGAGTGAATGAGCGCGTGGGCAGAGAAACGAGGGAGAACCGAGTCCGTTGCAACGGGAAAACTATCTGTCGTGGACGAAGGGCCGGTTTTGCGACAAAGAGTGAGAGAAGGAGAGAGAGAGAGAGAGAGAGAAATATAACGAGAGCACAGAAGGTGGGGAGGGGGAGGCAGCGGTGAGGATGAAAAAAGAGTGCGAATAAAGCACGGAGACAAAGACTTATATTACACCGTATGGTATTACGATATGCGCGAGAATGACAAAGACGGGGAGATTGGAGCGAGGAATAAAAGTCTCCGAGAGAAAGAGGAAGAAAAAATGAAAATAAATAAATATAAAAGAAAAAAAGAAAGAAAAAGGAGAAGAATAAGAGGAAGAATAAGAAGAAGAAAGAAGAGAGAAGAGCGAAACGAAAGAGAGTAAAGAAGAAGAGAAAGAGAAATGGAAGAAACGAAGAGAAAGAGAAGAAAAATGAAAAAGGAAAAAGTAATACATCGTCGACAAAGTCTCGACCTGTCGAGCGTTGCATTATGATACTTTGCATTTTGCAGGAGATAAAAATTCAATGAAGGTTTCGGACTTACGACCTGTCGCGAGAATCTTGCGTATACTGCGTTTATCAGAGAGTCGGGTTACTCCGGGCTCTGAGACCGGGAAAAGGATTCGAATGAAGGAAGAAGGAGGAAGAAGATGAAGAAAATAAGGAAATGAGACAGCGATAATATACATGTATATCACACGTAAGGAGAGCTAAGAGCGTGTATGTATGTGTGTATGTGAGAGAGACAGGGAGAGAGAGAGAGAGAGAGAGAGAAGAGGAGAAGGAAGTGGAAAGAAAAATGAGATCCATCGTTGAACGCCTCGGTCCTCGTTCGTTCCAGTCTCGATCTCGGGCGACCCGCTCTCTCGACCCAAGCGACATTTTTACCCCTCTCGGCTTCTCCTTTTCCTTCGCTCCAGCTGCCCCAAAACGATTTAGCAAAGTTCACCATCAATCGGTGACCAGCATCGTACTCATCCGGTCGTAAGTTGGAGAGAGGGAGAGAGAGAGACGAGTGGAGAGAGAGAGAAAGACGAGTGGAGACGAATCGCTCGAACGAAGAGCCCTCTGGCATCAGAAAACGCAACTTTCGGTATTACGATATTTACCGCAAAGGGCGCATCGATCATGAGAGAAAAAGTAAACGTCCATACGTCATTCGTGTCTATTTAACGGTGCTTTCATTTTTTCAACAGTTTTATTAGTCGCTTACACATTTTCAGAGAATGAAGTTATGGAATACGAGTCGAACGATAACGACGATCGTTTTGGATAACCCAGTAAAAAATTGCAATTTTTTTAAAACTCACGGTACACCGGTTGGACGATTTTTTCAAAAATAGTCAAATTAAATATAAAGCGAATAAAACTGATTTCTTTATTTACAAAACATAGTCTGAAATATATATATATTTTTCTACTCGAAATTCGTAACCAAAAACAAAATCGAAATTTTTGTAATTAAACGATTTAAAAAAAAAAACAAAAAAAAACAATTAACTTCCCATATTTCCAAATTTGAACAAAAAGAAAAACGTCTGTTTTCGTCATTATTTAAAAAACGAGTCCGCGAGAATCTTCGATGCTCGATCGCCTAGACGTCGCTAGATCGAGGCGCCCAATAACTTTCTTTTTTCTTGCCTAAGTGGAAAATACGTTCGACCGAGTTCGTGCGCGATTATATCCCGAGCTTTCGGGGATATCCGCGTACGACGCAATCACGATTCGCGACTACGTCTCCGATACGGTGAAATCATAAAGTTGATAGAACGTCGCAGAGTGAGACTTATGTGTCGAGCGATCAGCGGTGAGCCGTAGGGGTCGAAAGCGAGGATATCGGCGAGGAAGATAAAGAAAGAGTCGAGGAGGGGGTAAAAACGAGAAAGAAAAAAAGAAGAAAAAAAGGAACGCGCCGCTAGGACGCTAGACCGAAGCGTGGGTGCGTGCGTGCGAATATCCCGAGCCTCGGAATCGGCCGGAAGTGACTCGGCGTCGGTGAGTGTAGATGGCGCGCAAGAGGGTGGAAGAAAATCCAAGCTCGCGCGTGTATGTGCCGAGAGGAAGATTGATGCAGACCGTGACGCGATCAAGCGAGGCTGATCGACAGTGCGGGAGCGAGAAGGAAGAAAAAAGGGGGTGAGAGAGAGAGAGAGAGGGAGGCGTGGATGGGGGGAGACAGGGTTTGAGAGAAGGTCAACCGATGAAGACGTAAAGCGCGGAAGGATATACGAGATAGATCCTGGCGTAGAGAGAAAACGATGGACCCCCGAAAGTGCGAAGGGTGAGTTCTTGCGACGGTCCACAACGGCAACGAAAAAGACGATATTGCTTATATATATTTGGTACGAAAATGGGGTGAGCGGGGACGAAAAAAAAAACAGAAAATTACCGACGTACCGACTTACAGAAAGTATATCGAAGAAGCTAATTTGAAAAGTTGTCGTTGGAAGCTTAATTTCCCGATCGGTCCTGAAGTACGTTGGGGTCTTACGAGGGCCTTGTGAGGAGAAAATATTGTTTTTTTTTTTCAAAAATTGTTCCGAAAAGGCTTATTTTCATGGGAAATTTCTCGCAGATTACGAAAATTATGGTCATTCGTTCGATAGTTCGAATCTAATGGATGAAATTTTTCAAAAAAACTGTGAAATTTCACGTTTTTCTTGACTTTTGATCTATCAATTCTTATGGGAGAGGAAAGCGACTCGTTTATTCTTGCTCAGTGGGAAATTTCCGATCGACAGGATCAGCGCGAAAGATCCGAGCCGTAGTATTCGTTCGTTTAAGGGGAAAAAAATGCGAAAGTGGGCTCGATAGGTAAAGAGAAGACGAGGAGGAAAAGCGACCGCGCCAAAAGGGGCGAAGGTTCGTAGGAAGGGAGAAAAGACAAAAAAAATGTCGTTTTAAGAACCGTTCGGATTATGGAGTAGGCTGAACCGGTAGTGAAATGTCGCATATAAAATATCATAGGTATACACAGATCGAAGATACATCAGGATGAGGCAACGTATGAGGGAGCGAAGAGGGTGCTACTAGTGGGCGAGTGAGTCGAAAAATCTTCGCGAAAGGCACGTTTCGTCCGCGAAAATATAATTTCTTTTCCTAAACCCTCTCGCGCGCGTGGCATTTAAAATCATGATAAACTAAATTCGAAACATTTCGATCTCTCGCGTCAAAAATCTTACCTCTTTTTTTGGCATCTAAAAACACCGATACAATTTGCCACGCGATAACGAGATATTTATAATTTTAGAATTTTTCCACGATTTGTTAAAATTATTTTGCAAAAAAAAAACAACAACAACAATTTTGGATATATTTTATTTTTCGATGCTGCCCTGAGGTTGCGAATTTCCAGAGCAAATAATAGTAGTAGCTGTTTAGGGGTAGCTTAAGTATATACATATATATACGTCGAGCTCGACGTCTGTGAGGAGAGAGAATAATGAGAGGGACGATGCGAGAGAGGGACGAAGAGGGAGGGGGAGAAAGAAGAGTGGGTCGTGGTACATACGCTGATGAATCGCCAGAGGGGTTTGCAGAGGAGGTGGAAATACTATTCGCTATAACCCCGTAAGTACGTGATACGAGAGTGCAAGAGTTGAAATCAGCTTGGAGGGGTAGGGGGATGAAAGGACACGGAGAAAGAGAGAGAGAGAGAGAGAGAGAAGGAAATGGAGAGGGTGAAAGAGACGAAGGAAATAAGAGAAGCGCGTCGACATATGCGCAGAATTCAAATACCAAGGAGCGAGTGATCGGAAGACCGACTTTATCTTGTGTGTTGCTGATCCTATATATATATATATATATATATATATATATATATATATATATATATATATAATAGCATACCATGGCAATAGCGAGGCGGGAAAAGCAGCTGGAGAGCATCGAAGTGAATCGGAGTCACCTTGCGTCTCGTCTCATACTTTTGTATAAAAATAGATATAAATATGAGTAGGAAAGAGAGAGAGAGAGAGAGAGAGAGAGAGAGAGAGAGAGAGAGAGAGAGTGCATAACGTTGAACGAGGGTGAGGATATGGTGATTCATGGTTATCCACGAGGAAAAGTTGAAAAAGAGGGAGACGAACGCGCGTGACATTGTATATTATTAAATGTAAGGACCAAGGGGTGTATCGTGAAAATGGATCTCTTCATAAAGAGAAACCTGCAAAATGGCAGTTCGAAACTTTTGGAGAAAATTTTTGGTCAAAAAGAAAGAAAATTTTTTTTCTAGCGCAACGATCCGTGGAACTCGAGGTACCATTATTATGATCGCGGGTTTACGACCTTAATCGGCAAATCCAGCTTCGTAAAGCCTCGAACGTAAGCCATTTCACCCTCTGTGACGGACACCCCTCACTCTCCTCAATAACAATTTATTTTTTTTACCACGACTCGGTCCAATATGGGACGAGAAGAAGTAAAAAAAAGAAAGCTTCGAGGAAATACGTCGGACGAGGGATCAGTCCGACTGACATACTGCGTGCGAAAGTCGAAGAATGATGAGGATAAAGGAGAGAAGAAACGATCGAGGAAAAACGGATTGGAGCAAAAACGACAAAAACAAACTCGATTTATAAATTATAAAAGAAACAATCGAATTTTAATGAAAGATCTTAATTAGTATATGTTATTAAATTTTCTTAGACCACCGAAAAACGAAAAAAGTAGGAAAAAGCTTTTTTTTTATTAAGTCCTCTCGAGGTCGAAATTAGGTCGATTGGAGGTTAAACGTACGATATTCTATACGTTCTATCGAAACATACTGCACTGTAGGTCTCGTCTATAAATTGTTATAGAGGAAGAGAGGGTTGTCTTTGGTCTTATACGTTGGCGAAGAACGAGCGCGGAATCGGGAGTATCTAGTCTCGAGGCTCCATTTCCATTGGCCTCTTTCCCATCGGGCGCTCTCCCGCGTCCCGATATCTTCGCTGTTCCACCCGCGGCGAGCTTATCAGTTTTCTCGGTGAGTGCCGTAGTCGTATGACATTTAGGGCAGACGTAGGTCGTTCCCGGGGCTTTATAAGCTGGTCTGTTAAGCATCCGAACGAGAAGTCCTCGAAGCGAGCGAGGAGGGGGGAAAATCGAGAAGAGGAAGAAAGCTTTTTGGATGTTTATGGATAAAGTACGAAGAAGACGCGAAAGATTGTTTATCAAACATCGTCCCCGCGATTCATAGGGTCAAAAGACGAGCCAAATTGGGTTCGATTACATTTCCAAGTCCGTGCTCTTTCCTACATCACCGTCGAGGTTACGCCTTCGCGCTGGTACAAACAGTCGACGGTGGTGGCGCTTCTGTCGCTAGAGCTACCGCGGCGCACGGAGGTCTAGCTTTTCGAGGTTAGTTCTCGATAATAGAAGCATATTTATAGCTACAAATGTTCCTGACGATATGAAAATTGTACTTGAATGTATTTCAAACAAGTTTTACGAGTCTGAGATCTCGAATTTATATTCCTACCGGCAATTATTCGCAGACTCGCGTGTAAATTAAAATATCCCGTGGACATTCGGAACTATACTGAGAGTTTTCGGAAGACGAAAAAAGGTACTGTGAATGTGATGGTACGGTGAATTTTTGTTTAAAGATAGCGACGCCTCTCGAGAGGAAAAAGATCCTAAATAAGGCGACAGTCTGGTCGATCGAAACGACATCGAACATAACGACGACGACGAGACTCTTATTTCCAGCTCATGGACGAAGAATTCTTCTCTCGGAAAGACAGTTACGTACGCGTGAATGATCGAACGCTCGCTCGAAGAAAACGCATAGCTGTATACACGGCGCTGTCTCTGTCCCAGTACCACGAGATTGTTTCACGTTCTTGAGTCTGGCAAGATGTTTCAGGCTACGTTGGCAGGACCAAAGTCATATTATCCGTTTAAAAGCGAGGAAAAGGACAATACCACTTTACGTATTCATAATACAATATTTCCGTTTCACTTCGAGCGAGTATATTTCAATTCCTCAGACACGCGGACGCGCACGCCTTTCGTTCGCAACACGGCGGGAGGAAACAATGCGATATTAAAAATACTCGTTCACGTCGTGTCATACGCTTGTTTCCTTTTTTTCTTCTTTGTTGTTGTTTTTACGGAACTGCAATCCACCGGTACGATGAGAAAAACAAAGAGGATGAGAGAGAGAGAGAGAGAGAGAGGAGGAACGATGAACGCGAGGCCTCGCGGAATTTGCCATTTCGCGAATCGGAAGAGATGCCATTGTTGCGGAAAAATAGAGGAAATGTCATTTCCATTTCTCGTCCCGTATTATTTTTGCGTAAACCACAGGGGCGGTTTGCCGATGCGAATAATTTTATACGCGTCCGTTTCTCACCGCTTTTATTTATCGTCGTCTATTCATCATTATTATTTTACAGAATATCGCGATATTATTATTATGTTTTTTTCTCTCTCTCTTTTTTTTGTTTCTTGTTATTTATCATTGTCGAACGAAGACGATACTTAAAGTCTCGACGTTTCGACGAAACGGAAGACTGTGTTCGAGTTATCACCGTCAAAGGGAATATCGCTCGCTGCTCGAAATATTCGCGATCGCAATCATATTTTTCGAAGGAAGAAAAACAATAAACAAACGAAAACCAAACGACACAAGGACGATAAAAAAAAAGCTGAAGAATCATCGGGGGAAAAACAAAGGATCGAGATTTCGCGATAGAAAAATTACGCCTTTATTCTCTTCCTAACGAATTGATTTAAGCGATATTTCATTAAGTACAATGTCCCAAAGGGAGAGAACACCTCGAGCCTTTGCTCGGTTGCTAAATATCGTGTACACGCTTTGACAGAAAGGTTTCTTGCCCTAACTGGATCCTCTATGTAGCCAATCTTTCTCCCCTCCTTCCTTTCTCGCTCTCTATCCTTTTGCCTCTAGTCGCGAAACCCTTTGACTCCAACGCTCGTGGGACGATGGGGTAAACTCGTGGGTACGGGTGGGTGTTTGTATGTTTTTGTGTCTGTATGTGTGTGTGTGTGGGATCAAATCACTATAAACGTCGGACGAATGAGTAGAGGAACGAGAGAGGGTAGGATTATTGTTGCCTGGGTTTCTCCCCCACCACCCCTACTCCTCCTCCTCCTCCTCCTCCTTCTCCTCCACTCGCTGTGTCTAATGTTGTTTCAGGCGTAGTGAAAACACATCATCGCCGGCCCGGAGATATGCTTTGACGTTGGTGGAACTTACCCGATTGTACCGCGATAGGAACGAGACCGGCTTTAACCGTTATAAATTATCAGAACAATGTTAATTAATGATAAAGCAAAAAATTATGTTTTCTGGGAAAATTGTGTACTCGGCGGAAAACGTTGTAAATTAATTATTGGAAAAGGTAGAGGGATGTTTTGTGAATTAAAAATCACGATAACGAGTTTAATACAAATCTTTATCGAAATTACAATATCTTTGGCAAATTTGTGATTAATATAAAAATATATTTTTACTTTGCAAATTTATTTTCTTAATTCTTAATTGAACATTTTTGCACGTAGATATTAGCAAAGTTTTTGTAAATAAAATATCATTATTATTAAACAAAAGTGATCGCAAATTATTTCAAGGTTATGTTTATAAAAAAACGAATCGAAAAAATTACGAATTATTTTTGTCAAATTTCGAATTTATCAGAAGATACTTTTTATAATACGAATTGCACGAAAATAGACGTTGTGTCGTTACGAAACGAATTTTCGTATAATTTAAAATGTCATTATTATAAAAAACAATTTTTTTAAAAAATGAAAAATTATTTTTACGAAACGAAAGGACGAAAATTCTTCTACCGTGAATCTCGGGATATTCTCGAGCACGAGTTTGCGTACGTGTATTACAGTGTGTCGAAGTAAGCGTTGTCCAACCGTGCGCGCACATTTGTGGGTCACGATATCAGCGAAACAACGGGGTACCCAGGTATTTCTCGGATAAATTCAACGCGAACCGAGCGAATGTCGAGGGGTTGCCGCCGTCCAAGGAAGAAGATGAGACAGCCTCTATTTCCCGCGAGCTCTTTTGCGCGCGAGCTATCTCGTTCGCTTTTCGCTTGTCTCCCTGTCGGAAACGTGGGAAACCTCGGTTTAGGATAGAAGTAATCAAGAGTCCCAAGACAATGTGACGCTCCAGTTCTCTCTTTTCGCGTCGGTCTACCGGTGGTTTCCAGTCGAGTTTCGTCGAAGCACGTGGACCCTCTCTCTTCCCACCGCCACCTCCTCTTCATCCCCGCACGATGCACCGCGAGAATCGACAGTCTTTTTTTTGCTCCTTTTCTTTCGTTCTTTCTGAACGAAAAAGATGAAAAGGGAGAAAAACGACACGCGGGGGTACGTTCTCTAATTGATTGCAGGGAGGAATTAAAAGCTGGAAAAAAATCGTCTCTTTTAACGAGTTTTCGACCTCGCCCTATTTTTTGATCATTGCGTTTCGAGGGAGAGATCGAATGTAATTTATATATTTTTGTTGATCGAGTTGGATTTATATTTCGATTCGTGTTCTTTGAGTATTTATTTTCATTGTTTATATGCGATGTTTTATATTTATTTTATGGATGAACGTTTTTTCGTTTTCTTCTTTTCTTTAGAAAAATTGATTCATCCCCTACCACCGTCACGGCGATCGTGAATGCACGTGTCGTATGTTCTTGTATTTCAATGCACATGTCGAAGGAAGATGCGGAGAAACGAGGATATAAAATAGTGGCGGAAAATCGTAAGGGAAACGGTTACAACGAGAGAAACTCGAAGAACCTTCGGTTTTCGACGTACCTACAGTTCTTTTTCTCTCTCTCTCTCTCTCTTTCTTTTCTCTCTTTCGACACGAGTGAACGAACAGCATAAAGAGAAAAGAGGGATTCGAGGAGTACGATTTTATGCACAATCTACGAACATTCCCCGCGTGGGTCGAAAACGATATTTCGACGACAGAAAGATTAGCTATTCTCGCTTTGATGTGGCACGATGACGAAATATAGGGTGAAAGAGAGAGAGAGAGAGAGAGAGAGGGTTTGAACAGAAAAAGGGTGAGAGTGCGAGAGGGAGGTTGAAAGATAAAAGATAGCGCGAGTAAAATAGGAACGGGAGCGATATAGAACACGACTGATTGCAAAAGCCTCGAAGGAAAATTCCAAAGCGTGGGCTTTTCACCACGTTCGAAAGTTTCACCAGCGTTCGAGCGTCGAACAATATTTTGGACTTCGAACACGTTGGTGAACGACAGATATATTTTCGATTTCGAACGGGGTTTTGGTCGATCGAAAAATATTTTTCGCTTCGAAGCACTTTCCTCGATTAAGAATATTTTTCACTTCGAACACACGATTTGTTGAGATTAAAAATATATCGATGACTTCTTAAACGTTACAAGGTAGTTGAAAAATTCTTTTTTTCCTATCCTCATATTTCACAGTCGCTCAAATATTCCAAAATAAATGACGAATAAATTTTGGTAAAACAGAACATTATTATTATCATAATCATCATCATCATCATAATAATAATTATTATCATTATTATTAGTTTTTTTTGTATAAAATAAGAATAAGATAGAAAACCCACTTCCTTCTCGAGAATTCATATAGCTTTCTCAATTTTAGCTTCCTCATTGAAGAAGAAAAAAAAACTAGAGAGAGAAAGAGGTGTAGAGAGGGATGGTGGCCGAGAATGTCTGGAATTGCTTGAATACGACGAAAAGAGATATGTATCGAAGAAAGAGAGCAAGGGTTGTGTGTGTTTGTGTGTCTGTATATGTTGGGGCGATGGAGAGAGAGAGAGAGAGAGAGAGAGAGAGAGAGAGAGAGAGAGTAAGGGATAAAAGGCTCTGAGAAGAACCTAGCATGCGAGAGAGAGAGAGAGAGATAGGGGGATGGAGGTAGAGAAGACGGGGCTGGAGGGTTGAAATCTCGGGAGAGTTAGAGGACGAAAAAGTAGAGCACCCCTTATTCTCCCTTTAGCAACAGCCGTCGGCTAAAAAGTTGAGACCATTTTTCTCTTAGCCCCACCCCAACCCCTCACCCTCCTTTGCGCCTCTCTCGTTCTTCCTACCATCTCCACTCTGTTGTCCAATGTATATAAAGCATATATGTGACTCTGTGTGTGCTCCGAGACGACGACGACGACGACGACGACGACGACGAAATCCTCGACTGCATGATCCGATGGCGAATCTTTCGAGCCTGTCTCTCTTCGTATATATGCCTCTGTGTCTCAACGTGTGTGTCTGTGTCGCGTCAGATATAATAGATAATGGACAATTATGTGTTTGAATATTCGAGGCGCTTCTATGTGTACGAGCACTCAAATATTATTCAAGGTTTCAGGAATTCTACGTCGTCTATTGTATTACCAAGAGCGTATAGGGCGCGTGGGGGTATGATATTGTGCCAAGTACTTTTTTTACCCCCGACTTCCTACCCCGCCCTTCCTTCCGGCAATGCAGATTTATCAAAGCGAGACGAACTCTTTCGACGGTTATCTTCGACTTTCTGGTTCATTTTATCCACACACACATAGACGCACATATATATATATATATATATATATATATATATATATATATATATATATATATATATATATATATATATATATATAGTTATAGTGTAGGGGTAGGTTTATGACGTTCATGACGCTTGGGTGTGTGTGTGTGTGTGTGTTTTGAAACGGAAAAGTCAATTTCTGTTGGATCTCTGGGCCGATATCGGTTACAGAAAGAATATCCAGAGGGAAAATGAAGATGGGAGAGGAGAGGAGTGAGAGAGAGAGAGAGAAAGAAAGCAATACTCGCTGCACAAAGGGGATGAACGAAATACTTCGCAGGGGAGCATTCTTTTTTATTGCATTGGACAATGCCTACGTGGGAGTCATCTAATATTCGTCACTTTCATCACCATTCACCACCGTGTATTTGCTTGTGTGTCTGTCTCTGCGTGTGTGTGTATCTTTCGACGAGCTGTATATTTCACCACCTCGTCTGTCTCTCTCTCTCTCTCTCATTTTTGAAAATAAACGAAAGAATGAAAAAAAAAAACAAAAAAAAAATGAAAGAAAAACGATCTTCGACTTTTTTTTTGTCGTCGTGTACAAAAATATATTTCTTTTCGAAACGTTAATTTTGGCGAGAGGGTTGAGGGTGGCCTAAGGAACTCAAAGTGTCGAGATAACATATATATATATATATATATTGACGAAACGATGACACGAGACCGTTGACAGTTTCGCCCGCGTTGTTTTCCGCGTGAGAAATAAAAGAAAATAAGAAAAGAAAAAAAAACACGAAGAACGCGCCCCCTTTCCACGGAAGGGACTGTGTGTTTTTATCGAAGTCGTCCATTGTCATCGTGGAAAAACCTTTATGAATAAGGAAGAATGAACTACGAAATTTCTCCTCGCGTTTCAATACGTTAGTTCGTTCTCATTTCTCCATTCTGTGCTATGGTTTGCTCGAGTCGAAGAGATAAGGAAAACAAAAAACAAAAAAAAACAATTGAAAAATTGTTTTATTTCATAATATTAAGGTCCCTTTTGTCGACGTTGTCGTCGTCAAATTTAACATCGCACCCTAAAATAAGCCAGGCCGTGGGAAAAGTTGATGAGAATTCTTCGATTTCTCTGCATCTACCCTCCTCCTCTCTTTGTCCACCGTCTCCTCTTCTTCCCTTTGTCTCGTTCGCTGCCACCGTCTTTGCGTAAATAACGCGTGTCGCCTTGACGCGATTGTGTTTTGCGCGTGAGCGTTTTTTTTTTTTGGTAAGGGTGGAATTGGCCAATCTCAAATATCGACGTGCGCGATGCAAGCTTCCCATTGAGCGTACGGCAAAGAGAGAGGGAAAGAAAGAAAAGAGAAAGGGTGAGGGAGAGAAAGAGAAAGATAAAGAGAGAGAGAGAGAGAGAGTTCGACGAAGTGAGCTTTGAGCCTTCGGCGAGAATCAATTGGGCTAATTGAATCGCGCGCCAGGAGGCATTTCGTCGAACTCGAATGCCTTTCATTCTCTCCCTCTTTGACTCTCTCACACTCGCTCTTTCTATCTCTCTCTCTCTCTCTCTCTCTCTCTTGTATTTCTCGCGGTTTCGCGTTGATTGCGGCCAGTTTGGCCAACACATAACGATAATAGGGAACGAGTACGGATAGTTCGAGGGACTGTTTCTCTCTCTCATTCTCTCTATGTTTCATATTTTCTCTGTTTACAGTTGAATTCGGGGAATCATCAGGGTTCATCCCGATCGTAATATTTGATAGCTTTGCGAGTGCTTTGCCCATCGAGGATCGATTGAGAAATATATATATAGTGCGTTAGAAAGGGAAGAGGATCGGAATGCAGCGGAAGATTAGCTTATTCTTGATCGGTTCTGGGAATGCAATTCACAGGCTAATATTATAGTTCAGATATCGTTCAAGAGCTTGCCATGGTCACTTCGCCACGGCAATCAACCTATATACAATCGATTGTATCGGTACCCTCATATATATATATGTATATGCCGTATATATATATATATAGAGAGAGAGAGGGAGACAGATAGGGAGTGTACGTTCAATGGAACAGTGGATTATATACGTACTACACAATTAACCGCAAGAGGTCCAGTGCCAGCTTCGTGGAACAACTGCGTCTGATAGGGTGGGTTAGTCAACGTAGATTTACTGTCGACCTACATATATACATACGACTTGGTACGTACATACATATTGTGTACTTATATATACATATATATATAGGACTAAAACTGGATGAAACTCAAGCGTTGCACCGACCGCCATCTCGGATTTAATTCTAATTCGAGTACGTCGCACATTTTATGATAAAAACATGTTTAATCTGTCTCGGGAGTCGGACGGATTTTTTTATTTTTTTTTTATTTACATACATGACTCGAAGTCAAGATTCTGGTCGAAAAAAAATCTCCTATAAACGATCGATCGCGAAAAATTCGGATGTTTTTTTTTATATTACAGGTCAAAAGGTGGAAAATCGTGAGGATTTAGATACTCGTTGGTACTTTTTTTTTACCATAATTTTGAAAAAATCTGGTGGGAAGGAAGGTTTGCTTTAAAAATTTGTTATCACGAGTCATAATTTGAATTAATTTCGACATGATCGCTGCAAATCTTTTCAATTTCACTCGCTTCAACTCATATATATAAATATAAGACTAAATCACTTATATATATATACCTATAGCGATCTACAGCCTGTTTGTACGTTAAATATCGCAGCCTACTCATGTTTTGCGAGAGTGAGAAAGACGGATGTTGTGCAGTATGGAAACGCCCGGGCTTTGTTTCAACAGGTGTCATTTCCCATGTACCCGCTCCTTTCCACATCAGCGTACATAGAGGGAAAATTTCTCACCCTCTCTCTCTCTCTCTCACTCTCTATCTTTCTCTCGCACATTCACACCCACACTCTCTCCAACGTTCTCTCCCTTTGATTTTACTCTTGTAGTTGATCGAGCTACGTGAATGACAGTTTAGTACGTCCCTCACCCCGTGCGCTTTAATTGTACACGAGGGAGACAAGGGCGGGGGCTCTCGAAGAGGTTACTCTCGAACAACCCATGTCGGCCAGCACAGTCAATTAATCATTTTCCTTGATTGTACAGAGAGAGAGAGAGAAAGAGAGAAAGAGAGACAGAGAGAGAGAGAGAGAGAGAGAGAGAGAGAGAGAGAGAGAGAGAGAGAGAGAGAGAGAGAGAGAGAGAGAGAGAGAGAGAGAGAGTGGAAGGAGGGGGAAGAGAGACAGACAGAACTCGACGTATGCAGCAACAGGCACGACCGATTGAGCTTCTGTATTTATTCGTATTTTACAATCGATTTGAGCGACGAATTGGTAGAATAAAAAGACAGAGTAAACGGAAATAAATCGTTGTCCGAGCCGATTAAAACACAATTTAATTTTTTTCTATTTTATATATTTATTTATTTTAGTCTTTTTTTCCAATCGGTCTCGTGAATATTGACTCATAACGAGTGACAGAAAATATTTCTATGGTGATGAATCACTGGATGGATTGAAAATACACACGTATGCCATATCGTTTGTTCTCGAGTGATTTCGGGTAATTATGGTTTTTTATAACGATATTTGAGGATGGTTTTAGCCATCTGACGAAGATACTTGAAAATTGTCAGTGAAATAGTAATCGATAGAGTCGTATCGACGAATAACTCGGTTTAAGCCCGTTTCATTCGTGGAATAATTTCCGTAAGTGGAGATTCCGAAACTTTTTTATTTTGGAGAGGATTGTTTCTTTCTTTATTTTTTTTCGCTGGAACGAAAAGGCTCAGTGGACTTCGTATTTCGATTACAGATCCGACATGTGTTTTGTTATTTTGTAAAATCCGCAGGAGAGCTTACATATATATATATATATGTAAGCTATATATATATATATATATATATATATATATATATATATATATATATATATATGTATATATGTATGTATATATTTATGTATATATGTATATATATATGTATATATTCGAATGGCAAACATGATATGGCAGTTGGAGAGAATCCATGGAGAATATTTGAAATGCAAAGCGTTCGTTTTCCATACAGTGATACCAGTCTTTACAAGATGGAAACAATACTGAGATAGAGAGAGAGAGAGAGAGAAAAGAGATATATCTAGAGACAGATAGAGAAAGTCAGAGAAAGAGTGAGAGAGAGAGAGAGAGAGAGAGAGAGAGAGAGAGAGAGAGAGAGAGAGAGAGAGAGAGAGAGAAAGGGTGTAGTCGATGAGAATACAGTATCGAAGTTCTGTGGAGAAACAAGTCCCCGATTCGTGAAACTGCGGAGCTCTGTTGAGAGTGGAGCTCTCACGACGCGTTCTAGAGTCCTCCCCCCTCGTTTTATACAGACGTGACATTTGAGCCAGTAAGTAGTACAGCTCGACGCTAGTCAGACAGATGGACAAACGACACTTATAGCTATGGAATTGTGTCCCACAATTCTAGACCATGATGGAAAGACAGATAGAGAGAAAGAGAGAAAGGAGAGCTCGTCCAGCGATAGATAAAAACGCTCCAACGCCTCTGTACCCTGTGCCATTTTGGAAAAGTACAAAATTGCACGGGAAAAACCGAGAAAATATGGACTTGAGAGAACGAGAGAGAAAACGACGAAAGAGAGATAGACAGAGACAGAGAGGGTGCATGGGAGTGGAAGAGCATTTTATACGTACGTGGGTAAACGTCTATGGAATTTAACCATATACGTATATCTATATATGGGGCATTCATTGTAAAATCAGACGCAACAATTTTTTTAACATCAACATTTATATTCCAATCGGAAAATCATTTCATCCCGAAATTACTCGTACGATCATTAAAATCTCCCTTAAAAATATCTTTTTTTTTTCTTTTTTTTTTACAAACTTCGCCTAGATTTCGAAAAAAAAAAAATTCCGAAGTTCAAATTTCATAATTCAAGATTTTTCGAAAGAGACAAATAAATTTTTCAAAATAATTCGAAATGAAGGTACGTCGTCTAATTCCCGTAACAAGATTTATTCGTTTTATTCGTTAAAACAAATAAATAAAAAATAAAGTACGTCCAACGATCGCGTAAGGATTAAGCGCGAAACGCGCCATACCAGCTCGCACATTGGATACGGCGTCACGTCGAAATGAGGACTTTCGCGAGAATACCGGCCAGTTACGAGGATCGCCGTGGCGCACGCTCGACTTCCGCCGGGGAACGCGGTGGGGCAAAGCTCTCTCCCGGAGGTTATACAGCGCAATATTCCCGATAGCGAAAAGGGAAAAGAGGAGTCACAGAGGAGCGCGTACTGTGATATATAGGTATGACGTGTAGTAAGGGGAAACATTAGGACGGTCGAGAGATCGAAATAGAGTGAAAGAGAGAATGAGAGAGAGAGAGAGAGAGAGAGAGAGAGAGAGAGAGACAGAGACAGAAAACATGGGAAAAGTTGGAAAGAGTGAGAGAGAATGAACGAGGAAGCGAGTTCGAAAGAGTGAGAGAGAGAGAGAGGAGAGGAAGGGGGTGGGAAGGGGAGGGTGCGACAGCTTTCCACCTTTAACTAGCTTCATTGACATTCAGAAAGCATGTTCTGTTCCTCTTCTGTCCACCCACGCCAGTCCTAGCAACATCCTCTTTTCCTCTTTTCCTCTTTTCCTCTTTTCCTCTTTTCCTCTTTTCCTCTTTCTCTCTCTCTCTCTCTCTCTCTCTCTTTCCCACGATTCACAATTTCTCTCCCTCTCTTTGTCCCTATCTTTTTCTCTCTACCTTCGTCGATCCAGTATATGTATTCGTCTATATCCATTCGCTCTGCCCTCCAGCCATTTATCGATCTACTATGTCCCTTATGTAACTTCAACTATCCCCCATCTATACATAGTAAATACGATATACGTAATACGGAATATCGCCATAACTGCCTCTCCACCAGTTTTTATACAGATCCGTAGGGGTAAAAGGGTCTGAAGAAAAAAAAAAAAAAAAAAGGAAAAAGAGTGAGAGAGGGTTGTTCGTGACTGGGTAAGCGTCAACATCTGGTCGACACTGTCGAACCGGTTCGACTTCTCGTCGTAAATCGTATCGAAAAATCGATCTTCGATTAATGTTTTCATTTTATCTTCGTCGAAGATACGTATTAATCCATCCTTTTTATCACAACCATATATATATTAATCGTGTTGATATTATATATAAATATATGTCAAATATGTCATCTTAAATGCTTCACCATTTTTTCAATTTTTTTCATTAGTTTCTCTCTAGCTGTAACTCCCTCACTGTTGCTCGAGGGGATGAACCCAATGACCCATTTATCCATATATATGTAGGTTCGTCAACGAGGGTTAGAATCCCCTACGAATGATGTCGTGGGCCTGGACAAAGGGAGAGTCTGGGTTAATTGGCGATTGTCGGTGAACATCCACACAATGGGAAAATGAGGGAGAACAGAAGGCTCTTTCCCTCTCCCTCTCTCTATGTCTATCTCTCTCTCTCTCCCCCTATATCTCCGCAGTTTGCAATAAAATACAGATAACAGGATATCTATATGAAGAGAGCAATCTATATAGAGTAGAGTGTAGAGTGTATATTTTGTACCGATCTATCGATACGTCGCAGGTAACAATCTATATCTACACGTAGCTCGTCAAGTGAAATTCCACGACGTCGAGTGCGCCTCGTTCGTCATCCAACGCCCGCATTTATCCGAAGCCAATTTGTTTCATCCCGAGGCTAATGATACAATGTACCGTGTGAATAATGGAACCGTACGATAATTTCCAAGCGTACCGTAATCCAACTCGTACGCCCGGCGATGCGTAAATTGGGCCGTTTGTGACCGATATATTTCGTCGGGGTTTGCACTTCGAATTTTACACGGGCGTATGTATGGATCGAGGTAAGGGTCGACGTGTTTCTGACTTGTTGCGACTGTCGTTACGGAGACGCGACCGAGACTATCGTTCTTCGTACGAGAAATGACTCTTATTAATATTTTTGATATAATAATAATAATAATAATAATAATAATAATAATAATAATAATAATAATAATAATAATAATAATAATAATAATAAGAGAAGGAAGGAATATTAAAAAATAAAATGGTGTGTAAAGATGAGAAACTGGACAAGAGATGATGACAAGGGATGATACGATATTGGATACTAAAAATTGACGTTGTCTTTCAACTTCTCGTCTCGCTTAATATACGTGTATAGTCTTGACTTCGTCGAAGAACTTGCACGATGAAAAGAGACATCGACATACACCTAGTCTCACCCTCTGTCTGTCTCTCTCTCACTCCCTCGCCCCCCTCTCTCACTCTCCTCTTCTCTCTCTCTTTCTAGAAAGGAATTTCCAGGGGCAAAGATCCGACAGGTGGCTTCTTTTTCTCCACCGTTCGGTGTATCCTGCAACCCCTCTCTCGTTCCCGCTTTCAATCTCGAGAATAAGGGAGGTTTACCCGACCTAAACTGTAAAACGTTTTTCTTAACGATATTAATAAAAAGAACTTTCTCATTTTGTATAATTAATTCAATTAATTCACGTAAAAAAAAAAACAAAAAAAACAATCGAATTTAAGAACAATGTAATTATAATTTTTTGTTCTTTTATTTAAATGTACAATTTTTCAGTAATTGCGAATAATTTGTTTTGCGAATGTTTTTGCGTAACGTGAAATTATAAATAGTAAGCTCGCCCGCGCGCGCGTAGCGAGAAGCAGAAATGTTTAAACGTTGCGGAGATAATAGTTGCGAAACACGATGGTGGTTTTTGCGGTTCTTAGCTCGTGGCTCGTTACCGCCGAGCATTAAAAGCGTTTGAAGTAACGAAACGCGAAGGCACATCGAAACCGCTCGACGTAAAAATGAACGTTATACTTTGACCGGCCGGCGTAAAATACGCGAGGAACAAACGTTGTCCGAGAAAATGACCACCCAGAGTCGACGAGAGATATGAAACGCATCAACGATTTTATTATTTTTCGACGTTATCGATGGTTATCAACGTTTTACAAAAAATCCACTAAAAAATCATTCTAATCGAGAAATTTATGTAATTTCAATAAACCTTTCGTCTCCGATTCAAATTAGAAATAATTTCAAACAAATTTCTTAGAATTTCAAGGAAAATTTTGTTTTCTCGAATGAAATATAATTAACGATTGTTTTTCGTCGAAGGTCGAACAAATTGTTGAATCGATACGACAATTTTATCGCGAATGAATTAATTTACATTGAATTAATTTTATTTAATCATTTGATTTCGTTTTCGCGGACGGCAAGAGTCACTCTCGCAACGATGCATATTCCATTTTTCTAACTCGACACATACGCCGATATACGTGCGCAAAGAACAAAGCTTTTGCGAGGGATACGGATTTATGAAAGTGAATTTTCGAGGTTCGCGCGCACACGAGAATTAATCTATCCCGTTGGGCGAGAAAATCGACTCTCGGAGCTTCGTTGCCCGAGTAACCTCGAGGATAATTCACCTTTTTTTTCAACCCCCGTACATACTCGAGACTCGAATCTGCGCCGTGTCCCAGAGCTGATTCTCTTCTCTCTCTTTCTCTCTCTCTCACGTTATATATATATATATAACAAGGTATATAGGTATCTATATACATATATACATCTCTCTTTCTCTCACGTTATATCTCTCATCCTAGACCATCGGGGGCCGAGAGCGATTTTCTCTGCAATCCCCGGGTGCGGTTCGTCGTTAACCCCGGCTATCTCTTTCTCGTCCCCTATCGTCCCTTATTCGTCTCTCGGTACCTCTCACCACTCGTCGAGCACAGTTCTCAAGCTCGTCCGCCTCTCTCTTTCCACCAAACTCCAACCCTTTTTTTTATGCCATTTTTTTTCTATTTTTTTTTATTTTATACAACCCTCGTCTCTTCTCTCTTTTCTCAAAACCCTATTTTTAAATCACCGAGATCGTTTATGACTCGATCGAGCATTCTCCGAAGTGAAAATGAATTTACAAAATAAGAAAAAGAAATATGAAGAAAATCAAGCCCTTCGACCTAATATCGCGTATCTTGTTCAGGAAAGTACGAAGCACGGTGTATAGAGATAACGAGGGAGACTCTCGCAAACGGCAGTATGTACATAATACTAGGGATGTACATAAGGCAAACTGTTAACGCAACTTGTATACACGTATACACGACGAGTACGTAAACGACCCCGTTTTCAACGGGGAAAATGAGATTCGCGATTGCCTCGTTGGAAAGTGTTGAAAGTACAACTTTGAAGACTCTCAATCATACAACCAGAGATCTTAACCAGGAAGGAAAAATAAGAAAATAAAATTCAAAAACGTATATACATTTTTCCTCTTTACGTTGAATAAGACGTGCTCGAGTTAAATCACGTTTCACCGACGCTCGTCATTTCCGACGTAACGAATTTTAGTTTCGCTCGACGAGAATAAACAGTATTATGCGTAAGAACGATCAACGATTTCAAATCGATTTCTTTTTCTTCAAATTCGTACAATACGGTCGTTACCAATTAAATTACATTTTTATATATTTTTTTTTATCCAGCAGCGTTTCGATTTTTCACTTTTATTTTTTATATATATTTTTTACACCTTAATTGTCGAAAATTAATGTATTTGTCGAGTTCGAGAGAATTTTTTGTTTGTTTTTTTTATTATTCGGGTGTATTTTCTCGATAGAGTGCGCTTCTAGTCTTACCAATAAAGTGCTGTACGTGCTGTCGTACCGTCAGGTACACGTGTTACACACACACACACACACACATATATATATATATAAATATATATCTGTGTACATATTATAGGTAAACTATATCTCGGTCGTATACCGATAGTACGAAGCGAGGAGAGCGAGACCAACTTCGGAAACACGATTTGTTATACTCGCTTGTCCCGCTGGCCCCGAAACTTCCCTTAGTGTGTCCTGCGGGATATAATTACATAGTTTGGGGTCTCGCCGGGACGACAACGTCTCCTACTCGGCCGACGTCTTTTTTCCCCCCTCTCGACGATCTTCAGTCACGAGCGCGAGAGTAGCCTCCGTGATCGACCGAGATACGAGAGTCGGTACTTTAGCGAATGAAATATTCATGAAAAACCGAGGACTCGGCAGTATTTTCGAAAAATTAATGGAGACTCGACGATATTTCAAAATTTTATTATCCCCGAGCGTTCACCAATTTTAGGCTAATACGATTTGTGATTTAAATAAATTCAATTTATAACTTATTATGAGAAAATTTATAGATATTACGAACGATAATTGAAAAATCGATTCGTAATTTTGGATATTTTCATTTTGTTTAGGATAATTCATTAGTTTGGCCAAGAGATCGTTGTCGTTCGTTTACTGGTCGTGAATGTAATATAATATTATATAATCAAATATACTGAAATATAAATAAATATAAAAATATAAAAATATTAATATTTTTCTTAGCAATTACTCATTTACTCTTATACAAAAATCATGAATAATGTCATTTAGTGAAAGCACTCTTGTAATATAAATTGTATATATATATATAACAAGACTTTACATCATGCGTATGCGTACAAGAGAAACGTACGAGACACGCGCATTCAGGTTGTGAATTCTCGACGTCGCCCGGTCCCGGAGAATCTCGCAATCGGATTGACCCACTAATACATCGCTCTCTCATCCTCCTGCCCGCCGTGTCGCCGCTTGTTTCCCCACAGCCTACTTGGCAAAATCCAGGAAGAAAGAAGAAAGAGAGAGGGAATGGCAAAAAGAGAAGAAAATGAACGAGTCTCTCGTCCGGAATCCAACATTCCCGAACCAATAATCCGTGTCTCGAATTCCTATCGTCGGTAAAAGTCGTTATCCTATATAAATACATATATATATATTTATATAGGACACACACACACGCTCAGAGTCGAGCTTGCTCGGCAATAAAAATTGATGCAGTCCATCTGGGATGAACGATATATAGATATTACGCGTGTCTCTAACGCGATATCAGATTTCCGTCGGGAAATGAAACGCGTGATTTCTTTTTCCTACATTTCATTAGACTGATGTGCAAACAGTCTTCGACCTGTACTTGCTACGGTCGTGGTATCGTCGAGTAAATATATATATATATATATAGTTATGAGCACTCGATATGCGAAACAAGAAGGTGCACGGTAATATCGATTTCTCGTTCTCGGCTTGCCCTTATTTTCAGCAGGGCACAATTTTACAACTGCATTATCGATCAAACTCTCCCGGTCGGGGGTTGTATGGTTTTGTGCACTCTGTCTTTACACCCCCGCCTCCCAACCACTCCCCGCCCCTTCTCGCCACCCTAACCGTTATTTCTCGCCCACCTATCACGACTCGACCCATCCCACTCTCTCTTTCTCTCTCTTTCTCGCTCATTCCGCCACCTTTCGTCATTTTTACTAAGTACAACAACGTGTGGTACGTGGGATGATTTCTCACGAGAATAGCGCACCCTTAATTTTTTTGTTTTTTTCTTCCGAGAGTAATAATCCCCCCGAGCCCCGACCCTGTCGTATTTTTCTTTTTTCTTTTTGTTTTCTATTTACTATTTTATTCATTAAAAAAAATTCGACCCGAGTCGACTCGAGGCGAATCTTTCGTTTTAATTTTAATTCGATATTGTTGCTCGTGGTAAAATGTATTTAAAAAACGAACTGAAGGTTGCGCAGAGATGAATTTGTTTTTTTTTAAATTTTGATGTAAAGGAAAATAATAGAATTCGATGAAAATTTTTGAGAGGGAAGATATTTTGGCTTTTTGGGTCCGTTAATGCCGTGACGAAGGATCGCTAATCTCAGCCATCTTCTCGAAACCTGGACCCCCGACATCTATAACTTCCACGCGGATCGTCGTTGAACGATCTTAGACTCGTTCGACCCACGCCTCTTCGTCTTTTCATTTCGACGAGACAATGGTAAACCCCCCTCTCCCTCCTCGTAATGCACAGGCGCGAAAGAATTCACGTCGAGAGCTTTTAAAACGTATTTGAAACTGCGCTTTTACGTCTCTACGCGGGTTGATGCCGCACATCGATAAACCATTAAAAGTCACCCACCATTTTGTTGTAGTCCCGTGTACGCCTGCAGCCGAACGCTGATGGAAAAAGGCTTTGTCGACTTTTCTCTAGCTTTATGGACCCCTCTATATTTCGTGAAAATCTTTTATCTCGGAAAAAACGAAAATAAAAAATAAAATTCGTTTTAAAAAAAAATTTTCGTTTTTTTTTCAAATATAATAAATAAATGTTGAAAAATTCTTTCTGCGAAATCCAGCAGACACGTTCCGTTCACCATTTGAATTCGAGAAGGTTCTTGTTGGATCGTTAACAGGAAGTAGAGTTATCGAAAAACCGTATAACGTGATATACATACGTCGCTGCTTAAATTCAAAAGGGCCACAAGTTAAAAACTTTTATTTTTACAGTTAAAGTCTATTAAATGCTACATTTATGTATTATATATCATTTAATGCGTATTTGAAAGTTTTATTCGTTTATTAGTAACACCACGAGTGTCTTTTTCGAATATAAAACTATGAACGATTTCGATATCATTTCTGCAGTAAAAAGAATTTTCATTTTTTTTTAATTTGTCGCCCCTTTGAATTTATCCAGCGACATGTGACTACATGAAAAATTGCGTGGGTGTAACATTGTATAACAACGCTACATCGAGCATCGAAGGATAATACCGAGGAGAAATTGATATCGTAAAGAAAGAAAAGAAAGGGAAAAAACCAACGAGAATAAACAAAGAACAATAAGTATATCGGAAAGAAGAAGCGCCCTGGGATATTATGTAACGAGAGAAAAAAGCTGAGCCAACTCTCACAGTGTTTACAGTTTTCCTCGCGTAGGTCGTAAGAATCTGTCGCTCCTCCTCGCGGCTATTTTATTTATGCAAAAAAGTAGAAGACGAGGAAAATTTCACGGGGGTGCAACAATCGTCGAGAATCTTCGCTTGTTCGTAGACGACGAGAGACGATGAAAACCAGCTTTTTTCGTCTCTCGTGGGATTACGACGTACTTACCGGTACGATAACAATGTATAGCGACGAGAGAGAATGAGCGTCGGGGATAACTAACTATGTTTAATAGTCTAACAAGCAATTATAACTCGGGGGAAATTGTTTGGGGAAGGGTGGTTTCCTTCTCTATTTTTCTACTACTCTCTCTCTCTCTCTCTCTCTCTCTCTTGTTATCACTCTGTTATCACTCGCTCCGTATCTCGTTATCACTTTTATCTATGTTTTATCAGTCTTACATCCCCACCCTCTGTATCTCTCTATTACAAATTTACTTTAATAAAAATAAAATGTCAATAAAAGAACGCCTACGTATTTTTCTTGTAGTATTACGACGTTGTTATCCTAATGAACTTTATCATAATATTACGGAAGTTGACACGATGTAGTGCAGCGTATTATTAATGCTGTAATATGTACTGAAGTTATGTCTCGATACAACGGTGCATGTACTAAGGGTGGAGTATATATGTGATGTTTAGGTACAAACGCATATATATATACTTGTATATCCCAAGGTGACTTGGATATTTCGCGTCTTGGCGCGGTGGATTACCGTGTGATTGAGTGGTTGTTTATGATAATGTGTCGGTGGCTCGGTAAGGGACTGCGCGCTGCATGTAGTTCGAAGATACGCATTAGTAGATTATTATCGTGTCGCAAGTTGCTGCATCGCTTTCTAAACCAAAATAAATCGAAAAATTCACATTTTTTGGTAAGTAAAAACGGAAAAATGAACATTTTTAGTCTTTTAAAAATCGTAATAAATTTCATAGGGTACTCGTGAGATCGGAAATTTCCCGTAGATTACGAATAGGATATCATTATTTTTGGTTTTTGCAAAATTCAAAGTAAAAAAACCAAAAATCACAAAAAATTTCGGGTTTTTGAACTTTTAACTGCGAATTTATCAAAAAATAAGATAAAGAGTGTTATATTCGTAATCTACGGAAAATTTCCGATTGTATAGACACCTTACAGAGCATATTTCGGAAAAGAAAATATTTACCCCGAAATTCAATCGGTGAGTCAAATTTTTATTTTGCCCGAATCAACCTTATCAACCAATCATATACGACTTACGGAATCGTAAATTCCTCGTAGAACATCAATAAAACATCCTTTTTCCCGTTTTTTCAATAACTCCCGGTGGAAAAATAAAAAAAAACTTAAAATTTTTACGTTTTCACAGACATTAATAAATATATATAACGCTAAGGACACACGGGAGAGTTTCATGTCCGGCTCACGATTCTAATAGATTCCCCGGGGATTCGTAGGTGCATCTGGAACGACCCCTGTTATTGGCCCCAGGCGGGAGGATTTGACATTCGGTACTAGGGTAACTTTACGAGGAACGGTATGTGTACATAACCAAAGATGACGACCAGGCGAAGGATGAAACGGCAGTTACGAAATCGAATAGCAGTGATATGTATTCACACAAACCATATATATATATATATATATATATATTATACGAAAGTACATAGCAATAAATGTGAAGTTGGCTCGGCGAGGCAACGATGAAGATGCTCGCAGCATCTGAATCATTGACAGGCAGAGAGTGAGAGAGATTGATCCACTTTACCGGAGGATATTTCAAAGGTAGTTTGCGTCAACGTGCGGGAACGAAAAGGCTATTGGCATACGTTATGCATACACAATGCATTTTCTCGTTCGATCTGAACTGACAAAGGATGGAAAAATGCAATTTAAACAAAAAAAAATTATGCATTTTAGTAAATACAGCTGTAACTCAAGATATCGACAGCGATGGCGGTAAAATTATCACTTTAATATTTTTCCCTGATAAAAATGGACGAAAACGGAAAGATTCCGTTGCATACGTTTTTTGGTACAAATCGATATCGAAATAATTCGAAATATTTTTCATACGGAACGTCGGGAAAAAGATTTCGAGTAGGAAGAAAATTTGATATTGTTCGCGGAAAGATCTTCGACGCGTCGCGACACCACTCGTGCATATGTAACGCACAGGCGCAAACGCGAACAATGCTCGAAAGAAAAGAATGGAAAACCACGGAAATTCCCGACCCTGCTGCGTTCTCCATCTTCTATCGCATCGTATATATATATATACGTATTTCTCGAGCGAAGCTCTGCACCGTGTGGAGAGAATGACATGCAACACGTGATAAAAAATGATCCTCTGCCGAATGAAATATGTGTGTGCATCACCGACGGATATTTCATATGGAAACGCAACGGATGGAGAAAATATTCGCGCGTGGTAAAAGTTTCTCTACCGTCGCACGTAAATGTAAACACGTTCTATAACTTTGCGATGGGCGACGAAAAAGATTCAAAAAAACAAGTTCGCGAGGCAGTTTGTCCCATCAGTAAAAAAAAAAAAAAATCTAGCTAAAAATAATATTTTCGATAAATATTATTTCTCATTTTTTAATTTTTTTCAAATAGAAAAAATTGGTTTTTCAAAAAATCACATTTATAGGAAAATTAACGGCGCTAAATTGTCACTAATCGTTCATAAATTAAAGATAAATATATCGAACAGCCAGGTGCGATAGTACAGAAGGATAAATTCTATCGAAGCTCAAAAAGCTTCTCGAAAACTCGAAATGCCGGAGGAGAGTACTGACCAGTGAGAGCCAAGTGAGCGATGGAAAAAGGTTGGAAGAGATAGAGAAAGGAAGAAAAAAGAAAAGAAAAAAAAAAAAGAAAAATCTGTTCGCCGACCCATTGCGGATCCGAGAGGCTATAAGCGGATTTCCGTATTTTTCATGCCCCCCGCTCTCTTGCTCATGGGCACTCGGTCCCCGCCTCAAAGCGCACCCGAGTCCTTTCTCCTTCACTCTCATTTTTCCGCCCACTGTACACGTATATACAGTTATACAACTATATGTAACTCCATGTAACCTCTCTTTTATCCTTGATCCGTGGATCCATTTGACGAAGGCCGAGCGATCGAATAACCACGGAAGAAAAGGAACGCGAGCCTCTCGTAGTCCCGTGTATACGTATGCAGGCCCCAAACACCGATTGATCGTAATCGAATAAATTTCTTTTTTGTCTATTCCTACTGAAAGTATGCGAATACTTTTGTTACGAATAAAAGCAAAGAAACATTCAGATTAAAGTCCATCGACATATCGGTTAAACGGTAATTTGATTAAGATTTAATTAAGAAATTAATTTACCTCCAATTTGTAAGTTGAATTCAGACTAATGAATACTTAGATTTTGTAATTAAATTCGACATGAATGAATTTCAATTTTTTACTGAAATTGAAATTAATTAAACTTAAACTTAAATATGTATCCTAAATAAAAATAAATTGGCATTTAAATTAAAAAAAAACATGGAAATTGTTACGTTAGCAAAAACGTCCATATTTTTGTAGAAGGAACGTATGTTTTATTCGTATTAATTATATTTGAATGGAATAAATTAATTTTTATTATTTCTGTTAATGAAATATGCTCGTTCGACTTATTGGATTTTTTGTTATTAAAGTAGGGGGAACAAAGTTATGGCCAATAGGAAGTGCGACGTGTATATGGGTTGAATTTTACGATTGTCGAAAAGATTGTTTCCGATACGAGGAGAAAGAAATTTTGTTCGGGCAATGAAATAACAAACGACTCGCGTCCGAAAGGTAGATAGGTATGAGAAGAGCGGTAATTTCGCGATTTGCAATACGAATCGATTGTATAAATGACGACATTGACGTTTCTTCAATTTTCGATTTTCGCAACACGAAACACGTGATTTTTTTCAAAGCCAGCCGACGTTTCGTATTGACAAAATAAAAATGGGATATCGATCGAAATCGATCGTACGACAAAATTGTAATTTTTAATTCGCACTCACCGTCGCTGACCTCGTCGTCGATTGCGGACAAATTCTCTTCACAATTTTGTGCCCATGCGTCCTGAAACATAACAACAACGAAATTCCCTATTTTTATAAATTCATATTTTTCACGTTTTTTTTTGTTTGCCTCGATTAAATTTCCCAATCGCTCACAACGAAATCGGTATAAAAAAGGAGAACTCAATTTCCATCAACATTTTATCGAACGAGGAGCCGTGCTTCGTGCTCGATAACGAGGAAAAGAGGGTTTTTCGGTCGGACAAAGCCCTCGATTTTCTGGCGGTGTGCTGTAGAAAGTGGCCCTGCGGGAAGATTCCCGAAAGAGAGAGGGAGACGAAGGGAGAAGAGGGGAGAGACAAAAAAAACTCGGAAGAAAGAGATTAAAAATGAGATATTGAGAAGAAAGAGCAAAAGAAAGAAAGAGAGAGAGAGAGAGAGAGAGAGAGAGAGAGAGAGAGAGAGAGAGAGAGAGAGAGAGAGAACGACCAATGGCAAAAGAGCAGAAGTGGAGATATCGAAGTGGAAAATTAATTGCTTATGAAATGGCCTTCTTCGCGTGGTTCGCGGATCTTTCGGCCTTGTGAAGTCGCGTGCTAAGCACCCTCGATTTCGCCGACACCTTGGTACCGATGACGTAGCAGATTCGACCTACCTCACTTATCTCGAGCGACCGACCAAGAGTCGTTCAGTGGGCTATAACTTCCAGATATACGCCCTATATTGCTTACTATGTACTATATACGCCCTTTTTAAGTATACACCTATATATATCCCTATAACTATCGTAGCATGAAATCATATATATAGGTATATATATATGGCAATATCGACGTCCGCGTTCTCGTTCACAAGGACTGTATGTGATTATGTACCTACTCTCAGCCCCCTTGGCGCTATATTCGAAAACCTTTCTCATTAAGGCAACTCGAAAACTTTACCATTTGAAAAACATTTAATTCTTTAATTTCGATTATTTATCATATTATCCATATACAATTTTCAAGGAATATTATGACAACATACGAATTTAAGAAATTTATATTTCATTTTTATTAATAATTATTATTTAATTATTATATTTTATAATCGTATAAATAATTGAACGAATCGACGAGCAAATCATCGAACGATTAAACAAAATCGGGAGAGAAAAGGATAATACATTCGTATTCGCTGTGGGTAGATCGGCTAATGAGAAATTCTCGCGGCTCCCGCAGTCCCTGAATTTGTCTATTCACTGGTGTATGCCCGAAAACTAAATTCTGTACGAATTGCCGAGCCCGCGAGCTTCCAAGCTTACGAGAGTTTTCATAATTTGCCGGTGAGCATCGATCGACGGAGATGCATATTAGAGTTTTCGGTATGTATACAGAAAATTAATGCACGAACTGCGCACGCATAACCGGGAGAGAGAAATGACGATAAAGTTATCTATATATATATATATATATATAGTCCATACCATATATATGGTATGGACACACGTGTACGTAACTAACTCGTGCGGGGCTAATGACGCCCGGACTCATTGGTGGTATACCTAGTTGTTGAGGAAAGTTATCCTCGCGAATATGAGACGCGAGCACCGGCATGAACCAAAGGTTACAAGCGGGGGTATGGGCCGTTCGGTCTCGATTCGAACCACCCTTAAAACCCGAGCTCCACCCTTGAACCCGGACATTTAAAAAAAAATCAAACTTTCGACAAAACGAAACACGTTGTAAAAACAATTCTATTATTTTTCATCCCGATAAATCAATTATTTAAATTTTTTATAAAAAAACAGCTGATAATTTGAATTATAAATAAATAAATTATTTCGCACTTTATCTCAATATTTCGTTATGAATTTTCGATTTTATGTCAATATTTCAATATCAATTTGCGGCTTGATTCGTCTCTTTCGACGAAAAATTATTATCGAACGGAATTTTGCTTTTTAGGAAAAAAATTTTGGAAATAAATATAGAAAATTTTAAATCGTGTTTTTCTCTTTTTCAGAATATTTATAGTACAAAAGTTATAAATTATAAAGATTATAAAAAAACTGTTAAGTGTCTGTTGGTGCGAGAGTCGAGTGAAAAATACGTAAGTTTTAGGAAAAATTTTTATTTTCTTTTTAAAATGTTTCTCAATTTCCCCGTATAAAATAAAATTGTCAAGGATCGAAGCTCGGCATGGTAAAACCTTTATGGACCTGGATCGTCGAGTGTGCTGCACCCAGAGCGTGATAACTCCATATAACTAATACATACGTACAGGTAGTTGGTGTATTCCTCTCAGCCTGGGACCGGGCAGGTCATCGATTTGGTCGTGCAAAGGACACCCCCTACCCCTCTTATATCTCCCAGTCGCGACGTTTTCGCATCCTCTCCCTCCCTCCCTCTCTCTCTCTCTCTCCACCCTTCTATATACGTTCTCCACGTATCCTTTGAGCTGCCAGTCCTGGATGAGTTTTGGACGTGGACGACCCAGTTCACTCGCATTTATCAAATAACCGCGTTATCTCTCGTAGCTTCATAGACATCCCGGCAGCGAAAAAAGAAACGAGGGGAAGAAAGAAAAAGGAACAAAAAACAAAAGAAAAAAAGGAATGAAAGAAAGAAGGAAAGAAGGGAGAAAACAGTGACAGGATATGAGAGTAAATTGATGAACTAACTAGGGGAACGTGCAAAATGCAGTTCTTTCGCTCCCTAACCGGCGAATGATTGGCACGTGATCGATTTATCGTTAAGGATGTCGTGAAAGGAGGAATTAAGGGTGTGCGTGAGAGAGAGAGAGAGAGATAAAGAGAGAAAGACAGAGCGTCCTTTATTGGTAACGGTTATTGCTTCTCTTCGTTGTCTAATGGATCTTATTCTTGGACTTATCTCTGTTTCTACCCAGTTCGACCGGCTTATGTTTCGTCCGATCACTCTCTCAAACACACACAGATGCCCTCTCTCTCTTTATATCGAGTCCCACGAACATGCTCCCGGTGTCTCGAGTTTTTTTTCATCCTCGGGGAAATAGAAAAAAAAGAAAGAAAAAAAATAAAAAACAACAACCTTGGACTCTCTTCCGGTTCGTGTCAGTCCGACACTGTATCGCATCCTCGTATCTCGTTTCGTCAAATCTACTCTGTTCGTTCGTGCGAAAATTCTGATCGCGCTATCTCTCGTACTCCTCTACGTACTTACGTAGGGGATTGAAATTTTCTTCCTTTTTTTAATCTCATTCTTTATCGAAATTGCTCGGAAGTTTATACTTAAAATAACCCTCGTACCAAACTCGAGGTCAGAGAAACATTGTTTTTTACGAATTATCGGCTGTATTTTATTATTATTTTCGAAAATTTCATATTATTTTGATTTTTTTCTTCATTATAATCGAATTCTCTTTATTTATATTATTATTATTTAATTAACGTTCGATTTTATGTTTCTCATTGTGTACGAATTTGTGGGAAAAGAAAGCTCGGAGAGACGAATAATCGGTTGAATTAAAACGGGTGATAAGTCGATAAATTAGTTTCGACGAAGAGATGAAAAGGGGGGAAGTGACGTAAGTGAATTTTCGTAAACGAGATTCTCTCTCTCTCTCTCTCTCTCTCTTTCTCTCTTTCTCTCGCTCCTATCTCGCCTTCGCGATATCGTCGGATAATTGACGCCCGTGCGAATGAAGTATCTGAACTTTTCATTTTTCTCGTATACACACACAAATTCATACATACATACATACATATACATATATATATATATATATATGTATAGATTTATACGTATAAAATAAATATATGAAATACAGACTACAAAACCGAATATATATAAACGAGCTAATTCTATCGCGTGTTCCTCGCTGTTAAGTCCTCACCCAAGACTTCATCCTCGTCGGTTGAGATGCCGCGAACCCTCTTGCTTCAACGCAAGAGGGTTCGCCCTCCCCCCTCACATTTTGCAGAAAAAAAAGAGAACGAGAAGTACCTCGTCCTTCTTTTTCTCGGTTTCTCGCTCATAGACCGAGACTCGGTTCCGTTTTCCTTTCGTTTACTTTTTTTTTCCTCCTTTTTTTTCTACACCATTCCGCGTATAACAAGAACGCTCGTTATTCAAGTCGCGCATATCATTAAATGACGAGAGGGGTGGGGGAAGGGAGGGGAACTCTGCAGTTGTATCAGTGTCGTGAAATAACGAGGCCACCTACCCACTTTATTGCCGTGTCTTCTCTCATGCCAACTCTGATATACTTCTATCTCCCTTTCACCCTCTCTCTCTTTCTCTCTTCCTCCCTCTGTATATATATATATATATATATATATGTGTGTATGTGCGAATATATAGGCGACTGAATTTTTTTCCGCTAGAAAACTTTGCAAACGCGGAATGATCATATATATTTTTTTTGTTCCTCCTGTCGTGGCAAAGGAACGCGGCGACGACGAGAGCTTCGAGAGTTTTCTCGCAGCGGCCACTCGCGGAAATTGATACGTTCGGCCCCGCATTGTATTCGTGGATGTGAAAAAGCTCGTCGGTATATCGGAGAAAAGAAAAAGAAGAAAAACCAAATAAATGCAAAAAAAAGGAAAATACAAAGAGAAAACAAAGGAGGGGGGGGGGGGGGGGAAGAATGAGATAAGAGGGATAAAACTCGCCTCCTCGAAGATAAAACAAAATGAAACAAGTGCACGATTATAAAACAACAACAACAACAAAAACGAAAATTATACGCGCTAGAGAAAAAGATTTAAAAAATACCCACTAAAAGCACGGATAAACGCGGAAACGAGAATGAAACTTGTTGCTATGAAAAACGAGGATAAAGGAAACGACAGAGAAAAGATAGAAAAGAAAAAAAAAATGGAAAATGAAAAACGCGACTAAATTCCTTTAAAATAAGAAAAGAGGGTGAACAAAAAAACTCGGAAAAAACATGAAAAACAAAGAAAAAATGAGGAAATAATTAGAAAATTGTCGATACGATGAATTAATCATTCCGAGACTTACAAGAGTTATCTAGTCTCGCTATGATGACCTTGCACCCCCCCCCCCCCCCCCGACATGCTTCCCCCACCACGTCCACGTCCTTTCTTCCCGGTCCGTATAATTCCATTAAGGCGAATAATCTGCCTTCTCGCCTTGAGCGCTTATACAGCGTTTAATTATCTCACGAGCGTTAATAAATAATATACACTCGTCGGCTAAAATCAGCGGGACGGATTTAGGTGTGAAATTTGCATTGTGCATTATGTTTAGCGACGATGATGGTGGTGGTTCACGTACGTACGTGCAATTAGCGGGAGAAAATTGATACCGGCTGTACGTAGAACACCTTATTAATTCGCGAGTTTCTTGCGCACTATTTCGTTACTCCGTCGGTATAATCGCAAGCTCGGTCGGTAACCTCGAGCGTGATTCGAATAAGATTGACTACTGCTTTTTTGTTTTGCTTCTTTTCACGTCATATTAGTACAAACGTAAATTCGAGGTAATGACGATTACCTCGAATATTATGAATATTGACGAAGCGAGGATAAAAGAAAAAAGAGGTGAAAAATTCAATTGCTGTAATAATTAGGCAAATTGGATTTAACGAAGAGGAGGGAAGGGAGTGGGTGATGGAAGAAGGCGTACTGCTTGCAAGAGGCAGTTTTGTTACTTCTTAAGTTGCTGCAAGTGCAACGAGGAAGCGAGGGAGAAATTGTCTCGAGAGGCGTCTCTCTTTCTCCCTCCCTATTCCTCGTTCGTGGAAGGTCGGATTAACGTCGGAGAAGCGTACTAATTTATTAATTGAATTCAAGTCGGAGTAATGGTCGTGCCGTCGCGAACGCGAGTAGCGACTGGAGAAAAAGGGAAGGGAGGAAAGGCAGGTGGTACGGAGACAAGCGCGATCGGTACGACGCGCAACCAGATTCACCCGATTCGGTTTACCGACGACTTATTTTCCCGTCGTCGCAAAATATGGTAATAATTCATCTGATAATTCGTCGACTTTGAATATTCCGTGGTACGAAGCGAATCCTAAAGTTATATACGAACACGTATGACTATAGCTCTGGTCGGTATAATATGCAATTATTATAAGCGCGTTACGTATGTACCAAGTGTGCACCCTCGATGGCAAGGAGATGCTCGATATGGGATATTCGACACCGGCAGACACGTTGCACCCTTAATTGTAATGGGGATTATCATTAACTCCGAGCTAAGTTAGTGGTCTGAAATCTATATATAAACTTGGATGAAATGGTGAATGGATGGTGAACTTGGATGAAATGGTGAATGGATGGTGAACTTGGATGAAATGGCATTGTACATTATTAGTCAGGGATAAATAATAAATGAAAAAGGTTTGAAAAATTTGACTTTTTCGTATCCATCAAATGAGATAAATAAAAATATTATCGTTAACCAATCACGAAGTGATCGTTCAACGTTAAAAGAGTTTTACAACGGAAGAATCACCCTCCTCTCGGTTCCTTCCATCGTTACGATATCCGCGAACGAAAAAAAAATCCCGATACACAAAGAAGTCGTCGTACAGTAGGAAGTCACTGTGCGCGATAACGTCTTAATGTTAAAAGTTAATCGATCGCTTGACCCCCGTGGTACAAAGTACCAAAGTACTCCAAAACAAAACTGTTTTATGTCGAAAACTTTGGTAGTGAAAATTTACCCCGACGACGAAGCGAGTATACTTTTATTTCTTCGTCGACACACACCCACATACATACAGTTTTTTTTTCTAGCTCTTTCGTCCCTTTTTCTTAGCTTCGACAGGAACGAGAAAAAAAAGGGTCTCGATAGGATTGCTCGAGGATAAGAAAGTTATACCACGAGCTAGAGACGGGACTTTTCCCGTTTTCTCAACGGCACGCGCGAGGTCGCAGTAGTTTTCATCAGCCAACTTTTCGTGTCCATTAACGAGACTGAGGAGAAGGAGAGGGGCAACGATAACGGACGCGACAGGGAGGGATAAAATACGAAAGAATTTTTCAAAAGAGCCAGCTTTTATCGGTGTTATCTCGGAGGGGAAAAAACGTACACGACGATAACAGCCCCCCGAAGCTTCCGGGTAAAGCTTTCATCTTCCCTAGTAATTTATCGAATGAAATCACGATATTTAGAGAGACCGTGTATTTACAGTCTTTGACAGCGAGAAACTGATGGTCTCTAAGAGGGAGAAGGAGGTGAAACGACGGTGGGGAGGGGGGATGAATGTGGTATCAAAGTTCTCGAGTAATAATGGGTAACCGAGAGGCTCTTAAAAACCATCGTACCAAGCTATATCGAACACTTCCGACCGAATTATCAAAAAATCGATCAAAAAAACTCGAAAAATTGTAAATTTACTGAATTGGTTCAATTAAAACAATATAATTTTTTTAAAAACCAACGTACAGCTTATTCACTCAAACGATTTTTTTTTCTTTAATGTTTCCAGTGGTCTGCGTGAATTTTATATAAAACATTTTTCTTTCCTAGAAAATCTCCGCAACATTCGTTGACTCATTAAAAGAGTTATCGATCGGAAATCGCTCGATGATCACGAATCCGTCGGTAGTTTTGAGGTCGGGCGATAATTTCTAGGTGAAAAAGTGAAAAAATGTGAAATTTTAGCGTTTTTCGGGGATTTCGGCCATTAGATTCGAACCATCGAACGAATAACCATAATTTTCATAATGCGCGGGAAATTTCCGATCGAATAACGTAGCGTTGAAATCATTTGAGAGAAAAAAATTTCTCGCATAAAAATTAATGGGTAAAAAGTTGAAAAAACTTGACTTTTCATTGTTTTTTTCAGAATGTTTCCTATTAATTTCGAACTATCAAAGTAATGTCCATGGTTTTCGTAATGTGCGAAAAAATGTCGGTGAAAATAGGTCATTTTAAAATAATTTTTGAGGAAAAAGAATTCTCCTCCCGAAGGCTGTTTTTTACGGCAAATCTTTCGAATCAAAAAATTGCGGGTCGATCAGAAATTACCCATAAAACAAGAAAAACCCGGTCTCAGTTTTAGTTCCTCAATAATTATCAATCTTTCTAAAAAAAAGTATATATAATTAATTAATTGATTAATTCATTAATTAAACAGAATTCATTAACGAACCCAATTAAGTAATTAAATTAAACAAAACTCTAAATACGTATTCGTCCTGCTCTAGAGCGTGAACATAAACGTCTCTCCCAAGATATGGGCGAGCTTAGCAGGAGTGAACGGAGGTTTTATAAGCTTTCTTGTAACAGCTGTTTTTCGTGGTGCGAGGTAAAGGTCGTTGACCTCTCGCGTAATGTTTAGTGCGAAAGGCCATATCGAGGCTCTCGCTCGTGTCAATCCCTCGCAACGATCGAGCTCTTGGTTAATTCCGAGAATGACCGTTCACGGTGCATTCTTTGCCTTCCTTTCAAGGCTGACCGTGCGTCGAACCGTGTTAGTACTTTTTCGTCCTCCTTGTTTACGTTTGAAACTAGGTCAGTAGGGCATTTAAAAAACGTGGCCGAAAGCGAATTGTCGCACGATTTTCAAATCATCGCTACAGCCGCAATAATGAAAATATCCGGATGATTCGAACGCCATTCTTCAGCACGTCATCCCTGCTTCCCGAAACGACCCTTATCGTTCGAACCATCCTCTATTAAATAGGGGTTGCAACCCCTCGGAGCAAAAACTTTGTTTCAATTTTTTGTTTTACCTTCTTAAAATATTCATGCATCATTCATCGATATATTCTCATCATTATTACAATCTTTTATCTAATATCCCATAGAAAATTTCCCCATAGACACCAAATATTAATTTTGACTCAATTTCGTTTGGATTTTTTCAATTTTTTCTTATCTCCACCAAGAATCCAGACTCGTTATTATTCTCCCTAAAAGTAGACAATTTTATCTATAAAATGGCGTTTGAATCATCCTGCTGCGATAATTTGTCGATTTTTAATAGAGTTTTAAACATTTAATGTCAATTTGTTCACCCCAGTATATCTATATATATCGATTCGAGTGTATATACATATATAAACAATGTTGAACTGCCTCAACACGTGACTGTATATCTATATAAGCCGCCGAGGTTCTACCGTAGGCCTACCTCAATGTATAGGTAGACGGTCGAGCGGCGAAGGGGGGGGGGGGGGGGGGGGCGACCGGCTACCGGTAGACTCGAGCGTAGTAGCGCGGTGGTGGGGGTAGAGGCTCGGCGCTCCCATTGTTATCTGTTCATTCATGAGCGATAATAGTTCAAGGCTAGACTCATTCGTGCACGAAATAAACGTATTAGTCATCAACCGGACACCCTACGCGTGAAATATTTAACGTGTATTAACGTTGTAAAATCCTTCGTACTCGCTACCTATCAACGATGTTAGGCTCGTACATTGTTCCAAACGAAGACAATATCGTCTACTAATTACGTGAAGGTAAATTTTCGAAAAAATTAAGGATTAAATTTAAAAAAATGAGCAAAATTGAATCTTAATGAGAATTATTTATGGGATTAATTAATTGTTGTGGTAATTAGGTTTATTACTTAATGTGAATTAATTTGAATTCATTATAAATTATTTTGAATTAATTATTAATTAATTTTTTTTTAAACTTTCAGAGTCAAGTTGTGTGAAGTTGAGCCAAGCTGAGATAAGCTGAATCGACTCGCGAGTGGCCCCATTGTTCATATATGTGTTTAGAAAAATAGGGCGTTCTTCTCGGCAAATTTATCACCTCGGTTATAAATTCATTAAAATTAAATAATAGTCTCGCAAAAATTTATAAATATTTAGAAAATAAAAAAAAATTTTGCTTAAATCGCAAAATTTAGATTTCTTTCAAAGCCGAGAAGAACTCGCGTAGCACAGTGACTTTGTCCGAGCGAAATTTTCAAACGCTTCACGTTTGATTATTTCAACGAATGAATCAAATTTCGCTCTGACTTGGTCGCCAATGCCGAGGGTTGCTCTCAGCTCTTCCAGCACGCGACTCCACTCTGGAGATTCGCACAGACACTTTGAAATTCCGCGAACGCGATTAGAGTCTGCTCATAAAACTTGATCAATATGACTTCACTTTGGAGATCATTTACTACTTGAGACCAAGTACTGGTCGAACCTAGTGCGGCGTTACTATTTTATGAGAACTAGTCAGGGATTAAATTGAATAAATTCACCGTATTTTTCATAAGACATCGTTACCTTACCCCGCTCTTTATTTTTATTTTTTTTTAAGGGCTCACGTACAGTTAGGACTTCGAAAAAAAGGGGTTTTTTGCGAATTTTTTTTGGGGACACATTTAAATAATTAATCGTAAATCTTTTTCCATACAAAAGACATATATTTTAAGTAAATAATACAATTTTTTCATTGCAAAATATGCAGAAATTTTTCCATAACCGCACGTAACGTAGGGGTCCCAAAAAAAAAGGTCCTCCGCGGTGATCAGTGCAGCTCGTCACCGGATCGTCCGAAATCAAAATAAAAGTAGGGATCATTAGTTAATGACATAATGCTCCGGTTGATCGAAGGATTTGAAAATTTTATGATTTTTCACAAAATGGTGGATGTTGGAAGTCAAAGTTGTGTCTTCGACCCAAATTTTGCTCACATTTTCAGCTATAAAAAAAAAAATAATAATCGCATAGAAAAATCCTTCGTTCATCCGTAGGACAATTATGTCTAGAAAAAGTGAGCAAAATTTCAAGTCGATCGGTAAAGCCGTTTCCGAGGTACAGTGATCACCGTGTTCGAAAACATAGTTTCGAGAAAAACGCATTCAAAGTTTTCAGTACGATTTACATGCAGAAGAAAAATTTCCGTTCAAAGTTACATATCTCCATACCCAACAGTCGGATTCGTCTAAAATTTTCACAGAATACTTTTCAAATGTGCTACTTTTAGAAAATGTAAGAACAAAAAAATCGATTTTTTGAAAATTCTAACTGTACGTGACCCCTTAATAAAGAAATACCTTACCACACTAGAAATTAAGGAATCACAAAGCATGTTGTCTCTCAACCCCTTCTCATTTTTTTGTCTCGTCGTTGCGAACAAAATAAGCAATTAAAAAACCTAAATATTTGTGTTGAAATAAAATTTCACAGTCGAGCTTCCCTCGACCATGAATCTTCTCGATGAGCTTCCCTCATCTAGAAGGAAAATAGTCTGACTCATACGATGCAATACATGAGCAACTATTTTTAATAAATTCAATTTTTTTACATAACGCGATTAAAAATGTATTTTATTTCAAAGATTTTTTGTTATTAATATCGAGAAAGGGGTATTGCACGAGAACAAAGCATGCGCGCGATATTTGAACTTGGAGCACTCGCCTTGCTCGTCGAGTCATTGATAGTTATTAGGGTTTTGTCGAGTCAGTCGAATCGTCATTTATTTTCAGGGTAGGTAATTTTAAGCATTCATCTTTAAAATTCACAGCCATCGTCATCGTCATCGTTATTGTCTGGATCTCGCCTTGGTTCCACGATAGATTTCGCGGGGCAGCTCCTGCGAAAGTTAACGTCGAACTAAGGCGAGGTCGCTTTAGATTAAGAAAAATTGTAAGTGTGTGAGAGCCTCCACCTTCCTACCAAGAGGTGGCCGCCCGCCCGGGTGATGGAGCACGGTAGGGGCCGTGGAATCCCTAGTTAGGTTTTACACCCGGGCGTGGAATGGACCCCAATGAATGTGAAACAGAAATTGGGAATAGGGAATTGAATGTGACGCGTTTTTTTTCATCTTGTTTTGAAAATACGAAACCGGTGCTGGTGTTAGGGGGAAATAGGCAGGAACCCTGAAAGGCGCGTAGTCATTAAGTAACGTAAAGATGTCTCTTCCGTGTGTGATGGTTAGGTAGGCAGGGCCAGGAATCGCTTAAACAATGTTTCGATTCCTCGACGAGGAATCGTTCATTCGTTTTTGCTCGTTTCCGCATACAATTATAAGTTACATCTGCGTGTTTTATAGGTTTCAGGATCGAAAGGTTTATTAAAGCTCAAGATGACGATCTATGTGGTTGAAACAACTGCATAGAAATCATCTTGTGGCTGAAATAAATTCAAGTAGATATTAGTCGAACGAATATCTCTTTTTACGAGATTGTTCGACTTTATAAAACGCATCCGTTGCCTTCTGCTCGGACATGTGCGCATTGCCAAATTGCCGCTCAGAGTTTTTTTTTCTTTTTCGTACGCCGAGTGAAACGTCTTTGCCTCGAGTGCGATGGTTGTCTTTGAATTTAAAGATTTCCCCCCTTTCGACCAAAAATCGCGATTTTCGAAAATTCACCACGGCCACAAAAATAAAGATATCCGGATTTTTCTTACGCCATTCTTCTCGTCTCGGCGAGGGCTTCAAAAAGTTATTGGTACTATTTTCTGTAGGACTAACGCGAACCGAGCTACACAAGCTCGAAAAGTCGTTTTTTCGCGTTTTCACGAACCCATCCAAATTTACGATGTATCTAATTCCGGTCATTTTTAATCGTTTCCGATGTTCTAAAAACCTATGTCGATCGTAAATTTCCCGTACAACAAGAAAATGCCGGTTTCGCTTTTGATTTTTGAGATTTTATCGACCTTAAGCGGGAAAATCGTTATTTTCGATTTTTTTTATAACCCGATAATCTTCATTAGCGTGAAATTTCTCCTTCGCTTAAATATATATGTTTGTATGAACTTGTATGTGGGTGTGTGTGTGTGTGTGTTTGAACTCGATATTATACACGGAGATATATATAACATGTACCGGTCGTTCGTTCTTGCACACGGTAATCCCCCGATCAATGAAAATCCCGTTAGGAGATAAATCTCATCGTTCTGTTGCGAGAGAGTTTCCGCGCGATGCCAGGAGAGATAGAGATAGAGAGAAAAAAAAGAGAGAGGGAGAGAGAGAGAGAGCTGGTATAAGAAAGAGCTTCCTCTCTTGGCGCAAACGGAAATCTCTTCGAAGCCTCGGCCGAGGAAAGCGCGGGGCGAAGAACGAAGCTTCTCTCCACTTTGTGTATAATACCCAGGACAATCGATACAGTCATCGGCCGTTTTACGCGTTATTCCCATTCGCATAAAGAGCGATCTCTTAATTTTATTTTGCTGATTCTATCTAAAAAAAAACAAATATAAATATCTTCGTCAAATTTTGGATCAAAATTTGTATTCTTAACGAAACAAAAATTGACCTCGAGATTACAACGATACAATAATTTCTGTAAAATTCGCAAATTTTGAAGTTTTCGTTTTGTAACTCTGTTCAAAATAAGAAGAAATTGAATATTTTTTTGCCAGCCAAATTAGAAAATTCTATGTTAATAATCGTCTCTTGAACAAATAAAATCGTGCAACTTTTCTCGAAAAAGAAAAAAAAGAAAAAAAAACAAAAGAACCAAAAATTCTCTTGTCAGATGGAGAGATACGCGGGTATGCCAATGACTGTGCCTGCCATGTAGTCTCGAGTGGCCAATAACTGGGCACGTTCCCTCGCACGTACGACCGAGAACGACGAAGACACGCTGCGATCTCACCCCCCAAATTCTTTGCCACCTCTACAGATTGAATGCAATTTTGTCGTTCTTCCATCCTCCGGTCCTTTTTTTTTTTAACTTTGAACCATGCGCAGTTGCATCGTTCTACGTATATATATATATATATATATATACGTACCATGAAACGAGAGTGAGATGTAAATGACGGATTGCTGAGATAACTCCGCACACACACGAACTATATACACCGGCTATATAATCTTTTATCGTGTGAGTCTATAACTACAGGTAGTAAATAAACTATATATATATATATATATATGTATATATAAACCGTGAGTTTATTTATTACCTATAGGTATAGACGCACACGATACATAGAAGCCCTTGGGACAAAAAAGGGCACAGTCGGGCTTGAACGAGAACGACGGTAAAATCTGGGATGCAGGAACGAGGCTCGTAGGAGATACGCGCGAGAGAGACACCGAGGCGAGATTGCGAAGGTATGATAGCACAGAGAAGGAAAAAAATAAGAAGAAGAGGAAGAAGACGCAGAAGAAAAAGAAAAAGGAGAAGAAGAGGAATAGACACGATAAAATCGAAGCACACCGTTTCATAGCTCTCTCGTTGTACCTTCTCGTTTACCTCCTGGCGCGTTTATATCCTCCGCCCCCCCCCCCCCCAACCCTGCCCGTTTCTCCTTCTGGACTCTCGCAACGCCTATAGTTTATAATCCGCGATACTTTCTATACCCTCGCTTCTCCTCGAGTTAACTGGAAATTGTACGCTTTACATAAAGTATCCGGAGAAATTCTATTTTAATGAAATATTATTTTTTAGACGACCACCCCCCCCCCCCCCCCCCTCTATCGCTCTTTCCTTATCGAGGACTCTATTCACGCATTTTAGATGCGAGTTTGAAAAATTGAGGGATGATTTTCTTGAGCGATTAATTCGTCCACTGGCTGAATTTTCATGCAATTTTCAAGATCTCGTGTCGAACACTCGTTCCCGAAAGGTTTTTACTACGCGAAACATCGTAATTCGCGTTGAGATTATGTTGATATTTGACATTGACAATTATTTCGGCGGGTCGTAAAACTAATTCCCCAAGAGAAGTGACTAATTCCAAGAGGAAGGGTAAGGTAGTCGGCCCAAGCCTCTCTCTCTCTCTCTCTCTCTCTCTCTCTCTCGCTCTCTCGCTCTCTCGCTCTCTCACTCTCCCTCCCTCTCTCTCTCTCCCTCCCTCTCTCTCTCTCTCTCTCTCTTTCTTTCTCTCTCTCTCTCTCTCTCTCTCTCTCTTTCTCTCTCCGTTACTCGACCCACATAGATAGGTCAGGATCCACGTGCGATAATAATAAAACATTATTCAAAAACCACTAAACTTCTCTACCGGGTTGAATAAAATTTCCTTACAGTCTACACCGTTAATACACGCGATCTTGCGAAATAATATCTTCGAACGAGAAAATTTAATCTTCTTTAGAGATATCCGCGATATGCCTAGCAGCCTCGTCGCGTACACCCGAGGGTAAATTTCACGCGCCCTTTTAAACGAACGTTGCGATACTTCGCGAACGCATAATAAACACGTATATCTCGGTACACCGCGCGGTCCTGCCGAAAGTGCGGCTCCGCGAGTCCTGAAAACGCTCGCGGGAAGACTTACATCGGATAATAACTCGAGGGAGCATCGCCTCTCGTTCCTAACTATATATTTGTGTTGTTTATATCTATATATATACTTCTACTACAATATATATATATATATATAGAGAGTGAGAGAGAGAGAGAGAGAGAGAGATTATAGTAGGAGTGTTGTATAGGTAGATGGATATGTACAGGGCATATCATTTTAAGTCGACCAGTCGAATATTTTTTAACAATGGCATTGTTATAAAAATGTTTGGTATAAAAGTGTCAAGAGTTGAAGGAAGGCGTAAAATGGTATTACTTGTTTGATCTTAGATGGAGACTTTCAAGGTAATTTTAAGGTCAACTTCTTTTTTTATAAATGGGAAACAGTATTTTTTTGCAAATTCGTCTTTTATATAAAAAAAGAAAGAAGAAACTTTGGTTCGCAATATTTTAAAAAATAATATCAATTTATTAAGAAAATTATCAAACGAGGCAGAAATTTGTGGATTTTTATAAATTTTTTACTCGATAATTGAAACTTCTTGAGAGAAGTCACCGGAGGTAAAAAAAAACGTTTAAACTTAGGTAAGGATTCTTAAAGAAGTTTTTTTTAAAATGTTTTAATTAATTGAAATAAATAAATAAATTTGTTATTTATTTATGTTAAAAAGTATAAAATTTATTTTTCAACCAATTTTTAAATATTTTTGAATGGAAATCACTGTACTTGATTTCGAAAATGAAAAGAAGGGACAATTTTGAGCTCAAGTAAGATAGGAGAATTTAAAATGGTACACCCTGTATATGTATTCTGTATAGTAATAGACTATATGGATAGCGAGAGTACTTATACAGAACCCTGTTCGTAGATTAACGTTGTACGCGAACAAGGTATACGTAATATCGAGGCCTGCGGTGGAAATTCAAGATGTTGATGGTAATCCCAGCGAGACCTCATCCAAACGCTATATGAACGAAGGGTATTAGGGCAAGGATGTGTGCGAAATAGAAAGAGAGAGAGACAGACAGACAGACAGAGAGAGAGAGAGAGAGAAAGAGAAAGTTTTCCCTCAACGCACGAGGGGAAGTCGTCGAGCTTCTAACGAAAACCGACAAGTGAGCGAAAACCTTACTGCCAGTTATCACGAGACCAGGGTAGAAAGCAAAATGTAAGGGATGGTCGTGACGCCCCGCTTATGGATATGCGCCGGGTATACGAATACAAGAATTTGCATATATGTGAGAGATGTAGGCGCGGATGCAAAATGGGATACTTTCGAAAACCATCCAATTTTCCATGACTCTCGTAAAGCCCCCCACCCCTAACATCCCTATCCCATAAAATTGTCGTCAAACATTGGTTTTCGATATTCGAGATACTGAAATCAATGAAAATTTTTTTGTCAACTTTGTTTTCGTTGACGCGCGTTATCAATTTTATCGAAAAATCACAGTGATTTTTGATAAAAATAAGATATCTAAAATTTGTGTTCGACGACTTGGATTACACATTTTGTTTTTCTTTTCATTCACCCGTAAAATCGATATTTAAAAAAAAAACCATAAAGAAAAAAAAACCAATTTGAGTCAAAGGTCGAAAGAAAAATCGTAAAAATTCCTCTTCCGATAGAAAAATCGCAATGTGCATATTTTTAAAAATATTCATTTATTAATGTTTTATACTCGAGCGTATAAAAATATGTAAAAAATGCTGCAAAGACGAACGTATAAAGGACGAGGAGGTTCTCCTTTTTATCCGGATAAAACGAGGCTCGCACGCGACTTTTCTGGGTCGAAAAATCGTCCGCGGCGAGCACAGGAACGCGCGCGATATACACGAAGGAAGAATATTATCGAGTGCTCGACTCGACGGTAACCCATGCGTTATTCATATAATCGCGTTACCCCCTCCACCCGAACAATTCGCACGCGCACGACTTCACGAAAATAGCGTTCTCGTTTTGCCTTAAATTCCGATATCGTATCCTCCCTTTGTCTCGCCCGATGCTTCCATTTACGGATATTTTCCCCTTTTGTTTTTCTACCACCGATTAGTATAATCGGGGGATCCGCCGCGTTCGCCTAGTCTCGACGTGTTTACAAGCCACTCTCGTCGCGAAATATCCCGTCGCGATGAAAATTCACGCAAGAGGATTATTTATTTATACTTCTCGTTATTTTTCATTCCTTTTTTCCACTATTACGATTCCCGATCTTTCGTTTATTTTCATTGTTACGTTTTTTTTAACGAAGAACTGAAAATCTCCGTATTAATCTCTCGTCGACGATAAGCATTTAAATCGTGAAAAAAATATGTAACTATGGGAGTCTGAGAATCCTTAGTACGAATTAATTGCGACAGTCTCGCGTCTCCGTGTGGACCACTTTATAAGATGCCGAAATTATTATCTTATCTAATCGAACCCTGGGTATTCATCCCCTGCTTCGCTATGCCATTCCATCCGCGCAAATTACGTAGATCGGTGAAATATGTAATTCGGCAGTGTAATTGTTTACTATCGCAATATGAATAATCGTGCGCTACCGATCGCAATATTAATTATCGTGTGCAACCTATCGCCATATTAATTATCGGGCGCTATATTCGATATTATTATTTAATTCGTGGAAATCGATAGAAAAATTGTATTAAAATTTGTTGTCGAAAGGAATAACGAGCGCGCGCTCGACCGCGAGAGCGATGAGAGATCGTCGGGATACGGAGACGCGGACGTTGGCGCATGCAGACGTCGATTCTACTGTCTGATAAAAGTTGGTGGTTGAGGGGTATATAGGGAGGACGGTCGAGTGCGTTGCAACGGGGCTGAAAGGGTTTTGGCATTCATACAGCCACGTGTGTACGTACGTATAGTAAATGTATGGAACGAGGCTTCGCCGTTGACTGCAATGGAGCTTCGTCGAGGGAGGAGAGGGAGGAGAGGGGGTTGGATAAAGAGAGATAGAAAGCAGCTCGGGGCATACATCGCGATGGGGTAGAAGAGAGAAAGGGTGGCGGCGGCGTTGGGTCTCTCGCGAGATTGCGAGGCCGCGAGAGTTACGCCGTGCTTATCAAGCCTTCATCGCTTTGTGCATGCTAGAGAGAGAGAGAGAGAGTGAGAGAGAGAGATAGAGAGAGAGAGAGAGAGAGAGAGAGAGAGAGAGAGAGAGAGAGAGGGAGTAGAAAGATATCGATTCTCCGTCTCTGTTTTACGGTAGTTTCGCTTTTCACGATAGTAAAATGTATCTGATGCATCAGCCTCCGTATCTACAGGCCCGGAAACACAAAAACACTGGATGTCTAGTCCGTACGATTCTCTCGTGCAAACGCTAACGTTACGGGGTACGAGTCAGAAAAAAAATTGGATTTCTATATCGAGAGTGAAATTTTCGTTTTTTGTTGAAAAATATTTTTACTTTGATACGCAAATACCTATATCAGTTTTCCATCTAGTTTTTACGATGAGGGTTTTTATTGTTGTTATTTTCCGGAGTGAATTATTTCCGATTGGTACGAGCGACGAATATGACTAATGGTAGAGATGTAGGTAGGTATATTTTTGTGGGGAAAAAAGATGTTTATTTCTTTGAGATATGATTTTTTCTCGTTTATTCGTTTATTCATGTGGGTTTATTAATTTATTCGTTTATTTATATATATATTTATCTATATGTATATCTATTTATCTATTAATCTAGTCATTTATTGATTTGTTTATTTATTTATTAATTAATATTTCAATTAATTGACTTATAAATTAGTTTATCAAATTATTTATTTGTTCGTTTACTTATTTATTTAGTTAGTTACTTACTTAGAAGAGCGAGAAGCTCGAAACAAATTTGCCGTCAAGGATGAACAAGTTTAACCTGGGCACCCTTCCTCGATTACATATCACGCGAGTTTTAGGAAAGTGTCCTAGCTACCCCCGTTACTCTCGGGTATTTAATTCACAACGTGTATTACAAGCGCAAACGAGCAAGAGTCAGACCACCGGAAAGACCCTCAGGGTCGATCGATATTACCGTTATAAACACACACCACCACCCCTATTATCATTATCCATACCAATATTGTATTTATTATTTTTTAATTAACAATAACAACAGAAGAAAAAAAACATATTTTGAGACTTCAACTTCGTATAATTGAGACCGTTCGTATTATTCTTGCAATTAGTATTAAATTTCTTCCGGTCGAATATCAAATTACGAGGGGAAGAAACAAAATCCCACCCTCGACCTTGTTACTTCGGTTTATTTATTTTATCCACGAGCTCTCGAGTATACGTGGAATTTCCGATCATCGAAAATGCTTTTTTACTCGACATTGGTTTTTTTTTTCTTCTTCTTTTGCCGAGGAAACAAACAAAAAAACATGGCTACGAGGGTAAGCAAGGAAACACGAGGAAAATTTTTTAAAAACGAGGTGTGCGACCTCTGGCTCGCTATACACGAAGTAGGTGTACGTATACGTCTGTCGTGCATTCACAGAAAGTGTGAAAATATTGTAACGTGAGATGATCGTCGTTCGTTCGAAGAATGAAGTTTCTCGATAAATTTTTCAAAACTGAGAAGCATTCTGAGATAAATATAAACTACCCTCGATGTCCGTCACGTTTCTTACGGTGGCAGCTGTTGTCCCAAAAGCTTTACAACCCATCGAACTCGAATAAAAATTTAATCGTCCACTTCTGTTTCATCCCTCGTTACGTCGCCCTCTCTCTCTCTCTCTCGTTCAATTTATAAAATTCTTCATCTCTCTATTTTTTCAAATTACCACCGTAATTGTTAATTAAGATTCGCGATTCCATCGAAATTGCAAATTAACGCTTGTACTCCACCGATCGAATCAACATAAATTAATGCAACCCTGGCAATATTGGCTCTGGCACGAATTAGGAAAAGTGGGTGATGTGTAACGATAAAAAAGAATCCTCGTTAACTATTGGCTAATTAAACAGACTTAAAAAAAACAATATTTTAAATAAAACTATAAATAAAATAGAAAAATAGAAAAATTTATCGAGAAATATGAAAATAAAAATCAGGTTTTTATATAAAAATTAAAATTAAAAAGAACTCTCGATCCTCGCAACATTCGCGAGAAATACGAATTCTCGTCTCGCGATCTGGGACGGGCTTGCAACCCCGTTCGAGATTCCGGAAAACTAAGGGAATCTCGTCCGTGCCGTTGAAACGTTCGAGTATCGCTCGCGAGTCTCGTGCGCGCTTCTACGTCGGTTCGCGGATTACACTGTATATACCAACGGAGTTTCGAGTCGGTCGGGAGAAGCTCAGGAATCTCGATAAGCTTGTCTCTTCTCGCTTGACTGGCTTACACGTTGCGTGAAATCGGCGCTGCTTGCCGGCAAGGTACATTGCCGTGAAACATGCAAGTGGCGATGTACGAGAGAGAATGAGAGAACGAAGGAGAGAGAGAGAGAGAGAAGGAAAGAGAATGAGAGAACGAAGGAGAGAGAATGATAGAACGAAGGAGACAGAATGAGAGAACGAAGGAGAGAGAATGAGAGAGAGAGAGAGAGAGAGAGAACGCGAAAACGAGAGGGAGAAAGAACGAGAGAGAGAGAGAGAGAGAGAAAGAGAGAGAGTGAGAAGGAATAGCTGATGTCTGGACATAACATCCGGCTGTCCAATCCAAGGCAGGCCCCCGATATTCCAGACGTTCGAGTTCACATCACGCGAGAGCTTTTGACGCAGAGGTAATCAAGCCCTATCTCTCCCTCGTACCCCCAAACCTCTCTAGTACCTACCCCGAGTAGTTATCAATGTATTTACAAGCGTTTAGACGATAATTAATTACACCGAGTGATTCGATTCCGGGACGGCCTCGATTTGAGAAATTCACGGAATTAACCGATCGCTCTACCTATCTCTTACTTATGTTACACAAAGAGCTTAGTTAACTGGTTATTCCGTTTCGCGTATTCGAGTCCCTCTCGCGTTTATGGCAACCCCCGGACACCCTCCTCGTCGTGATATAATCATCGACCGTCCTCGCCATTCGCGTATCGATTCTCTCTCGTAAAATCGTGCGTTTCATCATGCCCGGCACACTTATTTTATTCGCTTCGCCGTATCTATCGGTTAATTAAACACGATGATATAATTAATGAAATATAATCAACGAATTAAAATTAACGTTTATTCCGTAATAAAGTTTTCAACGACGTTTAATTACGATCGTTAATCATTATATTCGCGAAATTTCGATTTTGATCAAATTTAAAAAATAACAAAAATTGTAACTATGTGAAATTTCCGTGAAAAACAAAAAAACAAAAAAGAAATGCCAATTTCCGAGCATGAAATTCCGACCTTCCGCGACGACATAAACCGATTTTATCCCGGGATTAAAATTTCTCGAAACACGTTTACGTTCGACGAGACGTAATTTAAACGAGATTTGACCTTCGACGATAAAATTCTCATGTTTTTTTTGTTTTTGTTAAGTACAGCTTTTTATTTTTATTTTATTTTATTTTATTTTCTTTGTTTCGCATTTTTAATCACTCGATGCATACAATATACGAGGATATCCGATTATAAAACGTAATATCCGTTCTCCCGAGTGATATACATTCCCCGCTACGCGTAACGTAACCAACGCGCATTTCGACGAAAGATTTTTCGTCTTCGACCGCCCACCCCCTCCTCCTTCCCCCTCGTCCGTATGTACATAAAACTTTATGCCTTCGATCGAGAATTCCCACGATAGCGAGGAGGGGTTATGTGAAACTCGTTATATTACACCCCAGATCACGGAATCCATTGTGAGGACGAATTCAAGTAGCTACCCCCCTCGTCTTATATGGACCATGACTACCTCGTGTGTATACTTTATATATGCACACACACACACAGACGTATATATATATATATATATATATATATATATATATATATATATATATATATATATATATATAGTAAAGATATGTAGCAGAGCATAAGCCAGGAAGGGAGAGCAAGAGATCTCGCGGGTTGGTAGTGGGCGAGGGGTGGGTAAGAGGATGAGGGGCGAAGAAAAGGGCGCACGTGATCGGACTTTAATTGCGCAAGAATACGTGGATATTGTTTCAAACGGAAGTTCAGGACGACGGAAAGCGTACTGTTGGTGCGAGAGAAGAATAAAGAAAGTGTGTCTGAGAGAGAGAAAGACAGAGAGAGACAGAGAGAGAGAGAGAGAGAGAGAGAGAGAGAGAGAGAGAGAGAGAGAGAGAGAGAGAGTAGGAAAAAGATAAAAACAAAATAAAAATAGGAGAGGAGGAAGAAAGAGACGCATTCGAAACGGGCAAGAAGAATTTCCAAGACCCCGCCGATTGGTTCTGTAAAGCGGACGTTAGGGAAAAAGAGAAAGTGTGTGGGTGAGAGAGAGAGAGAGAGAGAGAGAAAGGTGATAAATCTCGTCTAGATTGCGCCTGGGCGACGAGAGGAAATTGGGGATCGTGATATCGTACCCATTCGCAACACTATATATTTTTTTCTTATATATATATCGTGTAGTGTACGCGATAGTACGTTTCCACGATTCTCGGTGTTCCGACAATTCGTGATTTCTTTCTTTTCCTCTTCCTACACAGTCTCTCCTCACTCACTCACTCTCTCTCTCTCTCTCTCTCTCTCTCTCACTCTCTCTCTCTCTCTATCTCTCTCTCTCTCTATCTCTCTCTCTCTCTTCAATCGCCATTTCCACGAGTGGTGTGCTCTTCTTATTTGCCTATAGACCCTCATTTCCACGGTTCTTCGATCCATCCCCGCTATTTTCTCCAACGAATAGCGCGAACGTGTGTGTTACCCCCCCCCCCCTCCTTCTCTCCACCCCGTCTCTCTCCTCCTCTACCCTACTCCTTATACGTAAAAGTCCATCCTCCCACCCCATAAACTATGTAACGACCAAGAGAAAATCTTCTTCTCGATTTTCTTCCGTAGTCGCGCTGATACGCGAGCGTAGTCGAGGTAACGCAAAAAAGAAAAAAAAAAAAAAAAAAAAGAAAAAAAGGGAAAAAGATAAGAAGCAAAAAAAATGTTATCTCTGTAATTTCTATTTGATGAATACCACCCCCCCCCCCCCCCCCTCGACCCCTTCCATTGTAACAACCCGTTACGTCGTTCGTCATTCGAGACTAGGAGGAGGGAGCGAACGACGAGATGTAAAATATGTTAAATTTAGGCGAATTCTAACCCCCCCCCCCTCCCCCGACAATTTTTATAAACGGTCTAATTTTGAAAAAAATTACCCTTTATCGGCTTTTTGGCTTGTCACCTGTGTTCACGTTATTTCTGAATCTGTGTGTGTGTGTGTGTGTGTATTAATGTTGGGTTAAAATGAGTGTGTGTGAATGGGTGTCACATGTGAAATTAATGAAGTGTACTTCGTTACGCGTATTACTCGGCTGATTGGAAGGCCCGGGGCATTGCACGTGACATCTTGCAAATGGAAGAGGGGAATTGGAAAGAGAGAGAAAGAGAGGGAGAGAGAGAGAGAGAGGGAGGGAGATAGATAGAGAGAGAGAGAGAGAGAAAGAGAGAGAGCTGCTTTCTGCTATTAAAGCTACAACGTGAAGTTCGCTGACTGAGCTTTTATACGTGCATATTATATCAACAGTCGGGGACATATTTATAAGCAGCCATTTACAATACACCCAGTTGGCGAACAAAGTTTCCCATCTTTATCCCTCTCTGAACCCACCCCCCTTATTTAGCCCTCTCTCTCGTCCCTTATTGTTAGAGAAATTCTGTTACGTGCTTGCTACACCCTTAATAATTTCATTACACATTCATTTACCTATTGAGGAAACGACAAGTACTTATATATATATATATATACATGAAGAACGGTTGAAAGCTCGTTGATAAGAAGAAAAATGAGCTTGTTATCAAAAGAGAAGAACGCAATTTTCTCGAATTTCGTTGATACGGAAATTTGTTTTATAATAAATATAATTTATTAACGATTTTCATAATTATTTTGATATCTAAAAGAACTATTGCTTTTTGTAATATCTTCTTCGATGTGATTTATATGGATGAAAACAATTTTTTTTCCTCGCCGGTCGTTGATATTGTTGTTTTTTTTTAAATTGACGATTTGTCATTTTTTGTTTTTTACGTAGTAGAGACGCCCGGCCTCGACCGACTCGTAAGTAAATTGCATTATTCGTCATTTTGAAATTCGAGAGAAATTCGACGAGGGCACACCGTTAGAACGAGGAAAAAAAGAAGAAAAAAAAAGATTGAGAGAGAGAGACACACAGAGAGGGTGTGTCGTGCGATATATAACGCGTATCTCCCTAGCAGTATTCGAGGTAATACGAGGCCTCTATTTGTCGACCAAAGGGTGTGTTTATTTCGCGGTGAAAGAGAGAAAGAGAGATAGAGAGATAGAGAGAGAGAGAGAGAGAGAGACAGAGAGAGAACGCGAAAGAGGGAGGAGAGAGACGAGTGAGGTTGCGACGGATTGTCGGTTTAGCGAGGGAGAACCGTCCATTACGTGTTATTCCCTTTCCAAACGAGGGGTGGAGTTCGAGGGGGATGAGGGGTTTCCTCCCCTTCCGCGTCATTCACCCAATGTATATTGGCACTCTCATTTTTACTACCCCTCTGCTTCGAACATCGAAATACCCACCCTCTATCGTACACCGTTCCAAACGAGCTGTTTACAACCCCTCACCCCTTTCATCCCCCGTTCGCATCACGTTTAATCAAAATTTTGGATTTCCTCGCAAATTAGCCGAGCCAAAACCACCCTCTGCACACAAAATGGTAGACGATCGGTCCAATCGAATGAATTCAACGAATATTCGATGTCTCGCGTACACACGATCTTACGGGGGTTGTGCGTGCGACCCTCGAAGAACGAACGAGAGAACACGAAGAAGTCGAACTCTGCTAAATCGAATTCTACCCGCGTACGATACAATTTAACGACGAATCGTAGGGTCGACTCGCCAACTTTGTCAATCCTTTGTTTCTACGATTTACTTTTTTTTTGTTTTGCGGTCGCGACGTAAGTCGCAATAATCGAATAATCGATCGAGTCTCGATCGGTAATCGATCGAAACGAAAATACGACGATTTTATACGTGCGATGAGTTGGATAGAATTTTGCCAGTCGTCGAAATTATGCAGACGAGAATAATTGATTAATTGATTAATAAAAGGTAATTTGACATTTAATAATTCGATAGCGCATGAATAAAATTGTTTGGGCGGAAATTCATGATTTCGGGGAACGAGTTTTGGCAAACTTTCGAAAAGTCTGATATGTTGTTCGTCGGTTACGGCGTTTCGTAAACGTCGTAGCGCCCCAAGGGACGTTACATATGAGAAATTCTTCGGCGTATATACAATTCTCCCGCATTAACGATTTACGAGATTGCCCGGAGAACGGAATTCCCCGTTTGATCAAGATTGATTAATACCTACGTGGAATCGCTGGAGGGGATTGTTGCAACTGGCGCCGGCTTACAAATCGTAGCGTTGGACAACCTCGATGCGCACGTGCCATTATTTTATACCATGATTACCGTCACTTTGAACTTTGCTTATTATTTTTCCTCGCACTGCGTATCGACACAATTGGTTCGTCGTTAAACAAAAATATTCAAAATATGAAAAAATATAAAAACATTTAAAAAGATATAAACAAAAATTGTGATATTAAAAATATAATCGTGTCAATTTATGAGAACGAAAAATACGATTGCTTTTTATACATAGTTGTAGTTATTTCCATATTTAAAAAAAAAAAAAACATATGCATAGATAAATTTTTCGAAGAAATTTGATTGAAAATATCAATATTTATTCGCTCACGGAAAATCTCACGGAAGATCATAATTTTTGAACAATTATCGACATTATATAAAAATAAACGATGATTTTTTTTTGTCTTGATTTCTTAAATATTCTTTTTTTTATTTTTTCGATATAATAGTCAAAGACAGAATGGAACGAGACATTCGCTGTTCGACACGAAATGTCCCATACGTGTAGAGTATAATAGCACACGTGGGTGTAACCGTCTATTGAAATAGACGGTTCGCAGTAAATTATGAGACCAACTATGGAATTAGCGCAAATAAGGTCGCAGGGAGAAAAGTAATCAATCCTTAATACGAATTTCTATCAGTGAGAAATAAACGCGAGGCACAATGAAGGAAACATATTCGCCGATTTTATTATGGGGGAAAGGTGGAAACGCGCAAACTCCTCCTTCCGGTCATTTTCTCGCCTCTCGTTCCTTTTTTACTCCTTCTTCGGATAATTTTCACTCGCTATCGAGCGATAACTTTTTTTTTTTTTTTTTTTTTTGCAATCTGGCTTTACGCCGTTACCGCGAGAGTCTCGTTGAATCAATCACTGTAACGCTCGTACATTCTCAGAACCAGGTGCGCCGTCTATTAACTTTTCTCCTGGACGCCATTAAAATTTCTTCGCTCGATTCTTTATTCATCGATATTTCGTCTGTATAAAACGATTTTACGCGATTTTACCGATTTTTTTCCTATATATTATTGATTTTCTAATAGTTGTAACTTTCGTAAATTTGAGAAAAATTTGTTTTATCGACGTTTTTCATTTTTTTTGAGAATTAAATTTTTTATGTTTTTTTTTTGTCATTATCGAATTCGAATTAAATCAAATTTCAGAATGACCGTGAACGCTGCCGCGCATAACTGGAGCCATCGCTTTTAAAAGTCAAGACATATATATATATAGCTCGAGTTAGCTGGAAAACGGAGAGCAAACCCTCGGGCAAAAAGTTTTTTTTTAGCCACGTGAAACGCTCGTCTATGATCTATTATTAAACATGTTTTTTCCGCGTATATATTATTAGGACCGAATTTAATTATCGTTCTGCCATTCTCGAATCGCCATTTTTTTTCTCATTCCGAGTAAAAATAGAGACGAGCTCGGCATTCGCGGATTTACGTTGATATTTCATCGAAATTAAATATCGGCTATTCGCAGACTCGAATTTATTTAACGCGAAATGAAATTTTTGACAAAGTAAAGAATTGCCCAACGACATAAAACCAAAATCATAAAACGAAAATTAATCAACTTCCTTTATAATCTAAATTTTCTTTTTTATCTCTCGTTCATTATTTTATTTCTTCCAAATGGATGTAAAAAAAAATGGTACGAAATATCGACGATAAATTTTATGCATTTCCTGTTTTATATAAAAAAGAAAAAAAAGAAGCGAGTTTGTTCGATCCACGTGAAACGACGAGAGAATATTTTGCGTCCGAAACAAAAGAGAAGAAAATATAAAAAAAAAATCAACAGGCGTTAGATCGCTCGAGTAAAAATCAAATAAAATGTACATAGATATATTTTTGCCACGAAACGAGGATATTTGATGCCGGCGAATTTCATGCTCGGTTTAAGATTAAAAGTGGATTTCTACTATCGGAAGTATACACACGGCTTGGTGTCGGGGCGAAGTGAGGGGCGATATAGCGAGAGAGAAGAAAAGGGGTTGTGCTTTCATGAACGACGTGTATACATATATATATATATATATATATATGTTGCATTGTTCGACGATTAGTGCCGGTTCGAGTCGCACCGTCGTCTCTTTACCGAACATTATAGAGCGAAGGAGAGAAATGTAGAGAGACCAAGAGAGAATCTTCGTGGTTCCCCGGTGTACTATTAGTCACTGATGCGCGAAAGAGAACTATCCTAGTAATAGTATACCAAACGGTTATGCCATTCTCGACGTTCACTCGTCTTTAGAAACGCCAGAGGTAATATTCCTCTCGTCAAGATTTACTTACAAAACTTAAAAATTTATTTTCGTCACATTTTATTTCCTTCGCTTTCTCGTATCAATGTCTATTCCGATCAAGTCAAAGGTTACAATTTTGTATCGTTGAACGAAAGATATTTCAATACGAAATACAGAATCGAAAATAATCGATAAATCAAAATCTAACAATAATAAATTCATTCAAAAATTGATATAATTAATAAGAGAAAGATATCGAAAATAATTAAGAAATACAAATATTGAAATAATTAATAGATAACGGTAAACAAAAATTAATAGATCGAAATATGTTATTTTTATTTTAAAAATTTTCATACTTTCCATAAATGATATTTCCATATTTTTCGAAATTCTCATAACTAAGTAACTAATTTTCGATCGTAATTATAGTTCAAACGGTATGATACAAAAAATAGCAACGATAAGACGGGAATGTTGCGAGTATCGCGTAAACGCGACGAGACGCAGTCCTACGTAAGATGAAAATCCTTATCGAGCGACTGATAAATCGAGGAGTAAAATAGTTCACTCGACGAGAAGCTTCGAGGACTTCGTTACTCGCGGTAATATACGAAAGTGAGTTGAAGTGTGTCTGTCGACGATGGAAGAATCTAGAGTTCGACAATAGACGGTTAAGGAGAGTCGGATGTCTGACGAATACCGGTTATATCTACTGGGAAAATCCGTAGATTTGTGGATGTATCGCTTAGTCGGTGCGCGACTGGCAAATGGAATCGAGAGCTCGCCGTCCGATCGTCTGACCGATACGTTCGCAATCTACTGGCCAAGCGGCCGTACAATCCCCTAAGAATTATTCTCCGCCCTATATATTCTTCTTCTTTCGTACTCGAGACGTCGAGATCGTTTCGCGACCACTCGCGACTCTCTTTCTTCCTCCACCTTTCTTCTTTTTTTTCCTTGTCCTCGAGCGAATCGACGAAAGATCGCCAAGTAGCGCAATGGAACCCCCGGTTCAATTACCTCGTGAGAGAAAAACGGGCAAGAAATCAAATCGATTCGAACAAACTTCCATTCGGACGAACAAGGATTCCTCGATTAATTTAACGATAATTAAAATTTCATTATCACGATTATTATTAATATTTCTTTTTCTCCATATGAAATTAAATAAATAATTAAATTCATTTAATACAATTAATTGTATTACGATAAATTTTGATTAAATTTACATTTTAATCACGTAAATCTTTTTTTCGTTTTTATTTTCGCAGCGATTGTGCGTGAATAATACCACGAGCGAAGTTGAGAGAGCGAACTATACAAAGCCCTCTTCTCATGTAGAATTGATATACCCAAACGTTTGATAACGATCGGAAGTTTGCGTCTGCGAATCTGCTAATTCCTGTAACATAATTTGTCAGATCGCGATAATAGGAGAGAGCTTAATGTCACGGTTACCTTGAATAGTACCTACAACGTATTAAATATACACACACGTACATATGTATATATCCATATATATATATATATATATATATATATATGTATATGACACATCAAAAACATTTTCCCCGAGGGTGTAATACGAGAGGAGAACCCGAGAAAGAGAGCACGTGGTAGAGAAATTACGGAGAACGACGATATGCATATGCTACGAGGGCTCGGAGAGAAGTGAGAATCATAAATAAAGATAAAACCACGAAAGATATTAAAGGGACGGTATACAATTTTATGCGCATCGTAATATCTAACTTGGTTCCATTAATATCGTCCACCGAGTGCAAGTACGCAATTCTCATCTCAATCCTTCTCTTTCTCTTTCTCTCTCTCTCTCTCTCTCTCTCTGTCTCTCTCTCTTTCTATGTGTTTCTCTCTCACTTCCGGTCATTTATAACGAAAAGCACTCAAGCCCCCACGTCATGTACATTTTCGATCTTCCACGGTTAACTTCGTACAGTGCGAGAGGTTGTAATCTCACCGGCTTAATCGTCCTCTTTCCCTCTCTCCAAGTCGACAGACCGCCTAGAGGGGAGATTTATACGAGACATGTATATGTGTGTAAGGAGAGGAGGGGACAAAGGTATCAAAATATAGACCGAGAGGACACGAGAAACAGATACAGAATTCTCGGATGGTTTGAACTGAGATTCTCAGATTTCGAGGGTGGCCGACCTGGGTCGAGGCGATCCGGTGACCGCGCGCCAAACCGGAAATTACCACCTTCAGCTATACACACCCGTTTTCACCCGAAAGGGTGAATACCGAATGGTTTTGAAACGTAGGTCAAACTGGTACGACTTTACTGGCGTTAATCGGTCGATGTACCGATGAAAAAATTTGAATTTTTCAATATTTGTTCGGCTTTTTGTTTTTTGACGAACAATTTATTAAAAACCAAAAAAGGAGAATATTATATTAGTAATCTGCGGGAAATTTCCATTTTTTTAAGTACCCTATGAAGCTCGTTTCGATCAAAAGTTTGTTGATCCCGTTAAGGCGCAAGATCCTTAAAAAAGTTTTACATTTTGGGCCCTGCCGGGAGGTAATCATTTTATTTGACCGAATTTACTTCAGAAAGGGCTTATGGAATCGGAAATTTCCCGTAGAACACGAATATAACATCCTCGTTCTCGGATTTTGAAAAATTCCCAGTCAAATTATCAAAAATCTAGAAATTTTCTGGTTTTTTGAAATTTTTACCACGAATTTTTCAAAAATCAAAAACGAGGATGATATATTCGTAATCTACGGGAAATTTGCGATTTAATGAGACAAGTTTGCACAATTTCTGGCCAAATAAAAGTCTAGATGACAATATTACATTCTGAGAATTTAGCCGTGTAGAGTTAATTAGCTCCCGGATGTAAATATATAGAGAAGATATATAAGTTTCTGCATATACATCGACAAATCTATTCGTGTAAAGGTGCGAAGTTACGATGCCCGAGGCATGTGCAACAACCAATATTGAAGTCCGGAAGTAGTTCGAATTGTATGTAACACATATATAAACATACTATTTATAGAGACATAGAAGAGAGACAAGAAGACAGGATTGTCGAGCCAAAAGACGAAAGGATGAGTCGCACGTTCCTTCGACATTTTCCACCACCAACGCATCACAATGGGATTATGCCATACGCTGCCATTCTCTCAACGCTACTATTCTCCCACATGTTACCCCATAAGGACTATCCGGGAAAGCTCTCTTCGTCCTCTTTTCGTGCGAACCAATTTTATCGCACGGTTTCGTATTTTCATTTTTCGACCACGGAATTGCATTTTCGCCAAACGGTTTTCTTCGAATTCAAGAATTCAATATAAAAATTTCAAAATCGATTGACCGAACCCGCCGTTCGGTGGAACCGTTGGCCTCGTTCAATTTCCTCCTGGCTGTTTTTTATCGTCTGGAAACATTTTATTTTCGACGCGGAAGGAAAATATGAAAAATTCACATTTTACACATCGTTTCGTAAACATTTTACACGGTTTTCGGAAAATTTTAGTACGATGGAACGAAAAGAGTGGAAAATTTCGATACGAACATAATTGTAAAAATAGTCAAAAATTCAAATATAAAAATAAAAAAAGGAAGTAATATGCCATTTATTTAATTAAAACGAAGCTTAATTTAATTTTTCATGTGTATTATCGCTAAAAGACAATGCGACGGCAATCCTTGTGTCACGTTACGTGACGACGAATGTTTTTCCCATAACGATCTCGACACGGACGACCTCGCGTGACGAACGTGTATCTATGAAAAAAAGAAAATTAAACAAAAAACCTGAGCGCAATGCGCAATTCGGACGCATCAAATAATTGATATACTCGAAATATTAGCCATTGCAGATGTTCTTGAGAAATTTTCGAGTCTCTGCTCCATTTACAGAAAGAAAACAAAATCTAAAATTAAAAAACGGAAGATAAAAAATCACGAAAATACCGCCAGTAAGTTTTCGCGGCTTCGAAAGCGTGTAAAGGGTCGACTCGATGAAAATTATAAACCAACGTAATTTTTCCAAACGTTAACGATAAAAATCTTGTTCGCGTGGCACGAATGTGTCCTTTCTCTCTCTCTCTCTCATTTGCTCGACTCTCTCCTTTTTCTCTCGTCGCACTTCGAACCTTCTGAAAATCGTTCGAAATTCCCTTGAAAATTGTATTTTTTTTTACCCCACTCTATCCTTCCTTTTCTTTCAACTTTACTAAAGCGACGGGTAGAAAGAAGGGACACGTGACGAACGTGACGTTATACGTAACGGCAATTTCTTCGTCAAAAATAAAACATTTCGACCCTGAGAGATTAATTGTCTCGGACGAAAAGAAAAGAAAAAACTAAGAAAAATAGAGAAGGCAAAAAGGTCACACACAGTCGTTATAATCGCTTCGACGTTGAAGAATAATTGTTGGCCCGTGTATCGGGTAACGCGAAATCCTTGGTTCGTTCTCCACGATACGTTTTTTTTTCTCCGTACTTAAATATAACGAAAATAAACGTCCGTCAAGTTGACACTCGTTCATTAGTGCAATGGAGAAAAAACACACACATACAAAACAGAACAAAAAAGAAAATACGAAATACTTAAGGGCTCGTATTCGTTAAATTTAACGTTCGACGTACGGTCGTTCTCTACTTTAGAAACATAAATACATTTTCCTTTATTTTCGAGCGTGTTAACGAACCTGGAAAAAGTTAAAATTTTTCTTTTAACTTTTTTTTTTTCTAGTCCCTATTAATTTATACGTCTTCGCGTTGCCACGGGGAAAAAGAGGAAACCCGATTCTCTTCGCTCCTCGTCCGTTTCTCGCGCGTCGTACCCGTGGAGAAGATTTCGAATTTCTATGCGGTCGAGGGAGAAAAAAGTCTCGAGGTTTATCCGCAGTGACGCAAAGTTAAATTGCGACACGATAAATCGTTCGCCTAAAAAAGTAAATGTATATACGAGTCTAAGTTTGGCTCGGAGCCCCCACGCTCATATTTACACCGATACACGATACACGATACACTCCGCAATATCGTTTCGACGAAAAACTTCGTATTCCGAACAAAAAACAAACAAAAAACACACAAACAATCAAAAAAAAAAAAAAAAATCACGTATCTGTATATTTTAAATATTAATTCCCGTTCTTTCTTCGTTCTTTGTCTCGTCGACCAACGAAACAAGACGAAAACCAACGATACAATGAAAATAAAGACAATTGAAAAAAGAAAGGAAATAAAAAATAAAATAGAATAAAAAAAACGAAAAATGAAAATCACGTTCGTTTCAAAATAGGCCTGTCGAGCTTTATATACATATATAGATATATATTGTAAGACATCGAGAGAGAGCAAGAGAAACTGTACGTTTTCCCGTCGTGGTTGTACCACCTCGCGTCACTCATTCGTGCTCGTCTCTTCAACTCGTACGTCCAGCTGTCTCCTCTCTTTTCTCATATCGTCGTAAGTGCGAGTAAAAAATATTATTTCGAAAAAACAACTCCGCCACTCGACTGTCTTGAGCAAACGTTATCTATACAACGTATATATTATTATTATTATTTTTTAATTAATATCATTATGTGCATAAAATATAAAATATAAGAAAATAGATGGACATATTAAATATGTGATTTTACTATATTTACATATAAAAATAGAAAGAGAGAATTAATTGTTCATCTCCGTAGAAAATAAAACCCTCTTTTTCATGAAAAAAAAATACACAAATCAACCCCAACGTCCGTTATGACGCAGAGACTTGGCAATATTCGGGTCCACGCGTTTTCATTTCGATGACAGAGAGACGAGCCATCGATAGGCGTAATTTTCTTTTTGTGCCATTTTCCATACGACCTTCGAAAACGCATTTATGTACACGCACACATGCCACATACGTACGTAAACCACACTGCGGATATAACTCTCGTCGAAAAGTCGTTAATCTCGGTTTCTTTTATCGCATGATCGCGGAACGATATATCAGGGGTGCGGCCGTTACCAGTAACCCGCACCTTAGCCACGGAAAAAAAGAGGGTCATCGTGCCAACGTATCGAGAAGGCGTATAGAGAACGAGAATGTGAGATTGTGTGTGAGAGAGAAAGAGAGAGAGAGAGATTAAGCAAATCGGATGGATGAGGCGAGATCGACGAGTTCTCGAATCGAGCGAATAACCGTAGAAGGGGTGGGGGTTGCTGGAGCTAGAAATATATATACACGTTCTAGAAATACCGTTTTCATCGAGGACGTAAATACAAACTCTCCTAAGGGATAAATCATGTGAGTGGCGGATCGATCGTTATATAGCCTGTCGAAATTTCACCCCGAAATGACATTTAATTATTCCACTTACAATTAGTTTTATTTTCGTAACGACGATTTCACATTTTTTTACTCGCTACCGAAACGTCGAAAGTTTTGAAAATTAATCCGTCGCGGTCGAAAAGTGCTAATGATCTCAATTTTTTTTCATAACAATAACAATAATAATAATGATTATTATTATTATTGTTGATTTTGAGCGTTAATTTTTTTGTTTATCACAATAAAATTAAACTAGGGGTACGCGCGTCGCGAAAACGAACTCAAACCGAAATTCGACCCAAACTTAACCAACTGGCGATTCTTATAAGCGACTGTGGCAACGATGATGGCTACGAGATATTTTTATAATATGGAACGATATATATGCATACAGGTATGATATATATATATATATATCGTATATTTGTATATATCGCAACGACAGTACGGCTTAAGTCCTATACGGGCTATCTGATAAAACCGTCGGTGTGTGCGACCAGTAGGTAACCGGCGCATGGGTGCAATAGAGAACGTGGAGCCTACTAGCGAGGGCCAGGGAGAGGCACAGAGGCACGAGAGATAGGTGGAGAGAGTGCGAGGGAGCTTCGTGAAAATCGACGAAACTCCACTCGCCCGAGCAAACAAACGCGGGAGTCACGCGAGGACGAGCTCCACCATTTTTTTTTCTTCTTCTGGCCTTACGTAATGGTGAAGTAAAATTGATATATATATATATATATATATATATATATATATATATATATATATTCGCTGTACTCAGCCGGAAATTTATAGACTCTGAAATTTCCTGCTAGAAGGGTAAGGTGGGGGGGGATACGATAAGTGCGATATCTCGACGATTAGAGGAAGACGAAGAGGCATCGGATTCGAGAAATCTTATCGGTCTTTGAATTTTTGTTAATAAAACAATTAGCAAATTAAACAAATGTTGACAATTTTTTTTTCGTTTTCATCAAAATTTCTCAATAATTGTCGTCAGAATTGAAAAAAATCATGACGAAGCCGCGTTTAAATCGTAATTCGTAGATTTTTGTTGTTGTTGTTTTTTTATCAAACTAACGTTATAATCAATCGCGACGCCGATTCGAATTGAAAGTACGTGAAAAGTTTGGGACATTGATATAAATTTTGGTCGAAACTCGACGAGACTTGTTAGAACGAACGAATCAATTTTTATCGTTGTCCAATTTACAAGCCACGCTCGTGGCATAACTATACGAATAAATACATATATATATATATATGTCCTTAACTCCATGCTACTTTGAAATCAACGAGCGAGACCCATTGCCAACTGGCATCGGAAACGAGAGAGGGGGGTAAAATGTAACTCAACGATCTTGGGCGCGAGATACTCTCTTGCTTCGTAATACAGAGGGAAGAGAGAGAGAGAAAGCAAGAGGATCGTAAAGAGCGGTGAGAACACAAGCGGTGGTGGAAAACAGGGCAAACCTGACTCTCGGGACTATAACCCTAGATAAATATATATATGTATCTAGGGTATATATATATATAAGATATATATAGGTCGTATAAAATCGACGAAAGTCCGAATCGCGATGTGCGGCACGGGGGATATAAGCGAAAGTCACGCGAGAATTTCAACCGAAGACGAGGCTTTCGCGCGATCGATTTATCCGTAACTTATCGCATAACGAAAGAAATTGGATGATAAAATTTATCTTTGGGCAAAAATTCGTGCATCGTCGACAAAAAAAAGCAAAAATTGAATAAACGAAATAATATAAAAAAAAACAAAACAATCAATAAAACAAAAGACGTAAGAAAAATTCATTTTTATTATATTTATTTATTTATTTATTTATTTATTTATACGCTTGAAAGCTCGTGAATCTTTCGATCGAAAATATGGGTTTATAGCGATAAATCTATTAATATTGTAATTAGTAATATTAATTGTTAATTAAAAAACAAACATTAATTTATTAATTGATCATTTTGTTTATTTATTTACGATAGAATGCAATGTTTGCATTTATTGAGGGAATTTTTTGCTGACACGAGCCACAACTAACCTACATATCGAACAACTTTACAAACTACGCTCCCTTTCTCTCCCCCCCCCGCTCTCTCCCTCCCCCTTGCTCTCTCTCTCCACCCCATCGTGCTAAACCGATGATTTGTTGCATCGAGGCAACACGAGTGTTCGTCGTAAGAATATACGATACAAACTCGGCTATCGACAATAACACACGTTGAAAAAGCTCTGCCCTGTTTTTTCGTCCGATCTCTCTTGCCAACTGGCATCGTCCCCGAGCTTTCGACCGGACGCGTCGAACCGTTTTCTTATAACGTTCCTTCTCCTTTATTCTCGATATTTTTTTCCTCTTTTTTTTTTTACTTTCCACCGTTCCCACTGTATTAAACCGTCCTGACATAAATTGCAACGATATTTTTTCGCGATTTTCGTTTTTCTACCCCCGAGAAACGAAAATCTCGCTCGAACGACTTTTGAATAAAAAAAAATAAATAAATAAATAAAAGATTTTAAAAAAATTCGCAAAAAAAATATTAAATTCTCTCTTCTTTTTCTACCTGAATGTCTATCTAAAGTGAACGGAGATTCATTTCTCGATCGAGAAAGAAACGCGATGCGAAATTGGAGAGTTCGAAAGAATCGAAACTCGACCGGGAACGTGATGTTAGCCCCGAAGCAGATCTGACCAAGCCGGACGCATAAGTCACTCCCCCCCCCCCCCCCGCCATCCTTCTTCCACCTGCCCACGACCCTCGCTTCACATCTCGATTTCTGTACGGCACATATATTTTTGCTCGTGCTCGAAGATGTAAGCAGCTTATATATTTATTTTCCTATTTCCCATGTATGATTTATTCAGTCAATCGCTTATAACGGTGAACAAATGCATACTTCACTTCTGAATGGTATTTATTTATTTCTCTGTCTCTCTCTCTCTCTCTCTCTCTCTCTCTTTCTCTCTCTTTCTCTCTCGCTATATATATAGACTTTGATTTTTGTCTCTTTTCGCCTTTTTTTCCGATTTCTTCGTTCGAACCTCCTTGAATTTCTTACAGTGAAGGTTCGCGATTGATTTATTTCCCGGAAACGAGATTTATAAAACTGTATTTCCGGCATTTGGTCAAACGGCCGCGCGTGCGCGCGCATCCTGCTATTTAGAAAATGAGATACGATTTCACGGGGAAATTGAAAATTGGCGAACGAAATTTGGCGAAAATTCGAACGGGTTCGCTTCGTAAATTCTTTTTTCAACGAGCTCAAACGATATTCTTTATGATTTTGACGAGAATTACGGTGAATTGTCGATTATTTTGTTTGCATGAATTAAAGAAGATTTATTTATTTTTTTTGATAAAATTTCCGAGAATATTGAAATTATATTTTCTTTTCGATCGTACAAAATGTTCGTTGTTTATGTTTGGTTTGGCAATTTGTATACGGACCGTGAGTTTGTAAAGGGAAAACGAAAAGGTCATCGTAACCGAACAAACGTTATTTGGAAATTATTTAAAATCACCATTTCTAATTATGTATATGTATTATATCGTTCCTTTTTTACATCATTCAACGTTTATTGGACCTCGGTGTTTGAAGTTTCTCTCTATCTCTCTCTCCAATACACGCTAAATGGCGCGCTATTCAATACGAATTTCATTCGGAATAATTGCTTTCAATCTCATCAAAAGATCCCCCAAAATACTCGAAATCGTGCAAATACATGTGGAAATTGAGGTCGACCGAGAACTTTGAAAATAATCCCTTATCACAATTATTACGAATAGTTTCGGTAAAAATATCATTATATACTGTCAAATTATAATTATTATTCGAAATGACTGAAAAACATTTGAAAACAATATTTATCCTCGTTGCTTTCGTCATAAAAACACTTTTTTTTATATCAACGGCATACCTACTCGAAATTTATCGATAAATTTATCAACAAATTGTTAATGTACGTTACTAACTTAACGAAAATTAATTATATAATTTAAATCGAAACCAGCCAACTAATTAATATTTTGATTTTATTTATTAATGAAATTTGTTAATGAATAAGTTCTCAATATTCACAATTTGAAATACTTCGTAAACAAAAAAACCAACAACAATTACAACGTGAACCATCGATAATGTAGAATTTTCATCGGTTACTCTCGTCGCCCCCTAGCGACCGCGAGATGCGATAAAGTCGCATCTCGTGGTCCCATTTCGCACACATTTTCGTATACATTAGATTTCGATTCATCTCACCCACCAGAGCTATTTTCTCCGACGAGAAATTTTCCTACCCGCTTTTGCTTTTGCTTTTCCCTCGTTGCTGTCACTGTTAAAACGTATTTCCTCAGGTGGAGGTTTCAGACGAAGAGCGAGTTTACAAGCGACGCGAGGGTGAGAGCGAGAGGGAGCTTTTCTCTTTTTCCCGGGCATTAATTATACTAATGCGTTTCTTTTGCCGTCGGGGCTGCTTCCGTGTACATTGCCTACTCTCACTTGACTTCGCCGCACGTACTTATCTCATCTCTTCTCACGTCCAACCTGACCCGTGTAATATATATATATATATATAGAGGAAAAATTCGTCACAATATATATATATATATATATATATATATATATATATATATTGTGACGAATTTTTCCTCTTACCCCGTCACGTCTGTCTCACCACCCGTGTAAGAGGCGGATTTACGCCTCTGACGACCGCCAGAAGAAGCCGGATTTAATAATTATCGAAGAGGAGACGCCGCCAATTTTCAGTTCATGATTTTCCTCTCCGCCGATGACGAATAGTGCATCGAACGCCGTAGTCCGCTAATCACGGCGCTCCCATCGTGTGGAGTTCGGGTTGGACGACGCGGGACGCGGCGCTGCATTTTGAGTTGCCTGGTGACATTTTAGTCGTGGCCCAGCCGCAGGTTCAGGGACGCCGGTCCTGCGAGGCGAGCCTCCCGTTCGCCCCACGAGCGTTGGCCAGCGAGAGGAGCGAGGAACGGGAGGACGAGATCGAACATCGGTGCGAGAGAAAAATTCATCGGCAAAATCGGACTGTTAGTCTAATTCAAAATACTGGGGGAAACAGTCGTATGGAGTGGGGGGAGAGAGCCGGCGAGCGTCGCTCACGCGGCCAGAAGCCGATAGTATTCTCTTCGATAATAATAGTAATTATAGTAAATAAATTTATTATTTATTCTCATTTATTTTACACTTCTTATATATATATGTAAATATACATAAGAAATATAAAATAAAATAAAAATAACTGTTGATAACTATCGCGGGGTAAACGTTAATCTACTTGGCCAGATTTGTTGACTCGCCGGCAAAGATACCCAGATTTATAGCTCAAGGAAAAATTAATTGAAAGTCCCGGAAGTACATGCACCCGTGTAAAGAGCGAGAAAGACAAAAAGAGAGAGAGAGAGAGAGAGAGAGAGAGAGAGAGAGAGAGAGGAAGAGAGGAGAAGGAAGCAAAGCAAAAAGAAATGTTCTTCTCCGAAATTCGGTCAGTACCGTTCGTATTGAGTTTCGACGATCTCTTTCAACTGGTTTTTTATTTACATAGAACTTTTGAGGGAGCTCATCGGTTCTCGATATTAACGACGAATTGGAAGCGTATACGAATTCCTATTTCCCCACGTTTCTCACAAAGAATCATAGAATCGTAGAGAGATTTATAAAAATTTCGCGTTTTTACATAATCAATTATAGGTACTCGTTAACAATTATTATATTATACATAATTTAAATTACCACAATGTAATTTAATCAATTAATTAATTAAATATAGCTCAGCTGTATATCTATATACAGACATGTGTAATATTAATACACGATAAAATACACGCTTGTAATTGATACGTGCAAAATATTTCATGAATTTGCCGAACGCGCACCTATCGAGCATCGCCTTTTCCCGTACGTGATGGAATAATGGCTCGAGCCCGTAGAATTTGCGGAATTTTGGATGCACACGTGTACACGTCGGCACGTATTCGAGATTTTTCATCGATGTATGGATACCGCAAGCTCGCATATTATCGGGGAGACCTGAAGAATATAAGGATATTCGTGTATAGAATTTCGTCCCGAGTTAAACTATTATCCTATACGTTGTATTATTAAGGCTCATACATATATATATATATATATATATATACCCTCGGCACAGACCTATATATATATATATGTATATATATAAGAGGCGTAGGTAATACAATAACCAACCTGGAGCATTGTGCTCGAAAAGTGTAAATATATATATATATATTTACACTTTTACACATGTATATACGTATAGTGGGCGACCAGAACATTGCTCGGAACAGTAACCTAATAGGTTCTCGTTGAAATGAGGAAGAGAGAGAGAGAGAGAGAGAGAGAAAGAGGGGGGGAGAGAGAGAGGGACAAGAGAAATTGTCGTAGATTACAGCGAAGTGGCTGTGCGCAAGCACCCAATGAACGGAGTAGAGCGTTCAAAATGAATTGTTCTGTAAAACGCCCGCGAGTGAGCAGCCACGCGCTTACTAAAAACCTTGATTATACCACTGTAACAAATTACGAACGATTTAATATAGAGTCGGACGAAAAGAAAGAAAAAAAAGAAAAACAAAAAACAAAACAAAAAAACACACACACTCCGGAATAATTTTACGTCTGAAATTGTTGCGGTCGTAAAACGTGGGTGGTTAATGATAACGTTGGAATTGACACGTTTCGCGAAGTGACTTGACCGACGTCCTTGGAATTGAATTTAATAATAACGATCATCTCGACGTTGATTTATTGACCGAAATTTAAATGTCGCGACAAGTCTAATTTTAATTAAGAAATTACAATTTGAATAGTTGCTTGATAACATTAATTTAATTTGTATCAAAAACAAATTTATTGATTTTAATTTTAATTCAAATAAACAATATAACGTTAAAAAAGCAATTCAATCGAATTAATATTTGATTAAAATATAAACATGAATATTCAATTTAATCCAATTTACGTTAAATTTAATTGCAAATATTTGTTATTCTTATAAAAAAAAAAATTAATAAATCAATGAAAAGTTGAATGAACATTTCTTTTTTCTTTTTTTGTTATTCATTTATTAGTGTCGAAAAGAGCGTGATAATGCATCGTAAAATAAGACGAAGCATAACGTTACGTGGGGGGGGGGGATTTAGGGGAGAATTAGCACCCGGTGCTGAGATGAGCACTGAAAATGAATGTGGGTAATCTGTAAAGTGGCAACCCCCTACCCCCCGCGCCCAAACTTCCTACGAGTAAAACTTCGAAAAGGGAATGCCGAGGGATGTGACAATTGTGACGCACACCTCACAGCCTGTTTCGTGCAAAGTACATGCAAGGCGACAGGGATTCACCGAGGGTTGAAAGACGTAATAAGGGTTGGACGGAAGGAAGTAAAAAATGACGGAGCTTAAAGCACGCTCGATTTATCATTCGAGGTATACTCTCGTGTGAATTCACGGATAATAAATAAATAAAAAAGAAAGAAAAAGGAAAACCACCGCGACTACCACAAATTATTTTTCACTCTTTTCGTGGAATTTCAGATTTCGCAAAAAAAAATCTTTGAAAAATCTCCAATCTATAAATAAACGAGGCTCGGTATCGAATTTTTATAAAAATTATTATAACAAAATTGAATAAATAAATTAATAAATTAATTAGAAATATTGTCTTTCCCTCGATCGAACGAATAAACAAATTACAATTAATTGATGAACAAAATAATATGAAATTATTCATCGATGAAAATTAACGAATTGATAATATTAATTAACGTAACGTTATTAATATCGATGAAATTAATAGCGTTAAATTTTCGATAAAACTCATCGAATCGCATTTATCGAACACGAACACGAACGATACAAAGTATCCCTCGGTAAGCTTTTTGTTCTCTACTACCGGTGTGTGTAAAATTCAGGGTGTAAAGTTCATACGTGTCGATAAACTATAAGCTATCGATAAAAGTGGAGAGAATTTTTTTGCGCGAAGGAGAAAAAAAAAGAAGAAAAAAAAAGAGCGTACGGTTTATCACAGGTGGGTTATCTAACTTCTATACCTACGAGATATCCATTTGTTAAAGCCGCTGTGATAAGACTCCCTCGGGTACCCGTGGCTCGAGTTCTCAAGCTCTGCTCTTCCGTGCGGCCTTTTATGAACGTTTTGACCACACCAACCCCTCCCCCCCCACCCCCACCCACCTCTCCCCCTCCACGACTACCGTAACCCACCGTTTATCATCATCTCCTTTTCCTTTCCTCTTCGCTCCCACACCCGAGCGCGTTCCCAACTTTTTCTTCCCGATTGCCACCGAGATCCTTGTTTTTTTTTTTTCTTTTTTTTTTCTTCTTCGTTCAATGTTTACTCGAGTAGAAAAATCGAGGCGCACAACACGTGACCACGGAAACTAGAAAAGTCAATCAAGGGAAAATCGTTGGATTTAATTCGTCCTTGATCGCGAATGGGATAAAAAGAAAAATATCACGATTTCGTTCGAATAAAATGAAATCGATCCAACTGCGAATTCGCGTCGTAGAAATAATTGGATTAATTTTATTTCGCGTTAATCGTATTTCGGCGATTCGAGTAAGTTGAACGAAAACAAACAAAAAATATATTGTATTTTCAAAACTTCGAAAGAAAAAAAAGAAAAAAATCATTTCTACTATTTTGAAAAATAACGAAACCGAGGATAGGCCGGTGAAATGTTTCTATCGCTCGGTACCGAAACGTGGCTGAAGGACAACGCAGCCATTCGTTTCGCGCTCGTCGTAATAACTATCGGCGGTACGGACGGTTAAAATGCAAATTTAAAAAACCACCGATGACGATGGGAAGTCGAAGAGCACGCGCGGTCGTTTTCCTTTCTTTTTTATCGTCGAACGAGCGTGAGACCGTGCGCGTGCAAATCTCTTCCGAATCCCAACTGGACGATGAAACATGACAGACTTTTTTCAACGTCTCTCTCTCTCTCTCTCCCTCTCTCGATATATATATATATATATATAACTAGAGAGAGAGACAGAGAGAGAGAGAGAGCGAGAGAGAGAGAGAGAGAGCGAGAGAGAGAGAGAGAGAGAGAGAGAGAGAGAGAGAGAGAGAGAGAGAGAGAGAGAGAGAGAGAGAGAGAGAGAGAGAGAGAGAGAGAGAGAGAGAGAGAGAGGGATGGAGGGAGATATACATATATATATCCGGATGACCTAATGGATATGCAACGCTTACGAGGTGCGATTATTGCAGTGCTGCGGCTCAGCGATAATGGCACGTGCGTATACGTTTCTAGCGCTGTATCTTGCGATACGTGACCAGGATACAGGTGGGGACGTTGTTGCTTCGTTACGAGGGAGAAATGGCTTTTGGCGTTTCGCTGAGAATACAGTCTCTCTTTTTTAACGGCGTCAGCACTCAATGTTACATATATATATATATTTTTTTATATTTTCGCATCACCGGAAGTAACGAACGAAACGACTGCCTACATATTTTTCTATTTTTTAATTTCGAAAATTATGATCATTTGATTTATTCGCTATTCTGTTATTAAAGTTTTATTCTTGTCACTATTTTGACTTTGTTTCGAATTATTTTTATCGAATTTTATTTGATTTTATTTTGTTATTTTTATTATTGTCATTATTTTCGAGTTTCTTTTTTTAACTTATCTTTAGATATTTTTATTTGATTAATTCTATTTGATATTCGTTACTATTTTGAGTTTGTTTTAAATTATCTTTAGGATTCTTCGATTTGATTTATTTTTGTTTCTTTCGTTATTTTTATTTTCGTTACTATTTTCAATTTCTTTTGTAGTACATACGTTCGTATATATATTTTTTTTTTATTTATTTACTCTTATTTTTATTTGATTCGTTATTTTTCTTTTGATACTTCTTTTTCGCGCGAAGTTGGGATAAAGAAAAATCGGCGGTGCTATCTTTTTTTTTCCTGTAGAACGGAAAAATGTACACACCGTTTGCATATCATTCTTGTATACAGCAATGGTATGGACGTGCGGCCAAACCGACTGTGTACGAACAACGTTCTCGTTACGTACGAAAACACAGAACGCGAGAAGCACGCGCGAGAGAACTCTGCGTTGTGAGCGATAAAAAAAAATCGGACAAAAGCCCCTCTTTTCGGATGAGTTGAATGTCGTGAGCGAGAGAGAGAGAGAGAGAGAGAGAGAGAGAGAAGGGTTGGTGGGAATAAAAAATCGTTCGGGCATGAAAGTCCTGGCTGTTTTTTTTTGCGAGAAACAAAAGAAAAGAAAAACAAACAAAAAATGTATTCACGATCATTTCTCCGTTGCCGCGATCTTTTGTTTTCGTTCCTTCGTTAGCCTAAAATACATAAAAGATTATTAAATCAGTGTAATTTGACCCACGGAAGAATTTTTATTTCATCTTTTACTCTCTTTTTTACTCTGTTCTTTGAATTATTTTTCGTTGTCGATTCTCGTCGGATTTCTTTCAAAAATATTTCAAATCTCACTATTTCCTCAAAATTAATAATCCCACCAGTAAAGTTCTATTCTAATTTATTTTACCGATGACGCTTGAAAAAAAAAACAATTTTTTTCATTCAACCCTAATTTTGTATCTTTTCTTCGACGATCTCGATAAAAACAATTTTTCGAAATATAATTCATTATTTTCTAAATATAATTACGAAAACGGGCTTAATCGATATGAATAATGGACATCGAGACTGACGTGGAAATATTTTCGTCTCCGTTGCTTTCCTCTTGATTTTACGATGGCATCGGAGAGAGACGAACCTCGTCGTTTTCGTTCGAGACCAAGGGAGATAGGGAAGATACATCGGTGAGTCTCGCGATTAAATAAATCATCTGCGAGATGGGGAATCCTCCGCGTGTCTGGATTTCTCGCGCTCGATAATCTTCATTATTTCGCAAGCTTCCGGGCTTTCCGACGTCGATCGAGGGTCGCGAGAAATTCATATATATATATATATAGCCAGACTGAAATCTATATATATATATATATTTCATTGTCAATCTAGCTCTATATATATATATATATATATATATATATATATATCGATGAAAAGGGACGGATTCCTCTGCAGCTTCGCAAGAATCCTGGGACAAAACCGCAACGTAGCTTGAGACCTGACTGGGTTTTCCGGATCGACAGAGAATGTAGCAAAACCAAGAGAGAGAGAGAGAGAGAGAGAGAGAGAGAGAGAGAGAGAGAGAAGAAAATACATAGAGAGAAATTATAGGTAGCACGCAAGCAGAGACGAATGAGACGAACCGAGAGTTCCCGGGTATCACTCGAGACGACGTTATACACATAGAAAGTGGTTATATATACGAAGTGGGAGAAAAGTAAGAAGATATTTAGCAAAGAGAAAGATTGAGAGAGAGAGAGAGAGAGAGAGAGAAAGATGGTGAGATAGGATGAGGAATGGGAGAGAAAACGCAAACATCGACGTACCTATATAAACATGCACCTTCGAAGGGGATGCGGATTTGTTTGATTGGAAGAAAGTTCGAACGAATCGAGACTAGAATTGATTTCACCGAGCTAAAACGACCTCTAATCAACGTTCCATTCGATAAGAGTGGAACAAAATAATATCCCGCGATAAACGTAAATAATAGTAAAAAAAGAAATTTCGTCGAAAACTTAATTATTAAATTTTGAGATCGTTTTGGTAATTTAAAAAAAAAAAGAAATTTCCGCTTTTATTTTTATTTAAGACCGAATCGAGAGAGCGAGAAAGCTCGATGTACATTACTCGATGATTTATACCGAGGGACGAAAAGGGGCGGTGGTTTGCTTTGATCGTTTTATTTCGTTCTTTCTTTTCTTTTGTTATTTATTTTATTTTATTTTATTTACAAAACGCGACGTCGGTAACAGAAGTCAATTCACGATTCTTTCCATTCTATTTATTCATTATCAAACAAACAAAATCTATTGCCTATCCATCAGTGAAAAGCCGGACAGCCAACCGGGGCAACAAGGCTGGGGCGACATTGAACGCGAATGACGTCTGTCGTGGCTGCCAGTGGTAGTAATGGCCGAGGGTATATGCCCTGACAAAGCCTCGACTCGCTCGTCATTCTTTTTTTTCTCCTTCTCTCTCTCTCTCTCTCTCTCTCGTACAACACACTCTCTTCTTTCTCGTTCTCTAGCCGCTTCCCTACTCTATTTCCGTAACTTTTACCGACTATTTTTGTGGACCTTACGGTATAGACTTCGACCACTCGTTCTACTTCACAGCCCTGAGTGTGCCTCGTACGTATGTTCGTATATGTGTGTGTGTGTGTGTGTGTCTGTGTATGCGAACTATCGACTATGTATGTAACACGAAGAAAAAAAATCTGCAAAGACGACTCGAAGCTTGCTCGCTTCGCCCGCTATTTTCACTCATTTACCTCTGTCACAAACGCTCGATATGTCAATAAAAAATATTTTGTTTAATACGTCGTTTTTTATTCCGATAATTTGTTTTATATAAAAATTATTCTTTCTAAATTCGACGAAGTTAAATTGTTTCTTTTTTTTTTTCATGAATATGCAATTTATACAATGAGGAAAAGTTGCGAGTTGTTTTTTTATCGATTCGAGACAAGTCGATTAAACATATTTAACGTCACGTATATATATAATAAATCGGTTGGATTTATTGTACGATGTGATTTATATTGTATCACACCACGAATTATTTACGTTTTACCGTGAGTCGGTGGATCACATTTTGGCTATAGTTTAATATCTCTCGGTTTAGTGTTGTCCGAGTTTGGTACGTACTTGGCTCGTGTAACACGATACGTATCGAAGCCTCGATGAAGACTCGCTCGTAAATACTTCGCGTCTTCTTTACTATATATATATATATGAGTCCTGAACATTTCAAAGTTTGGTCCTATATATGTGTGTGTGTGATCGAAAATCGATACATATATATATATATATAAGATCAACAGTAGCGAGAAGAGGCAATATAAACGTAATGCGCTTACCGAACATATATTCACTCGACCTTTCACCCTAAATTGCCCGATTAACTCATCGCCCAATAATCTCCAATATTTCTCAAGTCTGCTCGAATTATCGAGAACATTTTCTTCCTATAATTTTCGTTAAAATAAATTTGTGCAATTATCAATAGTTTATATATTTCTATAATTTTCTATGATCTCGTAATATGTTTATAATCCTATAATCAATCTGTTTACCTATAATCAATTTTATTCTAATTTCTATAATTTTTAGGAAAAATAATACAAATAAAAATATCGAAAATTATAAAATTTCATAAACAAAAATAGATTTATAAAATTGTATAAAAATTCTAATTCCTCGTTGGTTCCTGATACAAAAAAATTCTATTTTTCATCGATCGTTTCAGTTAATTTAGACGAGTTTTCGAGCTCCTTCTACGTCTCAATTCGGACTGTGCACATATTAGTAAATCCGTCAAACCTATTTGATGTAATTTACATATAAACACGTCATACATGACACAGCAGTAAACTAATCGATTATGGCTCATTGACTTCCATATATGGGCACTCCTCTCACACACACACTATCTCAGTTTTCATTCATGGACAAGACGAGACAGCCTAATCGGTAGGCTCGTTTGGGTTACCAAAACTATCGTGTTTAAACGAAGAGATGGAATGAGACAACCATTCGCGTCGGGACTATAACGTTACGATGGTCGCGTCATTAACTCGCGAACTGACCGAGCTACGACCATAGTCCTACTTATGATCTAATACTACACTCAAATACACTTCATCGCGTATATATATTTACGCTAGGGGTTAGCTGAACAACGAGTAATTGGAGCGAGTTGATTGCAGCCGGTTATTGACTTTAACCGTATAGGTACCAGACAAATATATATATATATATATATATTTATTTATTTTTCTGACTACCGGTTATCGAGCCTATTCGGAGTTTCATGACATCGCGTCAAAGGCCAAATGGCGCGGCCACGGACGGATGGATGAGACAGCCGGCAGGGACAAGCCATGACCACTTAAACTATGCCCCATCTATATATGTATATATATATATATAGTTTCCGAAAAAAGCCCGACAAATTATCGATCGAAATTTCGCTTCGAGTCTAACGGGGGAACGAACGGATAAGTGGTTTTAATTGCATCATCGGTATCGATCCGTTGCTCCTGTTTGCCAAAAGGTCGAAGGGGAAATTGTCTCTTCACCCTTCTTTATCGTGACTGTACATATTTGATTGACTGCCGTGTCGAAAAGTCATAAAATAATGAAAATAAAGAGGAGATTGTAGCGAGTGTCGAGGGGGGGGGGGGGGGGGGGGCACGTTTTTGTAACAACGCTCGTCCAAGAGCCATTTCTGCGATTTCTAAAAACTATCCAGGAAAAAAATATCAAGTGGAACGAGGAACTTGTGATAATTCGAAAATGATTCAACCCTTACTTTATCAATTATATATTTAAAAAAATTAAAAAATAAAAAAAGACAAGAACGATAGCGATTTCGTAACATTGGAAGATTTTTGCTAAAAATGTTATCAGTGCCGAAATTTCTATCGAGGGTGGGGGCAGGTTTATGCAAATTGTTGTAAAGCCACGGAGTGAAATCGATGCTATGTCTGGCAAACAATGTATATTACGTACGAGAAATGTCACTCAAGCGCAGCAATTGGTAATGACGACATTGCCCCCCTCCCCTCGTCTCCTCGCCGGCCCTTTCCTCGCTCTCCTCGATTGTAATACGTAGCACAATGCCAGACAATATTCCCATGGAGCATGATTGACGCTCGGCTTGAAGATAGAACGACGCGGCGCTACGTAGGTATAGGTACACATGCCTGTAACGAACCGAGCAGCAACAGATCCGACTCTCTCTCTCTCTCTCTCTCTCTCTCTCTCTCTCTCTCTCTCTCTCTCCCCCCCCCCCCCCTCCCCCCGAACTCTATCAAACGTTAAACCCTATTATCATATTATTCCTCGCACACATGATTATCATTATTGCTGGATAAACAAACAGAGAACGAAACTGAATAAAAAAAAGTTTCCCTCTTTCAACTTCATTTATATATAAAAATTGTCTTAGCTTTATATATAATAAATGAAGTCGATGAATAAAATAATTGTATTGGATTGAAAATTGAAAAAAAAAACATGAAGAATTAAATTTCATAATAAAATAACGATTATTCACTCGACTTTTTCAATTTGCATAATAAATTCGATAATATTAAAAATGATTTATCGTAGAAAAAAGAAACGAACGAGACGAAAAAAAAAAAGCAAACAAAATTATCGTAACGTTTTTAGCAATGATCAAAAATTGTTTCAAATTTATTTAACCAGAGTATTTTAATTAATTTTATTTACTCTTATTGGCCAATAGGATTTCACGAGACGAAATATAATATTTCGTGAAAGTATTACGGGACACGACGCGTTGCCTCGGTGTCCGACAACGTCGAGAACGTAAAACAAAAGAGAGACGAGAAAGCGAAAGAGACGTCAGGAACGAGGATGAGCGCACCGAGTGAATTTTCTCGAATTATCGGACTTATCTACAAATCCTCGCTTCCACAAACCATGATCCCCTGCTCCCCTCCCCCATTCCTCATCCTCCTCCTTCTCTTTCGTTTCGTCGTTTCGTTCAAACATCGTTGAAATTTCGTCACTCGTCGTTCTCTTTACGCGCCAAAAAACAATTGACCAAAGTCGCACGAGCGACAAACGACTCGCCGGACCACCGGTAGGTTTCTCGAAAACTTTTTCAACCCCCCTCACCACCCTGAACAAAAAGTATAAAGACGAGAGTTTTCCTTAACCTTCTATATGTATATATAAACTCTTATGTATATATATATATATAAAATATATAAAATATATAAAATATATATATATATAATATATAAAAAATATATATATACATATATATATAGAGACTTATGTATATTTATATATTCTATAGTTCTCCTAGATAATACCATGGACGTAGACGAAACACAAGTTTTACCAATGTACATAGTTTGAACATGGGTCGAAAGTTACTTATATATATATATATATACATATAGTGAGAAGAGGGGAAGGTGGCTGACTCAGGGAATGAAAATGCCGAATAAAAAAAGAATTTCGTAGATGAGGCGAGAAAATGCGAGCGCGATGTAGTATTTCCACTACTCTGCTCAGATTTATTCAACCTGTCATATATATATATATATATATATATATATATATATATATAGTTAAAAAAAACAATTTATATATACGTGTGGGTATATATGTATATATATGCACCCACGTAAAATCTAACGTATCGGGGAATGGACATATTTGCGTCTAACGGCGCCGCCAGCCAGCTTAATCCCCCCCGCGGTGATCCCTTCGAGTGGAACGACGAAAGAGGCCAGAAGAGAAGAGAAGAGAGAGAGATAAAAAAAAAGAAAGAAGAAAAAGAGAAACAACGAAAAAGGATCAAACGCGGGCAAAGTTTATTTAACAAATCCTCCGAAGAGACGCGACATTCGTAAAAATACACCCCCACCCATCCCTCTCCAGACCGCTCGACTCCCTCGCGCCACGCTTAGGCAAGTTTTCTCGCCGGACCGCCCTCTGGCGGATTAAAATTGCTTCGTCGCGCGACCTCCCCGTGAGTTTCTTCCCGCGAAATGGTTTCTCTCTCCCTCACCCTCTTTTCCTATATGTCTCGATAACTCGTTCAGGAATAAATATTTGTTCGCTATTTTAATTATTTTTCTTTTCTTTTTTTTTTTTTCATTATCGTAATTCTCTTTCTCTCTCTTGCTCGCTCACTTTTACAACCCGTTCGTACTCGAGCGACGAAGATATCGCTCGACGCGATTCTCGCGGAATCGAATTTCTCCCACATCGGGACTTTCAAACGCGCGACCTCTCGCATCGAATTCGACCCCTCTGTGTTTCAACGACCAATGCCCTCCCCCCCCCCTCCACCAGCGCACAATCCTTCGACAAACGCTGAAAAAAATTAATACCTGTTGTACTGGTTGACGAGTACGTGAAAGGCGCGAAATTTATCGTCGTCTGAGACGCGTAAAGAGAAGAGATAAAATTTTGAAAAATAACGGACAAGCTGGAAAATCATAAAGACGAACGTCGATAGAGCACGAAAATTTGTTTAATTCTTCTTCACGATTTATCGTCCCTCGTACGGTAGCTTCTCTCGCTCGCGAAACGACGGGGTTTTCGACGAGAGAATATTTTGTATTATTCTTTTTTTAAATATAAACAATTTTTTCTTATTTTTTTCACCTATTTTTTGTCCAATTCTTGTTTTTTTTTTATGACTAGTTTTAATTCGTATTTACGTACCGAAAAATTGTCGCGGTAATAAATTAACGAACGGGGGGGGCAGTCGTCGTTGAATTCTCGCGGCAAATATATATTTACGTCATGTTTTTCACGAAAGAAACGCCAAACTGGCTTACCGAGGTGGAATTTTTTGTGTGTGTGTGTTTTTTTTTCTTTTTTCTTTTTGTTCTGGAATTTCAGAATTCGGTGACAAAGTGAAATATCTAACGAACGCGCGCCGAATTTTTAACATTTGTAGAAATGTCGTGAAACAAGCGCGACGAATGAATTTTCACGACATTCATCACGGGGGAGTAAATTATTTCCGGTGGGATGGAGCGGTCGTCGAACCGGAATATCTCGGGATGCAGCGTTAAATACCGTTTACTATGCATATATCAATGTCGTCTCCGCGTTTATAACTAGATATGTATAGGTAAATATGTATAAATTACGCATATATATATATATATATATATCTGCGAACGTACCACAGGACATTTCGCGCGGATTCGTTTGCCGCGACGAGAATCCAATACGTGCCAAAAATTATCGAAATACTTTGCGATAAGTTATTCATCATTAGAAATAAAAAGAAAAAGTCTAAAATAATTTGTGGATTTCTTAACACACTCGTTTCCTCGTCGATTTTTTAAAAACTCGTTAATCCGTAAATTGCGACGATCGATGTGAATCCTGAAATTGGCGTTGATCTAAAAAAAAATTATAGTAATTTTGATCGTTTAAAAAAGAAAAGGTTGATTTTTCAAATTCGTTCCTTTTTTGTTGTTTTCAAATTAGCAAAATCCCTATAATTTTTTTAGATTAACGCGAATTTCAGGATTTTCATCGCTCGACGGAATTTAGGGAAAACGAATATAGAAAATTCAGGAAAATTTTGCGAACTAACGAGATTCGATTATTTTTCATATTTACGATTGGCAAATTCGCATGGAACGTCCCACGCGGAGACAAATGGTGGATATCGCTTTAGGCGGGCTACGCTACGTAAACCTCGTGAGTAGTGTGCGACGGTCGGAGGATGAGACACGCAGAAATTTACCATCCAGATTTCCCGCGTCCTCTGTCCCTCCCGCAAAACCGAGAGAATTGCCTAAGAGAACGAGACTACGATAATCCATTGTTTCTCACGACAATGCAAAGCGCTCTCTATCTATCTATCTATCTATCTATCTATATATCTATCTCTCTCTCTCTTTCACTCACTCATTCACCCCCCCCCTCTCTCTCTCTCTTACTCACTCGCTGCACGGACGGCGAAACAAAGTTTCCGCTCCGCTTATTTCAATCTTCAAATTGGAACGGTAGCATTGTCCGCGAGAGAATTCATCGAGATATACAATGAGAATTTCTCGTATCTGGCGGCTCGGGAAGCTCTTCACGCTGCCGGTAAATGGCAGCGTACCAGTTCAAACTCTTCTACATATCACTATATATCTATATATATATATATATATATATATATATATATATATATATATAAATATGTGTGTATGAGTGTGTTGAGTTTATGACGTACATACGTTGAAGTACTCAGAGAGTAGATGCATTTCGTGATAAGCTGTGAATGTCGATCGATTTAAAACTTTCGTGACCTCAAGGCCACTTCTTTGTTTTATGGTCGGTCGATTTTTGTGTAACTTCGTTTTTTTGAGATTCGAGACAGGTCGAGATAACGACGTTTTTTTTTTTAGTTTTGTTTGCTGTAATTTGGGTATAACGAGTATGAATTATTTTTCGTGCTTCGGGATAGACTTTGTTATTATTTTTGTTAGCTTAATTACATTTAGCTCGCGAATTTATTTAAAATTTCGTGGAATGGTTTACTTTCATTCTTTGCCAGGAAAATTGTGAAAAATTAGGAACGCGAGTGTCTCATGTACGTAGATATTATTCTTTTTTATTGTTTTTTTATTTGGGCATTTCCAACGTGCATTCTTTCGGGTCTCAACGGTCCATTCCTATTTTTCCTTTTTTCAATTATTTTTCACGCTTCGAGATAAATGGGTAGAATTTTTTTCAATCTTTAATTCTCGCCGGCTAACGATCTTTTGAGCAACCGTTAAAGCTAACGACGCGTCGTTCGTGTCTTTCGCTTATTTCATAATTTTTTAATTTTTGAAACAATCCGAAAAAATTCATGAGACTTCTTTTTGAACCCTTAAATTTATTATAATAATTTGTCCGATTGGAAAGACAAAAAATTTAATAACAATTTCATGCAAAATATGGGGACGTGCAGGGATTTTTCATGACACTGTTTAAAAAATCATATCTCCTATGATTTTTTAAATAAATTGAAAAATCCAACGGCATTTTTTCATTGAAACAACACTCTCTTTTAGAAGAAAAAATATGAAAAATTTCGGGGGTTAACATCGAACCCTTATTTTTCTTTAAAAAAAAAACAAAAAATTTTTAATCTTTAAAAAATCTTTTTTCGAAACTTTAAAAAAGTCTTTTCTGAATCTTTAAAAAAGCTTCAAGAACTCACCGATTCGAAGTTCTCGCAATATTTCCCGATAAGTTCGCCGTCGCTGTAAAAGATCCGAAATCCGCTGGGGGGGGGATGGTTCGCCAAAATTCACAAACGAGCGAGGGTCCCGAGATGTTCGAACTCGCACCTGTTTTCGCCCGAATGAAAAACCTAAGAAAAAGAACCTCTATTCATACTTAAGAAAATATTTACCGTCTGAAATAAAAACATTTGCAAATCGGCCTAATTACGAAAATATTTGTGAAAATCGTTGTGTGCGCAAAATCGGTCGAATCTCGACCTCGTCGCGCCCAAAAACCAAAGTTCCCCAAACGAAAATTAACCGCGATCTCGAACTTTGTAATTTCCCCATCTTTTTCATTCCCTGCCTCTTTCAATTTCCTCGAAACTTTTCGTCGCGAATGAAAATAAGAAAGAAAGAAAAAACTTCGAACCAGGTTGCGAGAGTGCCAATTTAAAACTGGAACCTGTACGAGAGAGGGCAATGAGTAACGAAGATTTTACCTTGGAAATTCCGTTTACACGTGACGACTTCCGCGGGCGAATTTTTTTTCTATGTTTTTTTTACCCTTAATTACATTTATCTCGGTAATTTATTTAAAATCTCGTGGAATGGTTCTTTCATTCTTTTACCCGGGAAATTACGAAAAATCAGGAACGTCGATGTCTCGTATACGTGTATATTATTCTTTTTTATTAATTATTTCCAACGTTTATTATTTCGGGTTTCTGCGGTCAATTTCTATTTTTTCCTTTTTTGGTAGCCTTTTCCTACTCGCTACTTCGGTCATCTAATATAACTTGCCTAACTGCAAGAAACTCGTATCAGGTGCTTTTGATCCTCTCACTATACTTTTTCTACAGAGTATCATCGTGTAGAAAAGTGACCATCCCCCTCAACGATTCGACATAACAGCCAGCATACGACTAAGCGGTCACCGCACCAAGTATTGGCAACACGAAACGCTGCTTTTAACTTCGGGGATCACCAGAGCCGCACGCTGACCGCGTACTCATCACTGACGATTAAAATACTCGTATATATATCGTTCATACGACATACAATTCATACGACATACGACAGTAATAGAACCAACAAAATATCGAGGCGTGTTCATTGCTGTTTTCATTGCAGTATACTTATATATGCGCGCGCATCGTTTTTCAGCTTTCGTGCAAGGTATAAAGACGTCGGCCTCGCTCGCGGTGAAAATTCCATATAAACGATAATCACGTATATACACTTTCGACTCCCGTATCTACCCCCACCCCTCTGCGTCTACGCTACCGCATCATGCAAATGCTCGTAATAAAGTTATCCGATTATAACGAGTCCCTACGTTGTCTTTTTATATTCATTGTATTTTCATGTGTCTCTCCGTTCAACAGTTTTCCTCTTACCTTTCAACAGCTCCTCTCTACATTCGGAGCTTCTTCGTACGTGTTTGTTATTCCCTCGGGTCCTTCCGATGACCTTTTCACACTTGTCGAAACACGTATTCGAACCGTTTCTTTTTCTTCGCTCTTTGTCCGTAACGACGGCTTCAGCGGACGATGTATATCTGGATAATAACACTGGTATATTTACACCCCGTCACACGCGTAATATCGAGAATCGATGTGACTGTCCTAGGCCATCGTATTTATTTTGTTCCGTAACGCACGCAACTGCACCACCGCGACGATGTCGAACAATTTCGACAGACACAACTGACACTGGACGTTTGCTCGATGGCTCATCGGTAACGAATCTTTGGATTAATGCGTTTCTTTCATAATTAACACGCACCCTCTGTCCATAGCGTTATTTTGCGTATGCGATACGTACGCGAGAAAAAAAACCTCATGTTTCTTCTCCGGCGTCCGTTACACTCGACTGCATCCGTTTAAAAACTCGAGATTGCGCTAACCGCCGCTAGGAGTCGCCCTAACTCAAAATTAAGGCCTATATAGAGTCTTTACGTACTTATAGATATACAGGACCCGTAATACCGCCGCCATCTATCGATATTCATTTTGAATGAGCGTATACAGGAATAGAAACAACGCCGTTGAATCGAAAGATTGCGAATAATCTTATAATGTTGACAGAAACATGTGATTGCAAGCGGTAAAATACAATCTGGTTCGCGCGCTTATAATACGTGAACCATGTAATGTTTAAAATGTTTGACCAAATTCGCGGCACGGGACGAAGAAAAGAGGCACGCCGCGTCATGAGCATCCACTCGCGACGACTGCCAACGGCGAACTGTCCCGCGGCGAGAACTCTTTGAAACAAGAGCGTCGGCGATGTCGCTCGTATATATATATATACACGCAAAAAAGCGATAAAGCGGTGAGTGCGATATATAGGTATGTACATCGTGTCGTCTCGTGCATGCTTTTCTCTGTTTATATCGCGTCGTACGGTCACCTTACTACACGTATACGTATGTTTTCATTGAGATCTGGCGATCGAATTGACTTAGTCGGCAATTAGGATAAACGCTGCGTGCGTCCTTGACCCTCTCCTAACCAAGCATCGACACTACGTTGGCCACACACTTTATTACTTACTCTAGCTTGCTACTCCTCCGGTGTCCTTGCTTCGCGGTTTAATTGCTCCCCCGCGAAAATGGAGATCTCTCGATAGAGCGAGGGAGAGTGAATGAATTCGACGCCGTTGCGGTCTCTTGTTGTGTGTACGAACAACAAACACATACACATACGGTCGAGTTGACGTACGGGGGCTGGGCGGAAGAGCCACCATACGAAACTATCTCGATACCGTATAGTTACCTGCTATCGCCACCGGCGCTCGCATGGCCATAACATGATTATAGAGACTATTACGGGAATACAAATACGTATATTGACACGAATAGCGAATCGCGTGACGGGAAAGTGGCCCGAGGGCCTAAATGAAGCGTCACGAGGGTTGAATTTACCACCCTCGTGACGCCGATACGAGGACAAAAGAAATCGGTGGATGGAGAACGACCCCGAAGAATTTTGCGGCGAACGAACGAACTATGAGGGGGCCGCGGCAAGCTTAAATAAAAGCGAAAAACAAGTCGTAACCAATTCTGCCGACACGATTACATCCCTAAATTTTTCTCTCCCCTTCAATCACGAACATACAAAATATACTAGACTGGACGTCAAATCTGATAAAGATTTCTCCTAAGAAAAAAATGTATATTTTTATTATGCATGTTTTTTTTTGTTTTTTTTTTTTCATTTTGTTTCGCTACTTACTTTCGTAAAAAAATGATTACAGTGCTCAAAGTGCTCTTATACATTTTGTCTCCCTTACTAAACATTACCTACGGGGATGAATACTCTTGTCGCGATATAATGGCAGTAAATAATTAATGACGAGTCAATTATACTTAAAAGAAAGAAAACAAGGGAAACTGTGAAGTTTCTACGTACATTCTAAATCGGATCTGTTTAGCGCAAGACAAAGAGATAAAGATAGAGATAGCATTATGATCGATTACAGGGTGCGAAAAAAAACGACGTCTTCTCACCGACGAGAGAGTCTTTTACACAAATTGCCGACTTATCAAAGAAACGCCCGGCGTTATAAGTACACCAGAAACTTTCAATTCACGATTAATCCATTCGGTCAGTCCACCAAGCGGCTTTGATAAATATCTTGACGAGAATTAAAACGACAAAAAAAAAACGGAAAAACAATTATAAACGATGATGAATACGTGACACGATGATATCGATGAGGCGGTGAAAAACATTCGATCCTCGTCGATAAATTACGAGAAATCTCTTTCGGGTTAATGGCACCTAATATTTAATAAAAAAAAATTATTAATCCTTTTTCTTCGGTTTCTTCGGATTACGCGAGCGTGATTTCGCCTTGCACAGCGGACAGATTGGTGCGTTTCGATGAATTTGTTGGTGACAAGAGAGGCAAGACTTCATGGGTGGAGGTTGTTGCCTGTTCAAGAGAAGAAAAAGAAAGAAAAACGTAAATTTTAGTATACGTTCACAAACGACGCGATTCAGGGCATTATTATACCAAGCGGACTCGAGAATTAGCGAAGTATCGTTATCAAATTAAAATACTGTGAAATATAGCGAATATATAATGCTGCCCAAAAATCGCAATTTATACTTGCCAAGGATATAATGTAAAATCGAGATATACCAGTGGTACCTGAATGTTGGAGCAGGCGGACCGGTAGCGGGTGGCAAAGGCCTCGGTTCAGGTTTGCTTGGACCTTGTAGAGGCTGTGGAGCTAAAAATGGCGTCGAACCACCCGGATGTCCGGGATGTCCGTGGAGGCCAAGAGGCGGCATGAGATCCTCGCCACGAACCTCTACCCTCCACTCGGCCTTTTGCATCGGCCGATCAAAGTAGCTGCGAGCAAACCGTCTACGCGATAATCAAGTTTTCTCACTGAGTACATTTATACACATATTTCGGCCTACGTAAGCGATTGTTAAAAATAAACGAGGAGGGGAAAAACAAAAGAGAGAAAAAAATTGAAGAATTCGAGAGAAAACTAAGGTGATTTTCTTACTCGGGCGATATGAGATCGGTCTCGGTCTCGTACAACTCTGGCAATCTTTCGAGACCCAAGTATTCCCGACGCATTCTGTCGATATCGTGCTTCAACGGCTGATATTCATTGTTGTGTATCATTTTGGCATGCTCCCGGGCACGATTTCGCGCCTCTTCCGCTTGCTTTATCACAGATTCCATCTGTAATTATGCAAAACATTGTAGCGTACAATTTTATTTATCTCCTGGAAGTATTTTTCTCGCTGCGAAATCAAAACTTTGTCTTTTATCCCGGATTCGAGGTTTTCTTTGCAAGCTCACCGCATTTATGTCAGCGTGTATTTGCCTCAGCTCTTCAACGTGTGCCATTTTCTCCTGCGAGAGTAATTCCATCTCCTGCTTATATTCCATCAGGCATTTATCCTCCTGCTCGGTCTGCTCAACTTCCTGAATTATTCTCTGCTTCATTTTTTCCAACTGCAGGGTTTTCGATCTTGAAATAATAACAAGAATAAAATGATAATAAAAACATTTCATATCACAGCGCCACATTCAGAGGGACAGCAGAATTCGATCCTTTGAGCTTATTATATGAGAAAAGTATACGTTTCCGTAGGATCAGTCGTTCCCCCTATACAATGGCTTAAATCCTAAAAGCTCCCCCTCCATTAGGAAACCAAACTATTTTGGGTGCATACTGATAGGACCGAACTCGGTGGGGTGCGAGTAAAGACTGGTGTATCCAGCTGGTTTACACCCTCTTTGGGGACCACGCTTTATCACTAAGAGAAAATATTGCCCCATTTGGTTTCAAAAAATGATATTTTCATATGCATGACCATCTTGAGCGGATAAACAATAATAATAAACATATCAAAATCAAACATAACGCTATATAACACGAAATTCCTTTATAAGGAGATTCTAGCCAGATCTCTTTTTTTATTTTCATTGTTGGTTCTATCGCTTAATAGATTCTTTCAAAAAATTATTTTATCTAACTAAAATAGGTTGACGCTAGTAACGATAATGACAAGGGTACATAATGATACGAAATAGGATTATGATAACAGAAGCTGAAGTGTGATAACGATAGTATTTAAAGTTCCATAAATCAATACACACATAACACAGGGGGCAGGTGGTAGGGGTGAAGTGAAATTTATGTTGGTTTCCATGCTGTTTTTTAATATTTCGACATACCTGATATCCTTCAGTGCCTCCAGCTTGGCGAAAATGACAGTAGCATCAGCGGTCGACATTGTACACACTATTATTATCCCGGTCTATCGTTCGCTGCTTTTTCTTTCACCCAATAATACACAACACGAGATATGTTTTATAGGCGCGAGAAAGTCTCACCGTGGAGCACGATATTTCGCGACTGTGTTCGTCGCTATCGTGGATGGAATTGCTATTTGGCATACCGAGATTCTGTCGTAAACCGCGATATAACTGGCGTCACAATCACAACATAAGAAGCTACCTTTGGGTCGTGACATCGGCACAGCATCCACGGTAAATCACAAACACTCTCATATCCAAAAGGATGAGAGCTCGCTCTCTCCCTCTCGCTCTCTCTCACTCTCGTCTCGAACGGCCTTCGGCGAGTTCAATGAGACATCGTAAGCCGGTTCTCAGCGTCACCGTGCAACCCCAGCGGCGATTTTAGCGTATCGAGTTTGTAGCTTTCTTTCTTTTTGTTCTTGTTCCTCGTTTTGCCTCTCTCCGAGCGCCGCTTTGTTCAGCATCAGCGCGATGGACCAGACGCAGCCATATCGGAATGCACCATTACCACAGTCGTTCGTTCAACTGCGTTCAACCACCGCACTATCATTCGTCGCACGATACTCGAGGGCGGCAACTCACACACTGAACGATAGTTCGGTGCTCCGTGCATGGTGTCGCTACGAAGCGCCGAATGTGGCGCGCAAGTCGCGCCGCCATCTTTGATCGAGTTTCTCTTCTCATGAAATTATATTCTTTCTATGGACGGAAGTCTTTAACCCATGGGCGTACAAATATATGGACGGAGCATGGATATAGGAATATTCCTATATCCATGGGTCGGAGCCTTTTTCCGCGGGAGCGAAGCCTCAAGGGCGAGGGGAATGAAAGCCTGCTGCAGGGTCTGCTGTAACGGATACGATCGACCAAGATGGCGGTGGCAGCGATATCTATCATATCTATATCGATTATATATATAGGTCAAATCTGATCAACCAAGATGGCTGACACGTGTTTCCTCTTCACGGATATGGCTTCACCCCCCCCCCCCCGCCGCTACAATAAAGGCACTTATTTCCATGGTACCGCTGCACCAGCTACCGGGTTCTACATGGCATGAAATTCTGTGGAAGTCGCAAAGCCAACAACCTATATTTTGTATGCCTTGATACCGGTTAATTTTAGGCTCTTTTCGACCGGCGATTGGACACCGACTGTATAATAAACTATTAACGGCCATGATTGTGGCAGGCTTGTCTCGCGTTCGAAATAGCCGCTGGACCACAATGCGCCAGACCCAGAACAAGCAACTAGTGCCACGGGAGGAGTAGGAAACAAACGGCAAATAGAGTCTACCAATCTAGTAATAATGAACTATGGTACATAAATGACAATAATCTGAACGTTTGAACATTTGAACCGCGTAGGAATAGTACTATTCCTTCGTGGTTCGAACATAGAAGGTGATAAAGACTGAACGAGAGTAGTACCTGTTGTACGACTGTTGGGAAATGAAGACATATATCTATATCTGTTGTTCAATAGCAGTCTAAAGTTTAATATTCCTCAAGAACTAGAGTTAATGTGGTAGTAAGATTCGTCATAATCGCACCATCCGAATGAATTCGCGAGAATTTCAGTGTCCGCTCGCTTTGGAAAGAGGCCGAGATATATTCGAGAAAATATCTAGAAAAATATGAATGCGTTTAGGAACATTTTTGCACCATCGGCAATTTTTATATTCTCAATGACCGTATCTTAAATCATTTCAGATATTATTACGGCGACTCGGATCCGGAAATTGGTCGCGTCTATATCACGCACGCACGCATACTGATGTGTAACGGAAAGTCGAAAGAAGCTTCGGATATAATCAACAAAAACATGGATCTCGTCAACATTCTGTTTAGTCAAAATCCCGAAGAGATAAAGGAATTGCTCGGCCTTAACATCGTCCAAACGTTGTATTTTTGTATTTATTATAAATAAAATAATATTGATAGCATACGGTTTATTTCATTTTTTTCGTGTATGAATAATTATGGCAACTTCTATGTCTTTGTAGATTTTTTAAGTGATGTTACGTATATTTATGCCTATAATAGAAATGGTATTCAATAAGTATTTGCGGGTGGTTAAAATCGTAAAAATGTCGAGTCAGCATTGAAATTATTTTTCGTTAAAAATATTTTCAAATTGGAAGGCTCTTTAATGGCGGAGTTACAGTCCCAGCCAACTTTGAACCTAGCGGCAAATTCTAGCAAGCAATATGCACGAATATTTCAATGAAAAACATTGTAACGTTCGTCAAGCTGAAGAAAGCGGGCTCTAAAAAGCGAACAGCGAGATTAAGATAAAGATAACGATATATGAATCATGCTCCCACAACTTCGTAGAAAACAAATTTGCACGTTGATTTAACAGCACCTTATTTTTCTTTAAAAAAAACATACAGTTAAATAATCTTTTTATCGATAATAGTTTCCGAAAGATAATTTGTTGCATCACTTTCGAGTTCGTAAATTAAAAATTCAACCTTCGACATTGTTGAACTTCGTTTTTTGTTTCGTTGGCATTGAACGCTCGAAAACCATGCACAAGAATGAAGCCAAGGACTTGTTCCACGAGACACTAAAAACCTCTCCAATTTGACGAGCATTTCGTTTAATCTTTCATCGTATCTGCACCGAAGTCGTTCGATTCTCGCCGAATAAAATCTCTTGATCTTTTCTGGCGCCAGCGAAGAGTCTCATCGTCTACACGGATCTTTTGTAAACAGATGCACCTTCGCAAAGCTGAAAGTCGTAAACACAGAAAGATGAGAAAAATGCGAGTAACGAAAGAGCAGAAACGAGGAAAATAAGAATTGTAGAAAAATATGAAAACAATGTTGCGATAAAATCTCGATTGAAAAATAAATAAACGATGGAATTATTTGTAAACAATCGGCACACGTGTCGTCATTTCTGTTTTCTATTATTGATAACGTGACTATATATTTTATGAGCACTATATAAGATTGGCTTAGTCGAACGACAAACAAACAAATTGCAATCAATGCGACGACGTATAGAGTGAGAAACAAATGTTGCTCATCGGGTCTCAAAGCATACTCCCAAAGACGTGGGTATTAGTACAATCCTGATAAGGAAGATATGGGAAGAAACGGACGGGGGTAGAGATCCACGCGAGATAAGCTAAATTCGTAAGGACTCGATAGATCCGTGTGCTCTCGTTTGACCAACACTCGACGAACACACACACAAGCTACGTACCCCGTCAATAATCGTTGGAAAGATTCCATTGAATTTCTATAGATAAGAGGCATTTCGTTTCGTGTATAAGAGGTGTAAGCCTCTTGGATTCTCATCGCACTCTCATAAGTAACGTTCACGAAACTCTACATCGAGATTCTTCGACGTGGCTTTTTACCTCAATCGGTCACGTATGGGTCATGTTCATCGACCAACGAGATCGTCAATAGAGGATCATCAAACCACAGAGAGTCCTGACAAATCAAGGATCCATTGCCACAATCAATTACCACAGCTTCAACGTCGTTTCCGCCGAATTCTACCGTTAATTCCGGTAATTTTTGCATCCTTTCATTGTTTCTCTTCATAATCTCGTTATCTCTTGTCTGCAACATTTTAGAATTCGTTATTAAATAATTCATCGTTCGTACATCTTTGTTCAAATGAAATAAAATTATGAAATTGACTTTATATAATTTTATAATTTCGCAATTTCATTATTTTACTTTGGCTCGTGAAGTAATAATTATAATCAAATTTTAGATACCCTCGGTGAGTTGAAAACAATCGAGAGCTCGAGGATTCTCCTACATCGAGGATTTTTATTTTCGTTCGCCGAACGCCCATCGATCGTTTGAGACCGTATCGATAAAACGCTGCCAAGATGACTGTTGGACTAAGAACCGTGGGGTTAATGAAGATAACCCGAAGTCTTCGTCGTCGTCTGAACGAGAGAATGGGTAAGATGCCAACGAAAGATCTTCGTATTATCATGCTTCTTCGTACTTTCTTGAAAATGCTCTCAATGATCTCGGATGCTGCGAGGATCGTTCCAGACACGTCCGAGTACCAATTGCCCGCTTCCGATCAATCGAAGCGTATGAACGCGACTGGGACGATCGTTGCGTCATTCTTCTTTCTCAAATAAAATCTACGTTCGAAAATTAGTCTTTTTGAGTAAAGTCGTATGATTTAAAAATCCTTCATTATCGCGTGAGTACACGAGAACGTAAATTATTAAGACCTGACAGTCGAGAGAACTTGTTATCTCTCTTGCCGAGGTTGTTGCGCGAATAATAAAAAAAATATGAGAACGTCTCTCGTCGACATCGCATTTGCGTGAACTTTTGTTCTCACGTCGTTCAGGACCAAATATCTGAAAAAAAAGAAACCAATTGTTGAAACTAAATTAAAAAAAATCAAATATCAAATAAATGTTAAAACGTGTACCTGTTTTGAATTTTAGTGAGCGACGATTTACTCGCTGACGGGGAGGAAAAACTCCGGAGAATTCCGGTTGATATCGACACGAATATGCTGAAGATCGGATTTCTCGGTGGTGGAAGGATGGCCCAGGCCCTCGCCAAAGGTTTCATCAATGCCGGTAAATAATTCGTCTCGTTTAACTAAAAAAAAGAAAGTAGAGAATTAAATTTATGTTACTGATAATTTTAGAAAAGAAAAACTCAAATTGATATTTCATTGTACAGGAATGAGCAAGGGCGAAATGATCGTGGCCAGTTGTTTACCGAGCGATAAAGGCAGCATCGATGCATTTGGGGTAAGCTGAACATTATTTTTCTAAACGATTAACAACTAATCGTTCGAATGAATAGCCATTAAAAATAGTTTTCCAAAAAGATGAAAAACTTGCAGATTAATTTGGAATAAATGTTTAAAAAAAGAACATTATTCATCTTTATATTTACTTAATGGCAAAGAGTTACATTAATTATTCTCAATTTTGTGTTTCTTATTATCTTTAACTCTTAACCGAGTAAACTATTTGTAATTATTTTATGGGTGATCCTTTGTTATGTCTTTTTACATTAGAACGATGCTCGTTTAAAAATGTGTATCCCGATTGCGTTGACTTTACGTGGCCTTCAAACAAATCACTTGCCAGATCATCGAATCGAAATTGATTGTACGTGAGCCTTCGCGTTCCTTACAATATAATTTCGTACCTGAAAAACGTGCTGGCACGAGACAATAACGGATCTCGTGATCAGATTAGATATACGTCATCGCACGTTCACCTTAAAAGCCGGATTTACGTTCGTTCGCAATTTTTCTTTATCTAAATTATCTACAAGCCGCGATATATTCTGCGATGCTTATTCGATTAATCTTTCAAGACTCGTTTGAAATTCATTGTCATCGGTGCATATTTCGCCATGGTTTTTCTTCAACTTCCTTCTCTCGTTGTGACCAAGTATTTTAGATAAAAACAAAGAAATCTTCGATAGGCAAAATTACTCTGCACACGTTTTTTGTTATCATCCCAGGAATTGAACAGTGTCATGAGAAAGGTTGTACAATAACGTAGCACATGTAAATATGCAAAATATGTAAAAAGAAATGATAAAGAATTAATCGACGAAAATCCCATTTCTGAAAGAATTATTCGTCCCCAATCGGTTGTCCCTGCTTGTATAGAAGAAAAATGATCTACCTCAAGTAAAGTCTAAGAAGATTGCTCGTTATCGAATTTCGAATATTCGAGAAGCTTCTTCGAATTTCGTAGTGACCATGAACCAATCGTATGACGATGTACAATAAACATGACTAAGATCGTTTCACCGAAATGGAAACTTTTCGGAAACGATACTACAAAACCAGCAATACTATTCTACTCACGATAAAATCGCGTGCCTCCACGTGCTCATTTATGGCTACAGACTCTTTGATCGTACCAAGAAGAACAAAAATCACGTGACTAAACGATAGGAAATTTTTCGTAATCTCTTAATTTGTCCTCGTGAACTGGACATGAGCAAACAATGACGATAAACCGTACGTAAGGCATGGTACGCGCCTACCAGGCATAAACGAATTTTGTTGTCCGATAAGAGCGATAAACTGGCGTCCGATCTTAATCGGAAACAACAAAACCTGTTTACGGCAACTCTTGAGATCGTCTATCAAAGATCCCTTATCTTGATTGAGACATCGGGCTTTCACGATAAGTCTTGATGCGCACACCCACCAACACTTCAACTTGAATTTATAATGGACAGTTTCATCGTCGAGTACGTCGTTATCGATATAAACAACGTCAACAATGCCATAATTTTTATTTTTCCATCCTTTTGTTTTTCTTAGGAAATGGGCTCGAAAACAGTTTTCTCGAACGCACCGGTAGCTGAACATGGAGACGTGCTGATTCTCTCGGTCAAGCCTCAGGTTGTCCCGAAAATATTGCCCGAGCTCAAAGATCCTAAGAAGCTCGTGCTGTCGATCGCTATGGGAATTTCCTTGGACACCCTTGAAAAGGTAATTAAACACATTATCTCTATTTTATTAACGGATACATTATTTCTCGAAAAATATAATTAAAAACGTATTGCCTTGTCTCGTTTCAGGGTCTTCCAGAAGGCACTCCGGTTATCCGAGTAATGCCCAATACCCCGGCGTTAGTCGGTCAAGGTGCGACGGTATTCGCACGTGGCAAACATGTTGGCGAAGAGGAGGCGCAGGTAGCAGAGAAACTCTTCTCCGCGGTTGGAGTCTGCGAGGAGGTCGACGAGAACATGATTGATCCGATCACAGCGCTAGCCGGTTCCGGTCCAGCTTACGTGAGTCTTTTTTCCAGATATTCTACTTCAAATTTATCGAAATTTTGTTCGTGGTCTTCAAGAACATTTTTCCTGTAGGTTTACATGATGATCGAGGCTCTGGGCGACGGTGGTGTTAAAATGGGACTTCCCAGACCGCTGGCTTACAAACTCGCGGCTCAGACGGTTCTCGGCGCTGGCGCTATGGTTCGCGAGACTGGAACACATCCGGCACAACTCAAGGACGACGTGGCGTCACCGGCTGGTTCGACGATAACAGCGATACATCACCTGGAAAAACATGGATTTAGATCAGCCGTTATCGGTGCGGTCGAGGCTGCAACGTTACGTTGTCGTGAATTTAGCAAGAAAGATTGAATATGAATAACTCACAATAATGATCGTTAAAGTACAATCGTCTCACCGAAGTTGGGACGCTTTCCGGGTCTTGCAAAACTTTGAGCGAATTTCGAGAGATTAATCTACAAGACTGCGTCTTACCACTGTATAGATTAGAATTAGATAATTATTATTTTTCTTACACGTTCGTTTGATATTTTTTCACACGAAATATTTTCGTTATTTTGTAGTATTGTCGATAGATTAGTCGCATCGAACTTTTGAATTAAAACACAGGAAGAGAGGACGAGTATAACTAAAAAAATGCCATAGTCAGATATTTAATTATGCCTTCTTTATGTCTAGATGTATTTCTCAATGACAGAGTTATAAATCCTTTTCTGTTCCTGAGTATAATTTGTTTTTTTTTTAAACATTATATACGGAAAATAAAATGAGCGCATAATATGGAAAAGAAAATGTGACTTTGATTTTCTAATTACCGATACGAGCGCCGTAGGGCGTAAATGTTCTTTATTGTTGAAAAAAACAAGTTTCGTAAATGATTAAAGGAATAAAGCGAATTCGAATTTTCAACGGTCTTATATAGAATCCACGTACCTCGTAAATTTAATCATAAAGTGCATTGGCTTCGTCGATAAAGGCTCGTAAGGATAATCCCTTGCTACGACCTGCTCAACTGAGATCATTGTGATGAATTGAAAGTGTTAAGTATGAGATTTAAAATAATCCTACGCTTGTCTCGTACTCCATCCAAAAGTTACACCGGTGATGCGTCAATTTATCTTATTCTAAAATACCGTTAAAAACAGCACGAAGACGGTAACTGTTTGAAAGTTCGAATAAATTAACCCCTTGCCCTATGCGCTATCTGCCGATTGCTCGGGCGATAATAAGCGGGAAGGTTGTTCACGCGTCGAGCCATTTAGTTGCTAATATATGCGTTTAATCACGAGTGAGACTCTTGTTGTTTACGTTTCGTCCGAACGAAGTGCCACGAGTCAGGCTCGTACCTATTTTTTATTGGCCAAATGCCTTACCACGTCTCTCACTCGTCGTTATAGACCAAAGGGTTAACTTTCGAATATTTTCCAACGGATAATTCCTCATTTTTCAGTCAGGGCTTAAGAACTAGATGGGTAAACTTGAAATAGGTCGTAACGTGGAAACCTCCCTATAAGCTTTCATCGTGCGCCCGATTTCACTTTTGTCATGGCTTCGAAGCGTTTTCTCAATCTTTTCTCTCACTGGGAAAACTTCCTCGACTCTGCTCCTCGTCGATACGATTCTTAGCAAAAATTATTTATCCCTCTTTCAGTGTCATGAACAAAAAGCAATGACGTGCATGATCGATGCGACAAGTGCGTTCTCACGGTTTGCCGGTCTTATTACTGTAACCCGAAACATGCGATGTTTTGTTTTTCTCGATAATGGTCTTAAAACCGAGATTGAACTCTGTCTTAAATATGCGCCTGTAGTAGCTCTCCTTAACGATCTCGCTCGCTGGGACTCCCGTCTCCTCGCACTTCTTCACGTACAATTTATGCATCGCTGCGATACTGAGGCTCGCGTCCAAATATTTTTTCCCACCGTGCTCCTTCGTCCCGGACATTCTCTCGGTCGGAAACGAGTTTATATGATCACGTACGAGTTCTCTCACTGCATCAGGTTTTTTCGATTTTGGGGTATGTCTGCCACGTTGATCGGGTCCTATTATACCACCGGGTGATGTTCGCTTTTTGTCCATCGCTATTCTCACGAGTTTCTCAGATATCGAGAATGTATTAAGGAACATTGGCTTGCAAACCGTTATGAAATCTCCATTAAGTAGCAACGAATAGGTGAACGTGACCTGTCGTCGTGTCTCAGATTTCACTTCGGCACGAACCCGTGAACGTTGCTTGGCCGATTCCTTCACTAATAGCGCGATGTACTGCCTTCGTTGTTCCCAGGTACAAGTTTTCCAGAATACCTCGTGTAATTCGCGACGTGACTCCGTGTCTATCTTTTCGCCGCAACGCATTCGACAGTCGCACGTTGGACCGACTACTTTCGCTGGTACTATCTTGCCTAAACGGAGACAAAGAGATGATTGATGTTTGTTTCTTAATCGTAAGAAATGTCTCATATTAAAAAGTATTCTACCTCCTACGCCCACGTATTCCTCGCCTCTCAAACGTGCATTTTTCTTTACATTGACTTTCCATTTTTCAGGGTGTTTCGAGCGATTCACCGACTCGTGATGTTCTTTGTCATTTCTCGTCTTTCGAACGACCTTTGGCTTGGATACTTCAGTCGGCAGCATTTGTGATGTTTGAGGAACGTTGGAAGTCTGTGTCGTACAACCTGAAAATTACAGACGCTTGCCAAAAGAAACTCAATCGTGGAAGTTCGATCAGGGAAGTTAGAGAGCGATGACGGTGCATACGTTCTTCCTGAGGTTGCTGTTGGGGATTTGAAAATACTTCGGAACTCTCTCGCCACCAATGAGCCGCCGTTGGCATTTCCGGTAAAGCACCATTTTCGACTACAGAGACACGGGAAGAAGATAATTTTGTAAAATACAATTATTACATCATCTTTATATTCAATCACCATTGTGCTCACCAACTTCATTTGGAAATTTGTAATAAGACGATTGCACATGTTGTGGCGGAACTTGAACGCGTCTATCGTCGTAACACATATTCATATCTCTTCGGTCGATAGAATTTGTAGAGACGGTAGGACACATTTCCACTATGTCCTGTTCCATTTTAAAATTCATTCTCTATCGATCATACTTCTTTAACCCTTAGAAAAGACAAAAATTGTATATTCAATGGTGCTTCCTCATTCATATATGCATTTGCAAAGTTTTCTCTGTGATTATGCAGTTTTCTTTGTTCGTATCTCGATCACAGGTAATTTATCAAGGATAGGATATCAATTAGGTCTTGAGATATTTTAATCTCTTTGGTATCGATAGCTTGAGAAAAATATCTTCCATGTAAACAAAAATTTCTCTATGGATAAAACATTGAAATTTAGGAGGAGGTTATAAACAATAATACATCGCGTCGCTCATTGTAATAAGCTAATTGTCACTGCCATTGCATAATTGAAGGTTCACGGAGCCGAAAATATTATTTTTGTCGTACCTTCAAAGGTTAGTACATGTTGATCGTTTTAATAACTTTATTCGTCAATAAACTCCAATCTCGTCATGAAGCTGTCATCGCTGTCATACTTCTTCTGATATGCTATATTTATATTTAGTGATTAACTTTTCTCAAAATCCGCCGGACGGACACAACTACCTACTTACAAGAAAACAGAAAATCACTAGGCTCCAGTAGACGGCGCCATTGCCTTATGCCCGCGTTTGTTATGTGTTATGTTTTGCTCATGCGCTCCACACCCGAGCTAGCAATCGTATAGTCTATGCCTAATCGTTCTAATACGGGTGTATCGTGTGTGCCTGCTCATTACTTGGCCTTCGAGGAGCATCGGTTTTTTTTTTGTAATTTGCGCAAAGAAAGAGAAAAACGGATCATACCGTTGGCTTGGCCAGAAAAGAATATTAATTGCTTCTACGGTACAGATTCGTCAACCACCGTGATCGATATCGTTACGGAGTCCTCGCTCCGACGGACGAGGCACGGCTATCTCTCTTGCGTTGGAAGACGTCGAGATTTACCAGACTGTATTTGCCTGGGTGACGCCGGCCGCCTTGGGCCTTGGAGCCTCTCGCTATTATATTCTTGTAAGGCCCACGAGCGCTCATTCCGGACCAAGGTAAGAAACCCAAAACATCTCGCACTACACCCCTTATCTCGTAATAATTGTAACGTTGAAAACAAGAGGAGAAAAGAGTTATGTTCTGTAGCCTCGAACGTCCGAGCATTATGTCCCTGTATTCCGGGAATTTATACCTATATCGTGTAGTAACAGTGTTGGTTTCAGCGATATCCCAGTAGAAACATTGGTCATAATACAAGTGGCACTCGTTATTTCTCGCTTCACGGGAACATATACTGTAATATTTTATTTGGCTTTTAGTCTACAGCATATCTTTGTTCAACCATTTCTCGTAGCTAATCGATCCAGATCCAATCGCATCCTAAATACTCTATGCAAACATTTTCATGTCAAAATCCAATTTGTACACGATAAAGAAAATCCAATATGCCTTAAATGCCGTTTGCCATTTGAAAGTGATGCAACAATATCGAACACTATTGCAGGGCAATCGAAATAAACATCTCCTGTGTACATTCGAATTATTGCACCAAACATGAAAATAGGTGCAAATTCAAACTTCCATTGGTATTTCCTAACCATTTTTCATCGTCGTACATGCTGTGAGCAGGTGGTCTTTTCAATGCTGGCTTCCTTATAGAATAGTCGTTGCAAAACGTGACAATTTGTTGAGAAAGTAGTGCCGGTTCTTATTTGCACATTTTTTTCATTTCCTTGTCAAACAATTTGTCCGAGGTTCGCTTCAATTTCAATATACTTAAAATTTTGTAAATAATTCAAGATTTGCATAATATCATGTCTGTTTAAAGTTATCCGCGAATGACAATAATTCTCAAACGTTATGTGATTATTAAGAAACTTTTATTAAGAGGCGTGGCACAGTCTCGATACCAAGTAATTATAATTGTTCAAGTATCGTCACTTTAAGATTACTTCTAAATTAAAAAATAATGGACATATTTGAAAGAATTCTAAATATAAAATCCTTGGCTCAATTTCGTGCCAAATAGCGATAACGAAGAAAAACATTTCGGAGTTATAGAAGTTTGGTTTTTCCAGCCTCATAACAAAGAGACTCCAACAAATGCACGTATACTCGAACTTATCCTTTCTAAATGTGTATTTTCAACACCTTGGAACATTTAGAATTCATTCGCATTAAAGAATCGACAAATTCAATCTTCTCGGAAGCGTCGCAAGAACTATCATTATTTTCCATTAAAGTCATAAAGGAGTATCGTATAATGGCCCATTTGACTTGTATCTTGATCATGTTTTTCATATCATCGCATTTTGTAAATAAAATTCACAAAATCATTCGAGCATTCAAACGATCCGTACGTGTGACCAAATCTTGATGATTCGATAAGATTTTGCCAACGACCCCCCCCCCCCCCCCCAATTTCTCAAATCTCACGACCTAATATTGCTTTTTTATTCTCAATCATAATCCATACTTTTCAATTACCCTCTGATCTCCAAAGTGCTTCCCATTGACGAGAAAAAAAAAATACAGAACCAAGTACGCGATGCATACTTTCTATCTCCGCATGTCCAAAACCATTCTTTCAGGTCGAAAGTTCGCACTCGCTCTAGTATCCCAGTGCAGTACGAAAATACAAAAAAAAACGAGTTTAACGCGGTTTATGCGCAGTTTGGCCTTGCTTTGTGTTGTGTTCAAGTCGAAAGTTTAATCGAACAATGAGAGAGAAAGAGAGAGAAAGAGAAAGAGACCAACCGAGTCTTTAATCGAGCCGAAAAAGTCCGCGAAACAAACAAGAAAACCAAAAAAAAGAAAAAGTATACATTTTACCTGTGAAGAAGTTCAGTTTAAGTATAAAGTATAATGCGAGAAACGAGCAAAACAAAATAAGAAACACGTAAGAAACGAGCAAAAACAAAAAACCGTAAATGAAAGTTTCGAAAAAAACCAAAGAAAAAGAAAACAAAATGTGTAAAGTATATGACGTGGTTTGGATAGTGCGCGTTGCACCGTCGAGAGCGATTACTGCACGGTCTCTTTTCGATACAGGTAAGCCCCTATGCCGCTGCTGATGTAGCTCTTAACGCTACATTCAGTAGGTATGTTTACAAGTTTAATGCAATATCATAGAATTAATAATAATATAATATATATTTTTTTCATTATTATTTTCTTATAAATTAAGAAACGACTATGTCCCTATTTTTGAATTTTTCAAACAAAAAAAAAGAAACAAAGAAAACAAAAAAAACCAGTAAAGACGCTTTTTTTTTTCTTCTTTTGCCGTGATCTTCGCGAGGCCGCTTCGTCCTCCTGAAAAGCTGACGTTGTTGTAGGAAAAATTTAAATCGAGCCGCTTGTTCACAGGCTGAAAGCAAACAGAGAAACTCCTCATGTTGGACTCTGGTTCAGAGAGTTCCTCCTCGGAGGGTTACAACGGACATCGAGGTCGCGCGACCACACCGGACGAGACACAGTCGCAGTACCAGATGCGTTATCCGTCGCGCGGTGAAAGAGGATCATCCGCGAGCGTCGCGTCCTCGCGTGGCAAATCGCCACGATCACCGCCTGCCTCGCCTCCTGCATCACCGCCTGCATCGCCTCCAGCCTCGCCACCTGCCTCGCCACCAGCCTCACCGCCTGCTTCACCTCCTGCCTCGCCTCAATCCTCGAGGCCCGCTTCGCCAAAATCACCGGCTTCGTCACGATCCCGAGACAGTTCGCCAAAGTCACGAAGCGTATCACCGAAATCTTATCGTTCGGCTGTTAATTCATTGGACTCTCCGCGATCCGATCGTAGCTCGCCTCAATCGCCCATCTGCGATGCCAGATCTTATAATTCCGGTCCGTGTTCACCGAAGTCGAACGCCGGTGGTAGAGCAACGCCAAAATCATACACATCCGGTCCTATGTTACCGTCGTCGCGAGATCATTCGCCAAAATCGTATAGAAACAGCGAGTCGCGTCACAACTCGCCTAAATCACCCGTGTCGGGACGCAGCACGCCAAAGTCTCCTATGTCGGGTAGAAGTTCGACGAAATCCTTCAAATCCGGAGGAGTTTCGTTAACGAACGAAAAACAGGGAAAACGTTCGTCGCATCGTTCGCCCACGGCTAAGAGCAATTCTTTCAACGAACTCGATGGCGAACAAATATCCGACGGTGATATCGACGACGAGCCCGAGCGAACGAGCAAAACTAAGGCAACGCCTATGAGCCACGGCGAGGATTTGTCGGACGTATCTGATCTTGATAGCATGGACGGGGTCGAAGAGACTGGACCGACGCGAGAACTTTCCCCGGATAGAGATCAGGTGAAAAGTCCAACACCACCACCAGCGGAATCTCCCAAAGTCGAAAAGGAAGAAAAGATCGACGTTCCTGTTGGACTTACCGAGGAAACCGAGCAATTGGATTTTGAGGCTGAGGGACAGTGGAAGGACGAACGCGAAGAAGGTAAATAAGATTAAATTTAAAAAGGTACAATTAAGAAATAACCTTTCACGCCGGAGTAAAATATGTTTGATGGCATGTTTTTTATGAACAGGTGAGACGGAAGTTCCACCGCCGCAAGACTTTAAAGAACTTCCGGACAATGACACAAATGACAAAGATAAAGAGGACGAGAAAGCTGCTGCATCGGAAGCGGGCGAAATCGATGACGAGGAGGACGAGGCTAAAGAGGACGGTGAAAAAGTTGAGTCTGAGCTGGAAGAGGGAGAACTGAGCGACGGTGAAGATGCTCGTCCCGAAGAAACGGAACCGAGGCCAGTTTGTCGTTTCTACAATCGCGGACAGTGTACATGGGGCGTTAGCTGTAGATTTTTGCATCCTGGTGTAACCGACAAGGGAAATTACACAATGTTCGATATGGTAAGGCCAATGGCTTATCCACCGCACGCGGGTGGACCGCATGAATTCAGACCACACATCGAGAGACCTCCAATGGCAAGACCGCTGCCCGGATATTCGGCTCATCCTCATCCGCCTAAAGTCGAGGAACTTCCGGCCGAATCAGCGTGGGAACGAGGCTTGCGACACGCCAAAGAAGTGAGTTTTAACCTTGTGATAAAAATGTCTTCTTCGTTTGTTTTTCATTGCCTTCATTTTTTTTTCATCTTGCATGTTGCTCGGAAAAAACAATTCTTTCTTGGTTTTTTGGTTGTTGCAGATGATGCGTAAAGCCAACAAACGCAAAGAATCGGATATGGACTTTGAGGAAAAGAAGATGAACCTGAGCTTAGGTCAAGATGAGTTAGAGCGCGAGGCGGGATATTACGTAAGACCGGCGAGTCCCGAGCCACCTGTTGAGAGATGGCCACCCGTCAGAGAAGTATCGCGAAGACCACCACCCCCCAGGATAACGCCGGAGCGCTATGTCGAAGATCCTGAGGCATATTATCCGCCAGCAGCACCTCCAGAATATTATGGGTATAATTTTATCAATTTATGGTTGTTTTTCGGTCAAACTAAAATTGATTTCTATATCGTTGATAAACATTCAATAACTATAGAGTGATAAATGACCTACGTGCTTGATTAAGAGAACACATAACGATCGATGGTTATCGATTAGCTTTGAACCTTCGAGAGTTCGAAAATTTCTAACGTTACGAGTTTGAAGTGGTCGGGATAGGAGAGTCCAGTACAAACCAGAACCACGACCGGGGCCCGAGTATCGAGAACGTCTCGATTATCATCCAGTGCCTCGCGGAGTTGCTCCGCACTCCGTATCACCACCGCCACATCCGCGAGAACGCGAGGGTCACAGAGAGCGCGAGCGTGAGCGCGACTATTATGAGAAATACGAGAAGAAGCACAAGAGGCCTTCGAGGGAGGTGATAGTCGAACGCATTCCTCCGACGAAACCATGGCGAGAGGAAGAACCGCCACCGGTCGAACGTGGACGTGGCGACGAGTGGGCAGATCCTTGGATGCGTCGCAAATCTCCCACTGCCGTTCGTCGTAATCCAAACGCCACGAGACGAACACGAAGACAATCTTACTCGTCGGGTTCGTCATATTCTACAACAAGGTAACGTTAAAATTAAATTTTCATGACAAATGAAGAGAAACGTTATAAGAAACGCGAGCAACGAACATACGTGAGATTATTCTTAATTGCAATTTTTTCGAAAAATCGGATCTCGTCTTGTTTCACACCGAATGGCAAAACAGAGAGCAAATTTGTATAATTGTTTTTTCAGCTCTAGCCGCAGCTCGAGCCACTCTAGCTACACATCTTATGACTCTCTGTCCAGGTCCCGTTCTCCATCCCCATCCTCGCGACCACAAAGGAATAACAAAAGCAAACCACCATCCTCGCCGCCACCCCCAAACCCGACGATCGTCGCACCACCCCCGCAACGTGGTGCGATGCTGATGAATCCACCCGCTCCATCTCCTCGTCCTTCCAAAGGCTCGATTTCACCGACAACCGGGACACTGCATCGTCGCGCCGGTCTCAATCCTCCAGCCCCGAATCCATTAATCGCACAACGACATCACGAGAAAACCAGGGACAAAGCTGCATTAGCGGCGGCTGCTGTAGCCAAGGTCATCAAGAGTCGATCGCGATCAAGGTAACGAAAGAATTTTTCCTCCTAGTGCTTTATTCAATTAGCTCGATTTGGACGAGAGGCTATCCCTCTCCTCTTCGAGACTAATTTGCACGATTACACGGATCACACGGGCCTTACAGATCTTCTCACAGTAGCTCAGGATCGGAAAGCAGCGGAAGTAGCAGCGACTCGAGCGAATCCAGTTATTCATCCTCGTCGTCGGTCGACGTACGTCGACGCAAAGCTTCGTCACCGCCGACCTCGCGCAAAGACTCGAAGGGCATCGACGCCTTGAAACTCAGCGGCACAAAGCAACAGATAAAACTGACGCTCAAGTCATCATCGAATAATCCTCCACCGGTCAAGAAGGTCGATCGTAGTGCGACCATAGCCGGAAAAAAGAGACCTCTGGAATCATCGCCACCGTTGCCAGAGAGCAAAGCAAGTGTGGCTGCAGCCGCTGCGAAAGCTGCAAAGAAAGCTAGCTCTCGTCGAGAAGAGCTGCTTAAACAGCTTAAAGCCGTTGAAGACGCGATCGCTCGTAAACGATCCAAGGTATAAACGAAATACTCGTCAACGGATTTACAACAAAACAAAACAAAAAAAAACGAAAAAATCGTGGTAAAAATGGTAAGAAAAAAAAGAAGATGAAAAATGTGTATAACTTAGGTCGCCGTTGCATAACAAATCGCTTGATATAAGACAAATGTGACGTCGTAATAGGCTACAATTACAGGTTAAAATAAAGAACACTTTGTTTTTAAGTTTCAGATCACTCTCGATGATCTTTCAATGTTCGCCTTTGTTGGGGACATTGCCTCTGCTTCTCTTTTTTTTTCGTTTGTTTTCTCTTTTAATACAAAAAAAATAACATTGAAGGTTACTTCTGATATAATGCACAAAGCTTGTTCATTGGGACGAATAGTCCGTATTTGCGTTAAAATCGAATTGCGCTATGATTAAACATTACGCCACCTACGTCTAAGTTTTGTAGATATTAAAAAAAAATGCATAAATAACGGAGAGCGATGAAAATACTATACGTTATCGAAGATAAAGAGAGACGATAAGGTAACGCGCGACGTTTTTTTTCTACAATCGCGACGCTAATAGTCTTTTGAAATACTGCAATGTATGAGTGAATTTTGCTCGTTCGCAGATCACTCGATGATAATTTAGATGGAAATGGCCGTTGCTCTAACAGCTGCGCTCAATAACGGATTAGGATCGGGCTCTTCGGTGAGCATCGTTACTTTGGTCCATTCTCGTTTTTTGTTGCTTTGTCTAAGAGCGTCGATGACCGCTTGTATGTAAAGACCATCCTCGAAAGTCGCAGCCAGCGATACGGGCTCTTTTATCCAGCCTCGTTTATCTTCCACCGGCTGAAACGCTTCTCTCAGAGCTCCGATCATGTTTTTCAAGCCCTTCACATAAGGCCGTGGTATGGAGTCGGCGATGGACGGAAATGACGCGTCTTGAAGGTTTTCTACGTCACGATACAAAATTTCCTCGCCGCCGTTTCGACAACCGTGCAAATCGCCACCTCGCACGAGAAGATGACCTTTAGGACCGCAAACGAGAACTTCTTGACTCAGTTGACCTTGGAGATGATTGCTCAAGGTCGCGGTTACGAGAGCGCCGCCCGTTAATTCCATTTGAAAGCAACAAAAATCGGGTGACGTTACGTGACGAATGCCATTTATGTGCTCGGTCGTTCTCGTGAACGTTCTCACAACCGCGTGTACTCTCGAGGCTTTTTGGCCTATCAAGTGAAATATCAGGTCTATGACGTGACTACCAACGAGAGCTAATATTCCACCACCCATTATGTCGTCGCACAGCCAGTCGTAACCTGAAAGAAGGAAACGGCTTGTAAATATCGTATAATCGACGAAGTCATTTTTTTGTATAAAAAAAATCACTTGCGCGTCCAGCTACGAACCATCGTGCAGCAAACTTCCCATCTGAACTCTTACGTCGATGACCGTTACGGGACCACCCAAATATCCATCCTCCAATGCATTTTTCATCTGTACAAATGCTGGCAGAAATCTTAAACTGTGATTTACTATGCTGATCAGAGATGGATAGTACTGAGCTGCGCGGACCATTTTCAGAGCTTCGCTCTGACTTAGACCCGCAGGTTTGTCACAAACAACATGCTTTCCTATGCCCAATGCTTTCACGGCGATTTGAGCGTGCAGACTTGGTGAACACATTATGAATATCAGGTCGACATCTTTTCGTAACAAAACATCGTCAATTCGGCTCGTGTGAAATGGAATATCTAGATCGGACGCTAATTCGGCAGCCTCTGTCAAGGTACGTCCCCAGACGGCCTCGATTTTGAAACCTTTTTGCCTCAAAAATGGTACGATCACTCGAACGACGCTACCGGTACCAAACAGTCCTATTCCAGGCAACATTATCATGCAGAGTCGTTTTTCTCAACACTCTCGTAATGGATACTTGTATTTTTGTTGTTTGATTTTTGTATTTTTCAACGAAGACGAGCCCAAGATTCATGACAATAGGAAACAACGACGGGAATGGTTTTCACCGACCGAGGACGTCACTCCATACATCGTGATTCTTCAACGGTTTTTATACGTTTGTTATGACAATAATTTGTCACAACGGCATATTTGTTCGATAACCATCAACGTAATTGTTTATGGTTTTACCTGTATCTCGAGTTTGTTGCCGTTGTAAGCTTTAAACAATATCCATGGATCAAGCAATACACTCAGAAATGAATATTAAAGAAAGATGGCCAAATAAATGTGTCGCTCTGCCCTCTAGAATATCTAAAACTAATTCCGATGTACCAGAGATACTGCTCTTTGCAACACACCCCGGTCGAAATAGTAAGAACATTTTTGTTGCGTATGGCCAGAAAGTGATAACTTATGAACTTTTTGAAAAAATAAAAAAATGTTAATATATAAATGCTATAATATGAAATATATGCAAATAACAATGAGCGGGGACTTTGGCTGAAGATTAATGTTTTGCCAAATTACGCCACATAGCAGCGCCACTGTCGACCATGTCGAAAATATTAATCGACTCTCCCCTATACTCATGCGTGTTCCTTGCCTAAACATCTCTTTCCGATAATAGCGCCAACTCGAAGCGTTTTATCACGCTGAGTTTCGTACAAAAATCAGCTTTAATCTCGTGCATCCTCGAACATTAAGGCAAAGTATGTTATTCGTTCGAATCTACGGAATTTCGGGTTTATCGTGAACACTAATTTTCGTATTATGAATTATCGTAATTCACTTATGGCATGGCATATTATTGACGTATCTCTGTGAAGATTTCGGTGTCTTGTGTGCATTGTGATATTCTTAAAATCAACATATCGTCATCAACATCATCTTATTTGCAACAACGCGTACTTCTAGTGTTATTTTCAATCGCATTTTTTTCCGTTCATTTGACATCAATAAACCGTGATATGAAAGTGTTCGTGACATAACCTCTTTCGCAACAATTGAGGGAATTACAAACTTCCCTAATTAAATGAAAATCTATCGATGTATCGCTGCAAAATATTATCCGAGTTTTCGCAATAATCATAACCTACTTTTATCGATAATCGCAGATGTTGATGCCCAAGAAGAACCGTGTCACTATCTATGAGTACCTCTTTAAAGAGGGAGTGATGGTTGCCAAGAAGGACTACCATGCACCCAAGCATCCCGCGACCGAACTGGACACTATTCCAAACCTCCAAGTGATCAAGGCTATGCAGGTATACATATTTTTCTTACCACTCAAAATTCAATATAACTCGAGACCGTTTTTCCAGAATTTAAAGTTTCGCCTCTGTTTCAGTCTTTGAAATCCAGAGGATACGTCAAGGAGCAATTCGCATGGAGACACTTCTACTGGTATTTGACTAATGACGGTATCGAATATCTTCGTGCATACCTACACCTTCCCCCTGAAATTGTCCCGTCGACCCTCAAGAGACAGCCGAGACCCGAGACGGCAAGGCCAAGGCCCGCTGCTGGCTTAAAGAGCGAAGGTTCAAGGCCTGCTGAAGACCGTGCTGGATACAGACGCGGACCTGGTGGACCCCCAGCCCCAGGGGACAAGAAAGCAGATATTGGACCTGGTACCGGTGATCTTGAATTCCGTGGTGGTTTCGGACGTGGCAAAGCTCCCCAATAACTGATTTGTACGATTTAAACCGAAAATAAATGTGACACCGAGTGGCGTTACAAAAAAAAACAGCATATAGTTATATTTCAATATATTTAAGAATACTGTTTTAATACAATTTTAATGTTTCCTATACGAAATATATCTTTTTCGGCTTAAATATCAATATCTAAATGTTTCGAATCGATTCAATTTATCTAAGACAATCAAAGAGATTTGTCGTGAATAATATTTTTCACGTATTTAAAAGTGATTACAATTTCCGGTCGTTATAGTAGTAAAACTGGCCGCTGTCGGTTCTGGAGCTGCAGTCGAAATTCACCATATTTTACATTTTTTAATTGGTATCCATGCTAGTACGCCTCGATCAGTTGTTCCGTGTTTACCTTTAAATATTTAAATGAGAAATGTCTTTTTTTTATAATTACATATCGCCAGTAATGAGCTTTGGGAGATATAGTTCATAAAAGCTGGATAATGCCAGGGGACTTGAGTAGTTCACGTCCACCTGGAAAATCAGTGATCACGCTACGCTTTCAGTCAGATTCTAGGTTATAGCCGTTTCTTATGTGACAGGAATACTTGCTCCGTAACGACAAACACTACACAATGCAGGTAAAAACAGCGTAAACAATGCAGTCTCTGGGGGACAGTACTCTAGCCGGCTTTGTACAAAGTGATTTGTCGACAGAATTTGGCAATGCAATTACTACGAAGTCAATTGCTGAGACGACAAAATCGACAAAAAACAAGGATGAAAGTGATATTTCCAAGTATTTTAAGGACAGTCTTGTATTCCTGTCCAAAGATTCAGACAAAGAAAATAATCGACCAAGCACTATCCTAGAGATTGTGGGAAATATCTCTGAAATTGCAAATCGAGTAACAGCAGGGTTACAAGTCGATATCGGGACCAAATCCGTAGCAACAAAATATGCCGCAAGAAAGGAAACGATACAGACTCAAACGGCCAAAGAATTTAGTATAAAATCTAATGATGACCTTGGCACGCTTCGAGTATCGAACACATCCGATAAACGAATAAATTATTCCAAAAATGATACAGCGGTGGCGACCAAAGAGAATTCTTTGTTGAGTCGCTCCGAACAAAAGTCATCTCATCAAACAACAACGAATTCCACTATAGAAATTCCCTCCATGATATGCACCCTTGATCGCTGCAAATTAGTATCCTGGGGATTGCCACTGGAGATTCTTCGTAAATACAAGGAGCGTGGTTTAACGAGTATGTTTCCTTGGCAAGTCGAGTGTCTCTCGAATCGCGAATTGCTCGAAAAAAATCGCAACCTCGTTTATTCCGCTCCAACATCGGCTGGTAAAACTTTGGTAGCGGAAATTCTCATTATCAAAACTGTTATGGAACGTCGTAAAAAAGTAATTTTCATTCTTCCGTTCGTCTCCGTCGTTCGCGAAAAGATGTATTATTTTCAAGATTTGCTCTCGTCCAGTGGATTAAGAGTCGAGGGTTTTATGGGTGGTTGCGCACCTGCCGGTGGTTTCGCAGCTACGGACGTCGCTATAGCGACCATAGAAAAAGCTAATTCTCTCTTGAATCAATTGATGGAAGAGGGCAATCTCGTTAATCTGGGTGCAGTCGTCATCGACGAGTTACATCTCCTCGGTGATCCTCATCGTGGCTATTTGCTCGAATTACTGCTGACAAAATTGAAATACATGACGCTTCGAGATGAGCTGGTTCACGTGCAGCTCATAGGCATGTCCGCGACGCTTCCAAATCTCGCGCTTCTGGCAAAATGGCTAGATGCCGAACTCTACAAGACGGACTTTCGACCGGTACCCCTTAACGAATTTTGCAAAATCGACGCTACGATCTACGACAATAAAATGAACAAAGTTAGAATTTTGCCTAGCATACCTGAACTTTCCGTCGATTCGGACAATATTCTCCAACTCTGCCTCGAGACGATATCCGACGGTCATAGCATCCTTATATTCTGTCCAACGAAAAGTTGGTGCGAAAAATTGGCTCATCAAGTTGCCGTGACGTTCTCTAAATTGGGACGTGAGAATACCTTGATCGGTGATACACTCAGGAAGCAATTGAACACCGAGGCTATAATGGAGACCCTTGAGCAACTGAAACGAAGTCCAGCTGGCTTGGACGAGATACTCAGAGGCACTGTATCGTTCGCAGCAGGTTTTCATCACGCAGGCCTCACTATGGACGAACGCGACGTTATTGAGGGAGCTTTTCGTTCCGGAGCGCTAAGAGTACTCACAGCTACGTCGACGCTGAGCAGCGGAGTGAATCTTCCAGCGCGAAGAGTAATCATTAGATCATTGATGTTTCATGGGAAACCATTGGACACTCTCACGTACAGACAGATGATAGGCCGAGCAGGACGTATGGGCAAGGACACAGCAGGCGAAAGTATACTCGTCTGCAAGACAAATGAGACCAGAGCAGCAACGACTCTACTTTCGTCCAATTTGCCACCGATCGACTCCTGCCTCGAGGGCTCGAAGCCACTCATACGAGCGCTTCTCGAGGCTGTAGCGAGTGAAGTTGCGTATACAGCAAATGATATAAAACTCTATACAAGATGTACATTAGCAAGCGTTACAAACAAGGATCTCATCGAGGAATCAACGAAAGAAGCGATAAAATTCTTGGTCGACAATGAATTTTTCATGCTCCAAACGACTAAGGAAGGAGATGAAAGATGGATCGCGACGCCTTTAGGTAAAGCTTGCCTAGCGGCTTCCATACCCCCCGCTGACGGTCTCTTCCTATTTGAAGAGTTACAAAAAGCTCGAAGATGTTTCGTTCTCGATACGGAGCTGCATGTAATTTATCTAGTCACTCCGTTAAATTCGAGCCAACTGATAGGTCAAATCGATTGGTTCGTTTTTCTCGACCTATGGAAGAGCATCACAGAGAGCGAACGTCGAGTCGGTCAGCTGGTCGGTGTCGATGAAAATTTCCTCGTTGCTGGAATTCGAGGCACGTCAAGAACCGGAAAGATACTCGATGTGCACAAACGTTTTTACACGGCTCTGGCTCTTCACGAACTAGTTCGCGAAGTTCCGCTGATCCAGGTTTGCCGGAAGTACGGATGTTGCCGTGGTGTCATACAGAATCTTCAACAATCGGCCGCAACGTTCGCTGGTATGGTCACACAATTTTGCAAAAAACTTGGCTGGAGTTGTATGGAATTGTTGATTGGTCAGTTTCAGGCGAGACTGCAATTTGGAGTTTGTCGAGAATTGTTGGATCTTCTGCGATTACCGATGCTCAATGGTCTTCGTGCGAGAAGTTTGTACAAGGAAGGTATCACATGCGTTGCCGAATTGGCAGTGGCTAATGAACTCGATGTCGAACGCGCGCTTCACAAAGCTCTGCCGTTCGAGAGCGGCAAAGAATTCGATGGTGAACACGAGGTCGAAGCCGCCAGGAGAAATAAAATGAGAAGCGTATTTGTCACGGGTAGAGATGGTCTGACTCCTCAAGAGGCGGCTGCGATTCTGGTACGCGAGGCGAGAACGTTAGTTCAGAATGAACTGGGACTAGACGAGGTACAATGGAATAATAAGCGAGATCTATCGACGGGAATGGATAATAGATCTAAAAGTTCCAGAGAAAATTCCAATCTAGTGGAACAGTTTTCCACCTTGAATAGGCAAAGTAAAATCGACGTTTTCGCCAAAGTTGTTAGAAGTAATAGTATCGAAGAGATTGTCGCGAAAATTGACGATAATCGGGAGAATGAAGTAAAGTCAATCATAATGGAGAGTGGTCCATCGGAACAAATTGCTGAAATACATTCAGTAAGTCACGAACCCAAGGTGCACATAACTCATTCAAATCAGCTATCCTCTATTGATAATAATATCGATTTAGTTTGCAATGCAGATATTCGGTTCGAAGACAGTTTTCAATATACCAATACCAGAAACAAAAATCGTACGATAGAAGAAGCTATTGGATCAAATACTCCCAAAGGGATTTCTAACGATGATATAGTCCAATTCGTATGTACCGGAAGTGAAATAAATCCGAATGAAATAGCTACTAAACCACTGACTGGTGAAGAAATTTGCGAGGACGATATCTTCGATTTTACAAATACCGGGAATGCCATTAATACGGAAGAAAACGTCACCCGTAAAAATATTCAAGATGTAATTACAAAAAACAATCCTTCGAAGATTGTAGATAATCGAAATGTAATTCTTCCAAAAGGAGATGTCTTTGAGTCAAGAAGTCACGAACCAATGTGCAAAGAAGATGTTTTCGTATTTACTGGCACTACAAGCAGGATGGATCTTGGAGAAAAACTGCTTGGACTCAAGAACAAAACACTGGCTATAAGCCCAGCAATTTTACTGAGGGAATCATTCGCGAATGAGCCGGACTCTCGTAGTCCCAGTTTGTTCGGTGATAGCATGGATGTCGATAGCCAGGAGTTTAATATACTGGAACAAAACGTCATTGATTCTCTCAACATATCAGATTTTAGCGAGAATAACAAATCAGGATTCGTAAATACGCCGAAAAACAGAATGTCCGACGGGAAGAAAACGGATCGTTGCAGCAGTACCAGAAGTCAAAGAAGACTCTCGTTAAAAAATACGAATACCCGTCGATCACCAAGAATATTGGAATTAAAGAACAGGAGCAAGTCGTTGGCCTGGGACGATTCTTGGAATAAAACGAACGGTTTTATCGAGATGGTCAATATGTTGAACACCACCATTACTTTGAGAGATTTTAAGACTCCGCAAAGGTCCAAAATTGTTGAGGAAAATGAAAAAAACTCCTCGAGAATTCTAAAAGCCTGTGGCGATGATAGACTGACTCCGAAAAATCGTACAACGGAATTACAAAAAATACCGCAAAAGCGTAAGTTAAGCGAACCGAGTCTCGACAAATCTTCGACTTCCGGTTTATTGAAATTCGCTGCTACGCGAAAGTTGTCCGTAGACTCGAACAAATCGGATTCCGACGATCTTGTCTTATCTTCGCAGAAAACAGCTCTTTCATCTAACGTCATGAAAAGTCGCACAAGATTCAAGCAGAGTCTATTACGTCAATCGAATACTCAACGATCTACGAGTAAGGCGCATCTTCGAGACAAACCAATGAAAGAGAATCTTCGTATTAACGATGTGCTCTGCAACAATCGTAACATTGAGATCGTTGTATCGAGCTCTGACGAAGAACTACCCGTGAAACGAACGAATCCCCTGACGAGATCCAAAAAGATTTCGCCCGTTGAAAAACCTTCTTTACACAGAAAAGAATTGTTAGGTGCGGTGAATAAAATAGCCGTCGATGATACGAGGAAGAAAGCTTCAAATTCGATGCAAGTTGTAAGCGTGACGGTCAATTGGGCCAGATTTAATCAATTCAAGAGAGATTTACAAAAGAGGGAAGATATCTCGTTAGCCATAGCAGGCGAGACCTTTCTTAATGGCACTACAAGCATCGGTACGAAGATAATTGGCATAACGGATATCGACGGCAGGAAGAAAACGAAAAAAATCGAAAATTGTGCTTATGGCAATAAGAAAATCTATGGCATTGCTGTTTCTTGGGACGGAAACGTAGTTTATTATATTTCCTTCGATAATACACACGGTGAATAAAATATGGTCGAGTTTATACAATATTATGTACCATTTGCCGTGTTTAATATAATTTGTTCACTTTCTTCACAGAATCAAAGGTACCGGTTAGAGAACGATTGGATCTTATCACGGAAATGCTCAACAGACCGGATCTTACTGTACGATGCTTCTCCTCCAAGGAAATTTATAAGATCCTGTACAATTCTTGTGGAATTACGTCCTCGTGCCAATTTCTCGATCCAAAAACTGCCGACTGGTTGCTCGACCCGGATCGTTCGGAAAGAAACTTCAACGTTCTTGTGCGACACAAGTTTCAATATCAGCATGGAAATACTAATTGTCTTATTAATGAATATTATAGTTTATAATTCGATCCCAAACAGATTGCAGATTATTTGACCGAAGCCCAATCTATGGTACAACACAGTGACTCCCATATCGGCAGGGCTGGTCCTGGATTAAACGTAAAAAGTGTAACATCTAGTGGCGTTTATGCTACCACCGAAGCCGCCCTTACGTGGCATCTTACCAATTCTCTGACCATGCAGCTAGAAGTGCGAAGTTCGATGTTGTTGCAAACCTTCAGAGGTACACAATTTTTAAAATTTTCGTTGCTATTGGGTTTTTATTAATTCTGACGATAAATGATATTTGCAGAAATCGAGATGAAAACGCTAATGCTACTGGCTCGTATGGAACTCACTGGATTGGGCGTGAATTTCAAATCTCTTCAAGAATTGTCCGATGTAATACAACAAGAAATGTCCCAACTGGAGAATAGAGCATACGCACTCGCTGGAAAAACATTTAATTTCTCCTCATCGAAGAGTGTTGCTCAGGTAATTTACACGCTTTCATAGAAATCAACGCTGCTCCTTGGATTGTACATTAATTGTTCCATTTTTCTCAGATTCTTGGATTATACAAGGGGAAAAAAGCATGTACGAAAAAATCAGTATTGGAACATTGCGAGAATCCAATATCTCGTTTGGTCATGTTTTGGCGAAAATTGAGCACAACGCAAACAAAGGTAAATAAGATAATGTTGGGGAAATTTGTTGAGATTTCATGTCGCTGAAAATGTACTCATCACACAGGTCATTTTTCCATTGTTACGTTTGGCCGAGAGCAATTCGAGAATTCACGGCAACTGCGTTACCAATACCGCGACGGGAAGAGTTTCGATGTTCGAACCAAATTTACAAAACGTACCGAGAGACTTTAATTCCCAAGACGATAGCTTTGTAATTAGCGTTCGGATGGCATTCGTACCTAAGCTCGGTAACGTTATGTTGTCTGCGGATTATTGTCAATTGGAACTCAGGATATTGGCGCATTTCTCCAAAGAGAAAAATTTATGTAAAATATTACGAAAGGAAGGCGATGTATTTAGGAATATCGCGGCTCGCTGGTACAACATTGCTGAAGAGAATGTAATAATTCTGTTTTTCTTCATTTTTAATCCCCTTCATTAAAACTCGATTCACAGAACTTTATTACGATAATCAGATCGATGATGGTATGCGGCAAAGAACAAAGCAATTATGCTATGGTATGATATACGGAATGGGAGTGAAGACTCTTGCTGAAACTCTGTCCGTCACCGAGATGGAAGCGAAAGAATTTTTAGAAACTTTTATGGGAGCTTATCCGGGTATTCGTCCTTGGCTCGATCAGGTCGTCAAAGATGCTCGGACCAACGGATATGTTACGACATTGATGGAACGTCGAAGATATCTTCCAGCTCTTCAAAGTGAAATAACGAGTGAAAGAGGTAACGAGATGCTGCTATTGCCTTGAGAAAGCTACTTGCTGATAAATTTTTCAGATGTTATGAGATATCGTACGATTTATATCGACAAACAAAATAATTTGAATGTTGCATTTGTATAATTTCAGCGCAAGCTGAGAGGCAAGCAATTAATACGAAGGTACAAGCTTCGGCGGCCGATATTGCGAAAAAAGCTATGGTGAAAATCGACGAGAGGATGCGTTATGAGTTTCCCAATGCTCCTCTCGTTCTTACGGATATTCCGATGAGGCGAAAATTGAGAAGCTGTAGTCGTGAAGATGTACCACGGGGTGGTTATTTAATTTTACAAATTCACGATGAGTTGTTGTACGAGGTGAGTACTCGGATATTTATTAAAGGACGAGTGTGCTGGATCGAGATCGACAAGAGTCTCTTCTGTTTTAGGCGAATGCGGCGGATTTGGATAAAGTAGGAAGAATAATAAAAGAATCGATGGAAGAATCATGTCAGTTGAGAGTGCCTTTACCCGTTAAATTAAAAGTGGGAGCAGCCTGGGGAGATCTCGCCGAACACAGGCTAGAAATATCGTGATATGGTCGAATAATTGTACATTTATTTATTTAACGTTTTTTGCAAGTATTATTCTCTCGGTCGTATCATTTTTTGAACGACTCTAATCATGAGTTTTTATATTTTTTATACAATACACGTATTTACACTATAGAGTCAAACATTCTCAAAATACTTCTCGATGTGTTCATTATCATGTATTTTAAAGATTTACCTTTCAGAATTATAAAAAAAAGAAGAACGAGGACAACGTTGTACTTTGTAATACTGAAACAATGATTGTCCGTTACCCATTGTTGACAGTACTATAGACTCAGGATCTGTCCTTGAGAACATTCCGTATCTAATAATGTAAGTTCTCAGATTCGAGACGATGTAATTCTCAAGTTTACATAGCATCACAGGGTGGCGCTAAAGACTGATGCAATTTCGATACAGCTGTTTGCACTATTTGCTGAAAAGTTTCGTCCTCTTTGCTCGTGACCTCGAGATTTAGCAGATCTATGTGTGCCTTCTTGCCATCCACGGTAACGTAGAGTTTTTCACCCTTGAATATCTTCGGCACGGAATCCTCGCCGAACATTTCCTGGAGCATTTCTATGAGACATTCTTTAAAATGCATTCTGTCCATTTTCGTGGGAGCCGGTAGTGTCTTTGGCGGTTGTTCCATCATCTCGGCTTGTAGCAAAGCAGTTAGAACAGAATCCGCGTACATGTCGTTTACCGGTGTCGCGACCCACTCCATCGTTACGATTTTACCATCTATCGTAACATCGACGTTTTTAAAGACTCGCATCTTCTTGTCGTCGATCGTGTCCAGATTTCCGGCTATTTGTGTCAATAGATGCTTCAGTACCGGAAGAGAAGCTGAAAAATAGATGCTCTGTCGCTGAACTACTTGGCTCATGCTCATATCCGTGTATTTGGACAAGTCGGAAGGCGCTAGCATGTGATAATTGAAATTTCGCTTCACCAATACTCCCGACAATTTTTGTCCCGGCTTCGGTTCATCCATGGCTAGAGTACCCATTACTTTGGCAGTTTTTTCGCCTCTGAAGTACAGCTCCACGGCAACTGTGTTACGCGGATTATGTATGTCCATCGTGGTATTCGGATCATCCTCGTATTCGCGTTGCAAAGCAGCTTTGAGCCTTCCCATCTCATTCTGCTCGCCATGTACCAATACGACATGAGGTGGTTTAAGAATTCTTATGAACTCCGAGGTTTGCTGATAATCCGTGTGCGCGGAAAAGGAAATATAGTCTACCGACATTTTCAGGGGCAATTTTTGGCCGCTCATCGTCGTTATCTCCTCAGGTTCGGAGAGTACGGTCTTTGCGAGAGTACCTTCGACGCAATAACCGGCTATTATAACGCCGTTCTTTGAATCCGTACACCACGATTCGAATAATTCCCGGGACAAACCACTTTGCATCATACCCGGCGAGGCCATGACGACGCACGGTCCGATATCTTCGAAATGATCAATACCCTTCAGATTCGATATATGCTTAAATACGAAAGGGTTGTTTATCGCTATTTGTCTTCGTATCTTGTCGTTCATCGCATTGACGTAGGTCTGATAAACAGCCATGCATTTTTTAGCCAATGACGAAGCATAATAAATAGGAATTTCGTGAAGTTCTGGATGTTGACCCCAATATTCGTCCAATATCAACAACAATTCCTGAGCTCTGCCCAATGCGAATACAGGAATCAAACATCTCCCACCGCGATTCACGATCTCGTGTACAAGATTCGTAAATCTTCCTTCTCTGTCCTCTCTCTTCTCGTGTATGTGAGTGCCGTACGTCGATTCGGTTATCAACACATCCGGATGTATATTCGGTATTTCAGCCGCCATAAGATGCCTGTCTTCTTGCCGGCTGAAATCACCCGTATACAAAATCTTTACTCCGGCAATTTCTATCATGAACATAGCTGCGCCGAGTACGTGACCTGCGTTATAGGCCCAAAATTTGATGCCAAAAACGTCCTTTTCTTCGTGAAAATTTATCGTCTCTATCTTATCCATACTTGTTTCTAGATCGGATTCTGTATAGAGCATCTGTTCCGTCGCGATATTACTGACTTTTATGTAATCGGACAAGAGCCACCTGTAGATGGCTTTTGTAGCGTGGGTCATGAAACAGCGACCCTTGAAACTTGTCTTTTGTAAGAACCAAGGCAACGCTCCGCAATGATCTAGATGAAAATGCGATATCAGAAGTAAATCAATTTCATCGGCCTCGATCAAATCGACGAAAGGAAGTGCGTCCATTCCCGATAATCCAGGATGTATGCCACAATCGAGCATTATCTTTTTTCCCTTGAATTCTAGCATTATACACGATCGACCAACTTCTTGACCCGCGCCCAGAGGCCTGATGGACAATAAATCGTTCTCCTCGGCCGGCACTTGGGTATCAGGTTTTCTTTTGGAAGCCATAGCAAAAGATTTCTGGAAGATGAATTATATTTCACTAAAATATCGTTATAACGGAGCACCAAAATTGTGAGGTTATGCGCAGGTGCCGCGTATACGTAAAAGCATTTTTATTTACGTGGATGCTGCGCTTCGTAAAGTTTTAATATCCAAATTCACTATTACATCAGTTTATACTTCATCGATGTATTGACTTTTTATAAAAACGCGAAGACATTAAAACTTGCAGTTGTAGTTGAGATAACACTCGTAAAGTCATAAATGCCGGCTACTGCGCGTACTTACAGTCAAGGCTTGGTATAATCGGATTTTTGTTAAAGACGGTCTGGGCAAAGTAGAGGGCGTCCGTTCAAGGATATAAGGCGATCGTACTGTATGTGTACAATACGTGGGGTGAACTACCCTTGCATTAACTTCCTTTGGGAATATTATTGATGGACAGTGAACCAGAATGAAAAATAAAGGAAACGGATGTTTTAATCTAGGTAGTTGGTGAAAAAAAAAATTTTCATTGCAAACTGACAATGAATCATGAGACCAAAGCTGACAAAAAGAACATATTTTAAAAAGTACCTCAATACATAACGTTTATTAAGGTATACACATGCTGATTTATTGTTTTTTTTTGTTGTTTTTTTTTAATGATAATAATTATCCTATCTTTATCTTCACATAGTATGAATTGATTCTTCATACGGTATTCAATTGCCAAGTGAATTCGCTGGCCCTATTATAAAATAGAGTTGATGTACATATTTACACTATATACAACTTTTTTTTCATTCGCTACGAATGCACATGCTGATTAACTAAACAAATTGCACGTTCGGACATCGATGCTGGTTTTTCTTTCTCTCTTTCTTCGTCTTCTTTTTTTTTCAAAGGTGGGATAGACCTGCCTGGAAAAATCTAGGCGATACACGCAAGTGTAGGCAAATATTTTTTTCCGAAGGCTATTACTAGATACATCTGTTTTTTTTTCACGTTTCCTTCCAGCACAGGTAGCCCCCGCATACAATTGTTACGCATGATTTCTTATCCTGTAGAATCTTATACGTCGGCGCAATTGGAAATCATATAAAAATTCAATTTGTCATCGCAACCCGTTGTTTCAGGACGCCCATCGTTCAATTTCAGGCAGTTTAATGTTACTTTACCTCATACTGCTCTCCAGTACGGGCAATGCGACGCTCTCTCTCTATTTTTCTCTCTCTCCTGTATCCGTGACTCTTTCTTCTTCGCTAAACGCGTTTCTCTTCCAAGTCGACAGGAAAATTGTTTCTCTAATTTAACTATCTAAAACATAAGTTTTACCTAACATCCCTGTGAAAGGGTTCGAGCGATAATCTTCACATTGTTCGAGAATGAAAAGAATATTTAAAAGAAATTAACATATTGGCTAACGGTTAGCAACGAAATTACGAACGAATACGTTTCTCCGATAAAGACTTCCCGCTGTTAAATTACTTTACAGCGTCATCTTTTCTTTTCTTTTTGTTTTCTTTCTTGCCGTATATCCGAGAGCAGTATGAAGAACCAACATCGATCAGTCTTAATATTGGAATTACCAATAAAAATCACCTTATACATTGCAAAATATATAAATATAGAAGAATAACAACTAAGATTCGTGACTATTATAGAATAGTCGATAGTAATAATAGTAATTGATAAGCCCGGTTCTTCCGTCGCGACGTTATCGCGCAACGCTTTACGAATGCGGGCCGTTTTATGCTTAATACACTGGACACTGATCGGCAAACTTGCAATATGCACTCTTCATGTAAAACAGTCATTGTAAAAAAATCCACTTACAACGATTGACACGTAAAAGACTTTAATATTTTGTGTATTATTAATTGGTTAATTATTATTTGTTTTTTTTTGTTTTTTTTTTTCGTTTTTTTTTCTTTATGCAATAGCTCATTACTATTAGTTGGCAAACGTGTTTTTTTGTTTTTTTTCTTCTTTGTTTGTTTTTCTTGCGTAGCCCCCAATTAATTCGGTCTACTCGTTGAGTCTTTGAGACACAAATAATTTACTTTCCATTAACAACTTCGATTTTTTAAAAATTTGTTTGCTTGTTTGTTTATTACTTTTAAGTAGGTAGAGTGTCGAGTCACCGGATCTTTAAAATCGTGGTCCCTAGACCATAAAGAAAAACAACAAAAAAATTGAAATTCTTAATCTATGTCTAAACTTTTTCGATTCGCAAAGTTTTTCCCGTAAATATGCGCGATAAAAATGAGAAACTTCGTACATCGAAACGATAATGCTTGAAGACGCACGAGCGAGTTAGGCAAACGTTGTAACAAATTGGAAACGATCCAATACGTCGTTGGTTTCGTCTCTCGAATGAAACAATTAAAAAAAAAAAGAAAAAGAAAATAATAATAATAAAAGAAAACGACGAAAGGAAACGAAACAGAAGATTTTTCGTAACGATACGAACGATTGTTTTTTGCAGAACGTGTGTGTCGTGAGCTTTTGCGAAATGTGATGGAGCTTCCTATGCAGAATTCTTGGAGTCCTCGTATCGAACGATTCACGAGGATAATTCGCGGTCGCAAGAAAGTCCTCACGGGTACGATTATAAATCCACGCAGGATTCTCGCCGTGTCGATCAGACACCTTAGGTAGATTTTCGATCGACGAGCCCCTCGACGACGACGAGCCTCATGCCTCGTTGTGTGTCGGGATGACCCGACGAATTTCTTCTTCTTCTTCTTCTTCTTTGTGTGTGTTATTCTTTTCACCGTGGTACCAAGGATCTCCGTAACGAAATCCAATAGCCCCGGATCGTTAAAACTTCCCTGGTAGCTATAATTTCACCTCGAAAAGACGAACTGTTATATATAACTCCATAGGTCCATTAATTCTCCGTATTTACAGGCTCTCGGGCGTGATGAATTCTAACGTGTTTATTATGATTGGACTTGGTACTACTTGATTTACCGCAGATGTGACAAGTGTAAGGTCGAGCACCCGAATGCACTCGTAAGTGTTCCTTGAGATAATAAGAACGATGAAACGTTTTGTTGCAAACGTCGCACGTGTACGCCTTGTTTTCCTCGTGTTCCTTAACGTGTCTCAGACAATTGTACTTTCTTATGAATTGGGCACCGCAATAATTGCAGGTATAAGGTCGAACGTTGCGATGAGAATTCATGTGAGCCGTATAATCGCTGTGACGATAAAAGGCGGCGCTGCACTGAGTGCATTTGAAAGGTTTGGTGCTACGAGCCGCGTGGGTCCATTTGTGCAATTGCAAGTTCCATTTGGTACTAAAGGCCTTGGAGCATACCTGACACTCGTACGGTCTCTCGCCGTTGTGTACTCTCATGTGGACCGACAACGAGGAGCGCAAATAAATACACTTACATATCGGACACTCGACGTTTTCGCTGTCTCGCTGAGCATCCGGTACGAAGCGACGATTATGAGCGCGTCTCATGTGTCGCGTTAGGCTCGCCATGTGTATGAACCTCTCGTTGCAATAAGTGCAAGCTTTTGGCTTCTCGTCGTGGGTCTCTTTGTGCCACGCGAGCTTTTTCTTCGTGTGAAAAACCTCGCCGCAGTGGCATATGTAATCCTTCAATTTTCTCTTAATGTTAAGATGATGTCTATTCTTGTGCTGCGTTAAATTTGAATATCTACGAAATGTCTCGTTGCATAAATTACACTTTACCGGCGCGTTGCCCGTGTGACCGTTGGTGTGCTCCTCGAGTTTTTGTTTCGTCAAAAATGCCTTGTCGCAAATCGTGCAAGGGAATGGTTTAATACCAAGATGTCGTTTCATGTGAAGCTTGAAATTTGGCTTTCTGTAGAAGTATTTGCCGCACTGTGAGCATTCGAGGGGATGAATCTTGAGATGAGCGTTGAACAGCATTACCGAGGGAAATTCTTCGTTGCATATCTGACACTTTGAGATTTCCTGAAGTCTTCGCGCCACCTCGGTACCGTGTACCCGTCTATTATGAACTTGCAACGATCTCTCGCTGTTGAAACGTTGACTGCACATAGCGCACGAGACTTCGAGGCTCTGGGGTATCGCGAGACTGTCGATCTTCGGATCACCGTCGACTTTAGCGCTGTCCGGCTGTTGGGGTGGCTGCAACTGATGCAACAACGGCTGCTGATGATAAGGATGCGGAACGTTAATACCCGATACAAAAATTTCGTCGAATACGTTCATACGTCCGTCGAGAAGTTTTATGTCCTTGACCTCCGCTTGATCGGTCGGATCGTTGCTACTACTTGGACCGGCTTCTTTATGAACGGTCGTACTGTGAACCCGTCGCTCTTTAGGACAATCGAAAACCTCGTTACACTGCGAACACTTGAAAGTTCGTTTGGTCGGTGTCTTTCTGTCTCGATCGAGAAACAGGCTGGACGTAAAGTGAGTAGCTAGAGATCTACTGTCCAAAAGTGGAACGCCAACTTCGTTGTCGGAACCCTCCGACTCTTCCCAACTCTCTCGTGCCATGAGATCGTAAGAAGTCGACATGCGTGATGACTCTTGTCCCATGTAGAGCTGCGAAACGAGAGACAAGTAAGATCGTTTCGTCATATTTGTTTTCCAATATGATAATAAAGTTTTCAACGACGATGATTGAACTTACCTGCCACGCCGAATGTTCGGTACAACCGTTGCTCTCCTGCTCCGACAATTCACCTCGCGGTGGCATAGTCTCGTCTGCTCTCATATTGACGCTCTTGACCTCCTCGTCGATACCGGCGCCTCCTTCGCTGCTCGCCATTGATTGTTGGCTGGTAGCGCTAATGGCTTTTTGGGAAGATTCACTTATGAATGTACTAGGAACTAAGATTTGAAGTCCATCGAACTCGAAAACGTTCATAGGTCCGGCATGGGCGTCCTCGTTTATATTGAGAAGTTCGGTCGATTGCATATGATGCATCGACTTTGCGGCCTGAAAGCTCTTCGTATCGGCGCTCGTCGTTGGATCGGCCAATTCCGTGATATCCAATGGATTGTTATGCATCGTTTTGTTGCTCGATATTGTGTAATTTTCGTGTATCATTATAGATTGTTGTGTCGAATTTATCGTTGGAAAAGAGCTAACGTGCTCGGTTATCACGGATTGATGATATATTTGATTCGATTCGGGTTTTCTCTCGAGGCTTTCGGTCAGGCACGTTCCTTGTACGCTCGATTTTTCTTCTTGTTCCGGTTGCGAACAATCGGCAAGATGTTTCGCCATTGTCAAATCTGTGGAATCGTTGCTCTCCTCCTCACCCTCGTCTTCTTCATCGTCCTCATCCTCGTCCTCGTCATCGTCGTCCGTCGTAGTCTCCGTGTCCATCGGCATTGGTGAGTAAGATTGCGCGAACGTGGACGAGCGACTCTTACCAACATTCTTTTGTACTCGAAGTCCCGATATTCCACTTATCGCTGACAAAGGAGTGTGAGATCTTTGTTTAATAAATGGCGTATGGGGACTGGCTATCTCTTCGAGTTCCATGTCTTCCTCGTCAAAATTGTCCTGCATGTTCTTGACTTCGTCGTCCTCGTGACCTTGTAGAGGATTGGCTTCTAGTCCAATCGGATAGAGATTAAAATTTTCACTGGAACCATAATCGGATCTCAGTGAATACGTTCTGTGAAGTTTTTTCACACCCATGGGCGACGAAGGTGCCGACAAGCTACATCTGTAACGATATGCATTATTAAAATTGCTCTCGGTATCGTCGATACCCTCAACGTTCTCGCTCATTATCTTGCAAGATATCTCTTCTTGCAATTCGGCAGTATACATTTTATCAATCGTCTCCTCTTCCTCGTCCACTTCGGCTTGATCTCTCTTTACTTGCATCGAAGCAACGTTCGTAATTTCCGTATCGTCGAGTTCGGTGCTCGTTCTTTCTTGCTCCCTCTCGATTTTCTCCAGTGTGATCTCAGTCCTCTTCTCTCGTACAGACTCGAAGCCCGACTCCATCATCGTTATCAGTAAACGTTCCAATTGCTCGACCTCAGGTTGGGTCGTTTCCTTGATTCTTTCCTCGACTCTTTGTTGCTGCGTTACGACGGACTCGTTCCTGTTTTCCGTCGTCTGCATCAAAGGATCGCTCTCGGTTTTACTCGACGCGGCTTCCGTCTCCATTTCCGTCTGATTATTGCTAGTCTTCTCCATCACGGTTTCGTATACCTGTGCGAACTCGCGACCCTCGGATTCCTCGAATTCTATACTTTTGTTACATTGCAATTCCGTGTCATTCGTTCTAGTTTCATCTCCGTCTTGAGGATCGGCGGTTATACTCTCGACTTTGTCCTCGTCGTTGACACCAGTTTCGCAAACGTCGCCAATGGAATCCTGAGAGTTTTGATAATCTTGACGTTCGGGAATCATACGTTGGGTCATGGGATTTTGCGTCTGTTGTCCTCTATGCTCGACCTGGAGTCTCGTCGCGTCTTCGGTGTCGTGACGATTCGTTAAGATCTCGTCTTCGGCCGATGTCGGAGTCGTCGGAAGGTCGATCTCCGGGAGAATTCTCTCGGGTTCCGGCTCGGACAATAATTCGGACGATATCTGTTTGGTGTCCGAGGAACTGGTCGGTATAATGACATTTCTGGGATTAACGTCACTGGCGACTGTAACGACAGGTCTGATTCTTGTGGTCGGTATGGTCGTAATGGGTGAAATCATCTGAACGGTTGGTATCTGTTGCTGCTGATACATGCCATAGGGATTGTACAACATCTGCATCATCTGATTAGCCTGAGGCGCCATGGCATATTGGGGTATCATCATTGTGCCATTATTGACGAATTGTTGATAACTGAACGAGGCAAACTGAGGTGGCATCATTGTGTTTATAGGAGGACACTCGAATACCGGACCGACCGGATAGGGTGTTTGCGACGGTATTTGAGGAGCGGAATTGAGTTGCTGCTGCTGTTGCGGTGGCGGTAGTGACGGTGGTAGTGCACTCGGGGCATTCGGTAAATTAGGTGGTACACTAGGCGTTGGAGGTAAAGTTGGAGTCGAACTAGCCTTGATTAGGGCCTCTATAACCTGTTCCTTGGGATGCGTGTCCAAATGCCTCTGTAGGCTTATACCCTCGCGCAAATACAGCGTACAAACGGGACACGCGACCGCCCCACCGCCAGTACCCGTCAACCCACCGATTTCCATTGTGCTGATTTTGTTGGTATTTTTGAGATTTATTCCGATATATATATATTCCCGATGCTCGGTTATCGTGAGCCTCTGTTGTTCGCTCTTTATGCGTTCGGAGGAACACGGCCTCACCGACGACACAATAAGAAACCGTGGTCAAGGTATACGCGGTTATGGCCAACCAAGCCAAGTGTAACGACTATCTTACTACTTCCCCTAATTAATGAAAACCCACCGTATACCGTCGGCCCTTGGTCACATTTCGGGCCCTATCAGGCCTTTGAGCACGTCCGGACACGGCTCGACCTACACGGTTCAGGCTGTGCCCCAAAAATATCGACGTCCATGGCTGCCTGGTTGTGGTGTGTGCGACACGGTCGACGACGACGACGGAGAGAGCCAGCACAGCACACTCGCGGACAAATCGATATCCTGTTAAATCGCCAACCTCCCCTGGCTCTTATTAAATTACACGCTTGATACAGCCACGCAGCGACCCACCGACGTACGGGCCAACCGCGTTCGCGAAAAACCGAGAACACGGCCCACTTTTATTCCGATATCACAATTTTCATCAAAAGGACATGTTTTTTGCCCAGTTCCCAGCCCCAAAAAACACAACAGATAACAGCGAGACTAGCAATATTCCAGCTGGGAATAAGAGCAACAAGAATTTTGTTGCCCGGCTTGTGCTGCCATCTGTCCCGTTTCCATCCGTTCGTCCACTGCCACCTTGATCCGACCTTTTTAACTTCAACACACACACCTGTTTCTTTACGCGATCATTCACTTCAAACACTTTGCGCAGTACCGTATCTCCGCGATACAGTGCCTGGTTCTTTCCATCGTGATACAAAGCTCCCATTATTACATGCTACAGGCCGGAAATTACAAATTCACGATGTTCCACGCTCTTTATGGTTATAACGTCTTAAATTAATTTGCACAAATATTTCCATCGGGTACGCGAAACCTTTTTAGTATTTTTTTATTACGAGGTTTTCAAAGTTACACCCCTCGACACAGACGATTCCGGCCGCATTGTATGACTGCGGTGAAGTTCTCTTTAAATGACGAAAAAGGATTAGAACTTTTTTATAAAGAATGTTATCGAAGTCAACCGACAACAATTTTCATTATAGCCAGACAAACAAAAAGTTTTTACTTGCATCGTTCGATTACTTCGTTTTACATCGAGTAATCGCAAAATCGTAAAATATGACGATCAATTATCGTATGCCAGCGTACACGGTGACAAGAGGAACATGGATTTGGAACTTCAAATGTCTATACCACTGCCTTCTTGATTTTAACGAACGGGGTCGAGGTCTTTTTGCTTGATTGCGCTTATTTCACAATGCGGATAGTTCTTGTGTGGAGCCGCTATCACATCGTTCAACTATAACCTCGCTGTTAGTGTCCCGTCAAATTTTGTTGAATCATTTTATTGATTTACCCTTTTTCATTTTTAACTTGGAAATTAAATAAATATACGACTATGGCTTTGAATCGCGATAAGATGACTTGGTCAGGTATGTACATCCACATGCAACATTACTATACATTGTTCCGATCTATTTAGAGCCTCATTGAACATAATTGATATTCATTACTCGAATGACAGTCGGATAATTTATCCTGTACATATATCATATCGCAATGATCAATATTTATCATTTTACAATTTAGTTATACCTTTGAAAAACACAAGAAATTTTCATTATTCACCTGTTAATGGCACAATTCATGAAATCTGACAAGAAACAAAGTCCCTTATCAATGATTGTGGTTGGCACTATTTTCAGAGGTTCGTGATTTATTCCGAACCTGGCGAGAAGATTCCGAACGTAAAAGTGAGGATGTCGTGGACTTGTGGGAATCGGTATTAATGCACAAAATAGATCAACTCGGCAATGAAAGTGAGTGAAAATAAAATAATAGAATTTTAAATCGACTGTGATGTTGTGTTTTATTTTATTTTGTTCACACAGAATATTTGGTATTGGAGCAAGTATGCGTAGCGGCCCTAGACTGCGATCGATTGTCATTTGCTGAATTCTGCATTAAATATTTGATGAGGGACTTTCCAGGAAGCTTGAGAGTACACAAGTATCACGCGATGCATTTGGAAGCTTTGGAAATGTAGTTTGACAAAAATTTAACCATCGTTAAGAAAAAAAAAACACGTACGAACCGCAAAAAGTATCAAAGTTTCTTACAGGTACGATGAAGCGACCGAAGTTCTTGATTCTATAATTAAAAGGGACGAAACAAACGCTGCTCCAAGAAAACGAAAAGTGGCTATTTTGAAAGCTAAAGGAAGAACCACCGATGCTATCAAGGAACTCACGGAGTACCTGAAAAAGTAAAATATATTATCTTACGATTATTTCAACTTGGTAAAAATTGACTTACCAATGAGAATGATATCTTGGCCCTGATCTCATTTAATTATAGCACCTTGTCCATAATTATTAAAGCCACGGTAGATTAGAAAAACTCATTGAAAAATATGCCTGGAAAAATGTTTAATGCCCAGGTGATTTGTCTAGTTAGAAAACATAAATAACTGAAACGTAAATAATAATTTGGTCTATAATTCAGATTCATGAGCGATCAAGAAGCTTGGCACGAATTGTGCGATCTGTATTTGCAAGAACAGGATTACGCCAAAGCAGCTTTTTGCATGGAAGAACTGATCTTGCATAATCCTCACAGCCACCTTATCTATCAAAGATACGCCGAGATCAAGTATTCTCAGGTAAAAAATGACATTCGCCACGTTGACGTTTCCGTTTCACGAATATCGTAATAACGCGATTACATTTTAGGGAGGTTTCGAAAATATGGAACAGGCCAAGGCTTATTTCATTCAAGCGGTGAAATTAAATCCGCAAAACATACGTGCGCTTTATGGTTTGTTGTTGGTGAGTGAAATAATTGATTTTATTGACTACAATTACGATTTAAGCAACTCCCATGGTATTCATGAATAATTTATTTTCTCAGACTGTTAATAATATTGCCTCGTCGCCAAAATGCCCAGCTTCGAAGAAGAAGGAAGCTACCAAATTGAGCGAATGGGTATCAGGACAAATCGTGAAACAGTACAAGGCCAAAGTTTCGGACGAAGGTATCAAGAGCGTGGAAGGTTTACTAGGACAATTGCAGCTTGACGCTTGAAGCTGAAAATAGTTTAGTGAATGTTTATGAACGATCTAGCTAGTAATTTGTATATTTGTTCAAATGTTGTAATATATGTAAATGCTGCGTATGTCCCCCTTCGCACCTGGTTCCGGAGGTTCCTTAACGAAGAGTTTCGTATCACGTTTGATCAGAACGTGCCAGAAATTAACGGGATATTCATACGTATACAACAAAAAAAAACACTAATCACATTTCCACGATTCTCGCAAATTTACGTAAGAACGAACTCGAGTGAACTTTCTTATTTTATCCAATTGGTACCTGGCAGGTTATTAGCCATATGGCAAATGATGAAACATACGCAGGAACTATCGTGTCTATAATGGAGGACCGACCTTTTATTCTCACATATGTTCTCCACAATCGCCGCTCCTGGCATAAAATATAAGAGATTTCACCACCGAAACCTCATGAAAGAGATTTGTAAATCGAAGTTTCTCGCCGGAATATCTTCAAAATGTTTTTTAATAGACCAACATTAATCGCAGATATTCCAAAGTTTTTGTTTTCTTTATCCACTCGACTAGTACTTATTATTTATGGGAGACAGCGCATTTCTAGAAATACGTTCCAAAGTCCAGCTACATATCCGGAATATTTATATCGTACAGCAGGAAACTTAAAACATACACGATTTCATACTGTTAAACAAATTGTAATTTCGGCAAATCTCATCGACAGGTTAAAAACATGAAGTAAAACGATTTGTTATGTACAAAATTGTATATGGTCATCTTTCCGTACTCTCGCGACGACTTCTCTCCCAATTTTCTTTGTTCTTCGCTCTCTCCTCGGCTCGCTTTTGACGTCTCTCCTTTCGCGTGTCGTCACGTAGGGCGAAATACTTTTCTCGAAAATCAACGATGTTTACAGTAGTCATCACGTCCGATTCACAAGGTTCTCGGGTTTTCGTGTAAGTCAATAACCTCCGACTCGCATAATTGCTGAGGACTTGTTCCGAATTTGCCGTCAATGAGAGACAGGGATGCCGCGGTAATTGATCGTCCGTATATTGATCCCTAAAAAGAAAAGTACGGTTCTTAATTGTTTATTAAAAATTAAACGAGAAAATACGCTTTGTGCTAAAATCACCTGTAGAGTGGAAACCAGCACACTAATTTCCCTTCGATTTTTAAATGCTTAGCTCCAAAGTTTAACAAATCTTTATATATGTGGGGTAAAGTGTATTCAACTTTGGAGGGTATGTGTGACGAAACCTGATGTTCCTCGATGACCGGATGCGACTTAGCCGATCCTACGCGTTCCGTCGCCTCTCTAATGCCGTAAGGAGCTGTGCGAAGAAAGGCCGTCAGCTCTCGATAAAAATAAAAAATATCCTAGTTCGGTTCACATACGATCAGTAATGATGGCATCCACCCTCATATCGGACTTCCATAGTGGTCGAGAAAAATCGGATACAACGACGTCCAGATAGTGCGATTCCTTTCCATATTGCTTCATATTAGCAGCTACGCTTTCATCCTTTGTTCTCGTCTTCACAAACAGATTAATGGTTTTTTTTCTCAAATATATTTGTTTTATTCAGTAACCGCGAATAAAATACCTTTTGGGTGATGCGACTAGGTCTCGTGCGAGCGTGAAGCATCATGAAATCAATGTCGGTGCCGAGTATGTAGGCTCCGAATTGCGCCGCGGCTACAAGCAACGACCCTGTTCCGACAAATGGATCTAAAACAATATCGCCTTCCTTAACTTGCGCCTGATTCGCCATTATTAATGACAATTGTGGATCCATAGAAGTGTTTCCAATGAATTTTCGTGTTTTCAGCGATAATTTTTGTATCAGATCCCTCTGACCATTTGTGATCTGGGGGATTAATCGATTAGCGGGGCAACAAAGTAAAGATACAATTTTCAACGAAAAAAAAATATTTTGTCTCACCCATCTGCCGAAGAACAATTCTTCGGGCGTATCGGGTATATTATTGGGATCTAAACCATAGTGTTCTATGTAGAAGAGCGTCGTGTCAGGATTTCTCAAGTTTATGCGTCCTTCGAAAGGGAGATAACTGAAAGTCTTTCATTGGCTATTAAATTTTTCGTTGATAAGCATATATGTATGTAATCGTCGACGTGTATTGGAATTTTGGAGTCTAAGGTATTCACCTCTATTTTCTCAACTTTTTCTCTCTGTGTAAAATGTTTGCAGAACGTTTCGACCATAATCTTGAACGATTTAGTGTCGGATATGAAACGCCTGAGGCTTTCTGCGGGATACATTTTCAGTTGATTGTGCAAATCATCAAGGGTTGTACTGTGACCCCATAATTCTAAACAAAAACGCAAGGATACCGCTCTGCTCGCTATTTTATGAACGATATCCTCGTTGGGTAGTTGCACCAGCCAGTAAGGCTGCAAAAAGCAAAAAGAAGGGATTTAAACAAAAAAAATGCAAACTGTAAGTTTTAAACCACTGAAAAATTTGTAACTTATTTGTTTAATAACTTGAGAAAGGTATTTCTACAGTAAAGCTTTTATGAGGAACTGAAACAAAACACGTGCAATCGTAAAAGTTGATCGTAAATTGATCTTACGTGATCATCGGGTCTCTTGATCGATTTTAATTCGATATTGTATATAGATACGATTGATTCCAGTTCCTGAAAGAAAAATTGGTAATTATACGAAAATCATAGCGTCCTGTCCATAGTACATGTTTATGAATCCATTCGATATTTATTTTTTTATCGGTTTTGTAATACTTACAGATATGCGAAAATCAACATGTTCGTAAGCGAACCAAAACAAGTACATTCGCCAATCATTACTCATGATTATAAGCTTAATTCTTTTTATATTCAATGATCACGTCATAAAACTGCTACGGCTTTATTTCCTACGTTAAATCGTAACGATTACTTTCTTTTTAAGTGTAAAGTGGTACACACGTGCGTACACAAAACCGCGTCATACACGTCATTGATGTCGTTCGAACAGCTGGTTTTGGTAGTACGGGTATCCGCCGCTAATGCTTTCGAGGGCGTGCCAACGGACAACATTCGAAATTCAGCATCAGGGACAATATTGAAAACGTTTCATTGACAAAATCCCATAGTATATTCCAGCATTCGTAACGAACGGCACGCTAGCCGCGACTTTTAATGATAGCGAGAAAGAATGATATGAAACATCCGGGGGCTCATGTGATACCCCGAAAGACACAGAATGCTGGAACTCTACAAAAACATTTTCAATTCCTGCACACGCTTCGTGGATAGAAACAACGATGTGGTCGTTTCGGCGTTCGTCAACCGAATGGATTTGCATAGTTGTTGGTTTACTCGGCGGTATTTTGACGATACTGCAGGTATCCCAGGTCGCTCTTGAATTCTTCAACATTAACGATTCTATTATAAATCAATTTTTTAAAAACCACTTCCTAAAACAATACATTCGTGATCTATTCTAACAGAAATCTATTAATTCACAGATGTGGCTGATACCAAAAACAGATAACATACAAAGGAAAGGTACCGAGAAGCGATTACTGTTACAATCAATCGGAAACTTCTTAATATAATCACCGACAAATATTATATAGGTATCATCGACATCGATGCTCCAATAATCTTATGGTGGACGTCATCTTTCGGGGAAAATGAAGACTACAGAATCTGTGGTGATAAACGTTGTTACTTCACAAAAAAACGTTCAAACTCGATGCATCCTCTTCTCAAAGTAATTACGTTTATAAACAACAATATCTCAAGAGAAGTATTTTATGCTCTACAATGAATCCATACAACTTGATTTTTCATAGGCAATCCTCTTTTATGGAAGTAATGTCGAGTTGCAAGATCTTCCAATACCAAGGGCCAAAGGAGTGCAATGGGCATTACTCCACGAAGAATCACCTAGAAACAATCCAATATTTGTTCACCAAGCTGCTCTACATCTCTTCAATTATTCAGCAACTTTTAGCCGTTACAGCGACGTACCTCTCACTCTATTATCTCTACCGGGGGAGGAAGAGTTGCTCAGTACGTAAATGTGTATCACAGTTTGCATTAATCGTCTAATCGACGCGTCGATAAGTTGATTGATAAACGTTTATCATCATATTTTCATTAGGCACCAATTATTTCCTACCGGTGGAGGAAAAGAATAAATTGTTGATAACGAAAAAATTAGCTCCTGTATTATATCTGCAATCTGACTGCGATACCGTCAATGATCGCGATTCGTACGTCGTCGAGTTGATGAAATATATTCAGGTCGATTCTTACGGAGCTTGTTTGAACAATCGTCGTCTTCCTGAGAGGTATTGAATTCTAGTTGTTCACACTTGGAGCAAATTTATTTTAAAAATTTTTCCTTTTACAGTTTGAGCGTGAATTATCTCGAGAAATTGGAGAGCGAGGAATTGTTGGCATTCGTTGGACAATATAAATTTACTCTGGCTTTTGAGAACGCGGTTTGCGATGATTACATCACGGAGAAGCTGTGGCGACCATTGATCGTAGGCTCTATACCGATTTACTACGGTTCACCGACGTTCAAGGTTCGGCCTGATTATTTATGAATTTTCTTCGTAAATTGATTTTTTCAAAATCTTGATCCGAATTAATAATTGTTTCACGATCGCAGGACTGGCTACCAAACAATATGTCGGCAATCGCGGTCCAAGACTTCGCCGAGGCTAAAGATCTTGCTGATTTTTTGATAAAAATTAACAACGACGATGAACGTTACGAGGAATACCTGGCCCACAAAATATCGAACCCGGAAACGAGTATAACCAACGATCGTATCCTGAACAATCTAAGATCGCGACCAAAAAATTTGGGCGATTTCTTTAGTGGGTTTGTTCGCGCCTTAGAATGTCACGTTTGCGAGAACCTGAACGACGAAAGAAGTCACAGTATAATGACAACGAAACAGTACAATTGTTCAACCCCAAGAAACATGTTGTCGAGTAAAAGAAATCAAATTAATTCATGGTCCTATCAATGGATGCTCGACAAATGTGCTGCACGTTTGTTGTCTCGTCACGTTGAACAAGGTACGAAAATAGAGATCGATAATTTTACGAAAAAAACATTCGAAATGTATAAAAATAACGAATGTTTGTAAGAAAATTCAGGAAAAAAAGGTAATCACGAAAAAGAAACTCCAGAGCGAATTGACTATAACGTAATTAATTTCATATACAGTTCATGATACAGTTATAGATTAATAAAAGCAATGTTTTAGTAAAAAAAAAAGAAGAACATTTGTCTACCGTCGCGAAACGATGCGTACACGACGCGGTGCAAAAATTTATCAGCATTATTCATCTAAATATTAGTCTTTGTTCGTTCGAATGCCTATTGTATTATGTAAAAGCCTAAATCGAGGCCTTATTCTGCAATATGGGTATGCTTATGTTCATTAATTCACAGAGATGATTTCTTATCGGTCGTAAAGCGGTCACAGGTTTCTCCCAATCCGTGGCATTTAATTCCGTCAATATTTGGGCGAGATCTTCCTCCGGTAAATCCATATCTTCTCCGTAAAGAGTCAGAGCTTCGTACGTACGAATCGCGGTTGCTTTTCTCAAGCATTTGTATTTGTTGCAAAGAAATATACTCAATTGGCCAAAAGCTTTTTTGCTCACAGGTCCTCGTACCTGAGAAACATAACAAAATATATTTTTCAACGGTCAATGGGGCGATAGGTTGTTAAAAATTTCTCGATATTCAGAATAATTATTGAACCGACCTGCAATAGTTGGCAAAAAACTTTTATGCTACTCGTTATAAGCTTCGTAGTACCACGAGTTTTGACCTCTCGCTTTAGCAACGATAACATGCGTTCTGGTATATCACTCTCCGGATTATCGACGATACTTTGTACGCATCCCGAGCTCATGAGACGATCCAAAAATGCTAAAATCGACGTGATCATTCGTTCGTTCTTGTGGCTCTCGTCGAAAATGTCCAAAACGTTGCTGACTAATTTTTCAAGACTCTTCTCATCGATTTCTTTCAAATACGAAAATAACGAGACGCTGGAATATTTTACCTGCGACAAAAATGGAAAAATATACGTTTTTCGATTCTGTTTGATTCATCGTGCCATTTGTACGAGGTTTTTCAAATGGTTTACCAAAGATTCGCTGAGTCCACCGACGCTGAAAATAATACCTCGTAAAAGGGGATCGGTGTACGATGGATAATTTAACATTCTTATGAATCGTGGAAATGTAACGGACTCGGTTTTCCAGTCTATGCTCTCTGTGCATTCTTTATAAGGAAATATAAGTTTCAATTCAGAATGGTGAGGTATATTTGGAAGTGGTGGATTGCTAGAAGAATAAGTAAATGTTTGATGATAGTTGGACTTCGATGTTTCATTACTACAAAGCTGATTAAAATTACCTGTGCAAAAGAGCACTAAAAACAGTTCCCGCTTGTACTCTCGTTCTGTCGATTCTTTCGACAGCTTGTTGAGCTATTCCACCGATGACCTGGGCCATTAGACTTTCGCTCAAAATTGACAAGAAATTAGCTTGCGACACCAAGTTCGTCAGTGTCTATAAAAATATTAATTATCACGTAAACGCTACGAATTTAATTCGATTACGAAAAGCCACAAAAATAAAAAGAAACGATGCTTACGTGAAGACCCGACATTGCAGCCTCCCGTACCCACGCTCCGATATCCCCACGACTATCCGTCGTATATTCCTTCAGAGCGAGCAAATAACATTCGTATAAACGATCGACGTAGGGTTTCCAAGCTTCCGCGTCCTTAACGCCTAAAGTTTGATAGGCCATCGTTAACGAGTTGAGAGCTTCCTTTCTACTTTCCGCCCACAGTAATGTTTCTTCCGTTATGTGAGTACAAGCTATTAGTGATTCAAGAAAATCCTTAACCCTTTCGCGCAGCATGAATACCGGAAAGTGACCTTTGAGTGATAAAAACACGAAAAAAATTACATATTCATCAAATTTCTATCCAAGTTCTATTTTCGCCGAGCATAAGGTGAAATGATTACCTATCGCTTGAGCGAATCCTATCCTAACGGTCTGATTGTTCGATTTCAATTGTACCAAATATCGATTGACCAAAACGTGTCGTCGTTCGTCGCTGAACGTCGAATTCGTGTAATATTCGTTGAAAAAAGCCGTGTGGGCTTCGGCGCTTCTTAATCTAACAGCCGCCACTTCATGACTCAAGCATTCTTCCAATAAATTCTGCCATTCGTCTACCGTGCTCGTTTCGTTCACCGGAAAATGTACCAGTGCGCATTTCTTTATCAACAACGCACACGCCTGCTTCATTAATTCACCACCAAGGCCCTTGAACTGTCCACGACTCTTAAACCTGTTTACTACGTTTTGGATATCAGTAATTGCCGGTGTACCTAGGAAAAACAATCAAATAGAAAAATTGAACGAAGAACATTGATTTAACAATGTGATTTTCAATGTGCATAGGTACATTTTCATTTTAGCCTTTACCTATAATATGCTCGATTTTAAGATTGGATTGGTTGTACAAAGCTTCGAGAACTTCCGCGATAGCCAAAACCGCGCCATGTCGGACGTTCAAGTCTATCGAACCTATCAGATCTATCAGATTCGGCAATACAGTCTCGACCATGTAACGAGCATCCGCTGCGGTTAAATTGTAAAGTGCCTAAAAAATTGAATTAAATCGTAAATCTTCAATATCGTGTTTTTTTTCGAATTGTTCGTCTCACCTTCGAAGCTAATTCCCGTATCGCTGTATCCCAGTGAGTTACTTTTCTCGCTACCAAATGATTTATCATCGGTATTGTGTATTCGGTATATTGGGCTATATGAACACTGGGGATACCAAAAAACCATCAGACCCGTAGATTCCCTTTCTCACCGCAAAACTTACATTTTCTCCGAGTCTCACCTGATTTTGAGGTAAGCATTACTTCGGACTCCGACTTCGAAGTAATCGGCAACGGTAAGGATATCAATACCATGTGGAAAATTGCCTTGACGACCGACGTTCTCTTGGAAGGCGGCGGACGCCGCTCTACGACAGTTTATCTCACGATCGAAGCAAGTGACGATCAGTAGAGTCGCGGCAATTTCTTTCACATAAGGCTGAAAGACTTCGGGCTCGAAAGCTCGCGCGAAAGACCAACAAACGTAGCATGCGGCATCGCGAATAATCGAGCCGACCGATCCGTAAGCTCGTGGCTCGTCGAACACGAGAGCTCGAAGAACTAACGGAATGACATCACCGAGGCGATGAGGTAAAAGTAATCCTCGCCTTCCTGGAAACGTCGAAAAAAAATGTTCGTAACTGTAATAATAATGAATATATTATTTATTTTATAGTGAATTATTTACCTAATTCCGCTAATGCCAAACATCCACCGTGCCAAGCGGAATCGGATTCTCGGCCTGAAAACAAGTTCAGTACGAAACCGACGACCTCGTCAGCCAGGTCGATCGGTAGACGAGACGTTATTCTACCTATTCCTTTCGCCGCGGACCATCTACAATTTCATACAATTATTCTAATTTTCATTCAATTAGTTGGAAAAAATTGTAAATAATTTGAAGCTTTCAAAGTTATAAACCTAATGGTAATAGCTTTATCGCGAAGTCCTTGAATAAGTTGTTCAATGATTTCTTCCGTAATTGGAGGAACATCTTGCTCATCGTTGTCGTTTACCATGGTTTCTTTGCTCTCGACCGTATTTTCGTTCGGTATATTGCTCGTTATCGTAGGTAACAGAGTTATTGGCCTGCTGGATTTTTGATACCTCCACGATGCCAATTTTAATCGCAACAATACGAAGCCTATAAAATTGCAACGACTAATGTTCATGGATGTTACAGAAATGTTTCTTGGTAATCATTATGGCCGAAGTAAATAATTACCGATTCGTTGGACAACTTTCATTTCAAACTTTCGGACTAGAACAGCCGGATTTTCACGGAGATTAAGCTTGGACACTTTGTCAAATATCATTTGACCGTACGGCTTCAGATCTTCGCGGGCGCAATGTTTTAATATCGAAGCAAGAACCGCCAATGGTCCGTGGCTCGAGGAATCGTGCTCCAAGCACTAATTGTTTTTTTTTTCAATTAGTAGGAATTCGTTCGAAAATTTCGGTAATTCGTATCGATGAAATAATAAATATATGTCACCTTTAAACACCACATTATCATTTCCTCTAGATACAATTTTTTTACGTCGGATCTTGTGAGAAAATTGGCAATGAGAAATACAGCTGCGACGGAACAGGCATCCTTGGACATGCAGTACAACTTGCATATCTCTAAAAGTCTGAAAATAATAATAAGATTTTTCAGAAAAAGATAATCGTCGAATTATGACGCATTATAGATGTCCGGATTCCGAAAATACCTCACGATGATTGTTTCGGATGGCTCTACCGTTTCGGATACTTCTAAACGCGACAGTGGAAATGGTATTTTTGATATTATGGATAACCATATCAACAACACATATCGCGTTTCCCAAGTGTTTACATCTGTAGGATTTTGTTTTTCCAACATTCGAAGAACGGGAACAAGGTCTATTACCTGTTAATACGAAGAAAGATGCTCATATATTACTTTTTTTAGAATTTAAACGTTATCATTAATTCTTCATAATAACATTCCGATAATTTTATTTATGAGTTTGCGACGGAAAGTTATTGTTCTATACAAACCTCATGGGGCAAGTAAGTTACAATATTTTTATATCTCTTCACCGACATCAGATTAAACAAATACTTGAACGCGTTGTTTTTAACGTCTTCTGTAATTTGTTCGTCTTTGACAATCGATATTAAAGATCCGAGAATTAGCTCGAGATACGGATCTAGGAGATGAGGTTGATCCTGATACTGTGACAAAATGAAATTGTATCTCTCCATGTTTTTCTCGACTTCTCGTATCGCGGCATCTGATTTTCTTAATTGTTCGATCAGCGATACGACTTCTTCGGTTTCCTTGAAAGCATTGAAACCGCAGCCGATGCTCTCGACATCAGCACAGTCGTTCAACACCATTTTTAGAGGTTATTCCTGCGATACAGAGTTATGTTCGTTTCGCAATTACAAGGATTCGATACCCTTCACACTGGAATCAATCCTTGATCATTTTGTTGGGATTGCAATCATCGAAGAACACTGATTTTCGTAAAATAGCTGCTCAATGGTTAACCGGCCGTCAAGTTATAAATACATACAAGATACGTATGACTTTGACAGATCAACCAGTCGCTGTGACATGCGAGGGTGTGGGTGACCAGAATGGTAGCGAGAGTTGATTCGGCGGGGCGACATGTGAGCGACAAAAGGGTGACTTTGCTAGCGAAGCTAACTTCGTGTCGAGATCATGAAAATGTATATATTTCACTTTTTGACCGTTCAGATGTCGCCCAGCGGACCAAGTCACGAGGTTTCAACGGTTTCAACTTTTACCCGAGCGTTGCTGATATCCCTAATCTTCAAATATGAGTTCATGAAAAGATCTCCTAAAATGGTAAAAAGATTCTTCATCTTTTATCTTATTATCTTCCTTAGATCTTCATTATAGCTTCGTATATTCTGTAGCTCTCCTTACGTTATAGATGTTTCAAATAGTTTTAGTCCATTTTCATTTCTTCCGTTTTTATTCCGTTACACCTTTACACTCGTTTTTTTTCAATCGTATACAATATATTCAAATGCACTTTTGTTCCTCGGAATTGCAACTAACAATATTATCGATTTTGGATAACAAATTCAGGCTGTCATAACCTGTAAAAACAAACAGTAAAGATACGCCGAAGATGCACGAGAAATATACAAATGTGAAGATGAAATCGCTGCAATGATGGGAAAATATCTGGGTAAGATTTCTGGATTTCACAGACAATATATAAAACAATATCTATTTAAAAAAACGATGATGTATATATATATATATATGTTCGATACAATATAAATCTTTCTCTTTTCCCACGATACAAATTAGTACTTTCAATATTTTCTATTCGTGCCCCGAAAACGTTTCGAGTATACTGGAATAATTGTTTGTATCAAAGATAAAAACCTCGTTAGTACTTTGAACGAATGACATTGCGCAAAAATACGGCTGAATCAAACCCGAAGTTCTTTCTTCAAATTCTCAGCAAGTTTGTCCATAAATTCAAAAGTCTCGAGATAATCCTGCCTAGTGACCTTGTCCATTCCTTTGATACATATCGCGAGATCCTTGGTCATGAAACCCTTTTCAATCGTGTCGATGCAGACCTTTTCCAACGTTTCCGCGAATTTCTCAAGAGGTTTGTTATTATCGAGTTTCGCGCGATGAAGCAGACCACGCGTCCACGCGAAGATCGAAGCGATTGGATTCGTGGAAGTTTCCTTACCCTGCTGATACTGACGGTAATGACGCGTCACAGTACCATGAGCAGCCTCGGCCTCGACCGTGCGACCGTCGGGGCACAAAAGTACCGAGGTCATAAGACCGAGCGAGCCGTAACCTTGAGCGACCGAATCGGATTGGACGTCTCCATCATAATTTTTGCAAGCCCAGACGAATCCACCGTTGGATTTCATCGCATAAGCGACCATATCGTCGATGAGACGATGCTCGTACCAAATTCCATCAGCTTCGTATTTCGCCTTATATTCAGCTTCGTAAATTTCTTGGAATATATCCTTAAATCTACCGTCATATTTCTTGAGAATGGTATTCTTTGTCGAGAGATAAAGAGGATATTTTCTTCCCAGGGCATATTGGAAAGAGCTGTGAGCGAACGCACGAATACTCTCGTCTGTATTGAATTGAGCTTGAGCTATACCGGCGCCTTTGAACTCGTGCACGGTGTGCTGAATCTTTTGGCCATTTTCACCGGTCCAAGTGATCTCGAGTTTGCCAGCGCCGGGAACAACGAAATCGGTAGCTTTGTACTGATCTGCGTGAGCGTGTCTTCCGATTATTATCGGTGTGTTCCAGCCGGTCACTAGACGTGGAATGTTTTTGCATATTATAGCCTCACGGAAAACCGTACCGCCAAGAATGTTACGAATCGTTCCATTGGGACTCTTCCACATTTGTTTGAGCTTGAATTCTTCGACTCTCTTCTCATCGGGGGTTATCGTCGCGCATTTGATGCCGACGTTGTAGCGTTTGATCGCCTCTGCGCAGTCGATCGTCACTTGGTCATTGGTAGCGTCGCGATTCTCCATTCCCAAGTCGTAGGTATGAACTTCGATGTCTAAATAAGGTAAAATGAGTTTTTCCTTGATGGAATCCCAGATTATACGAGTCATCTCATCTCCGAGAACGTCTACGACGGGTCCTGCCTGTAAAACATGAAAATATCAAATGATCATTGTTCATTACGTTAGATTTAAAAACACGAGCCGTGTTTTACGTAATCGGCAAGTATGGCGGTCTGATGTGTCTCACACTTGAAAAATAACTTGTTAGTTATTATAATTTATTGTTGATAAGGGAATATAATCTGACATGAACACCGTAAATTACGAAGTACAGATTAACTCTGCTTTTTAATTTATGGCGTTCTAAGTTATTCTAAATATGTCGGACTGTATTCTCTTATCTGTATCCGAAAAACTGTAATAGCTTTGATAAGGGCTCATGGTAGCCCGAGCTTATGGGATTAAATTTGAATGACGCACATTTGCTTGTTTGCAAAGTTAAGTAAGTTTGCGTCATTGAACAAGGGTAAAGAACTCATCGTTGAACAAAATGAATATTTATTGTGTCGTAACGTTTGAACGAATATTAAACGTGACATTGCACTTTCAAGTCGATCACACAATGTTCGTTGAATATTTAAGCATTGGAATGTCCGATCGGTGTCGACGTATCACCGATACGTGTAAAAGGTGATGTCCAATGGCCACAAACACATAAATAATATATATTTCGCGAAAAACTCATCAAACAGAATGTATTTCAAGCTGATTAAACAATATACGGTAAATTGCAAAGTCTACATTGAGCGATGCGTTCGATCTGCCATGATGAAAATTTATTTCGGAGACGTTCGTTTTGTCGTGTCACTTACCTTTATTTTTGCCATGGCTACTGAGGATACGCTAAACGTCCTGACAATTGAGTGTCTCGTTAACGAGTGGCTCGAACAGAGGAGCGACGACGATAATCGTACGTTTGAAGTAACCGGTGCGGAGTTGCCAGTGATACGAAGTCGAGTCGCAGCGGTTCTAATCAAATTCGTACTGGTCTTGGACAGACAATGAGGAAGGGCAGACATGGCAACCTACTTTGCCGGTTACTCTTTCTCTCTCGGTCTTTCGTAAATGCAATTCAGCCTTCCTTGTTTAACTCGTTGCAACCACCACCACCACAACCACCACTTGTGTCCCACCCCAATTTCTCGTTCTATTTCTATCTCTCTCTCTCACGTACGTTGATAGTACCTGCTTGACAGGCGCGTATTTTCCCCCACCACTATTACCGTTACAACATTAATGTTGTTTTTCCTTCGAGTCGCCTCGCCTTTCGTTCGAGGTCACCGTTTTTAATGTATACGTAGAACAGAAGGGAGCTTCGATTGAGAGTGAACGTACGGACAAGCGAGTTATGATAGTGCATTTGCAGGTCTTTGGTACGAGAATCACAATCTTTATCGGAAATCTGTTTGCTTTGGACTTTGGAGTTTGTATTGTATATATATAGAAATTTTACTACCGAGGCACGTGACGTGCTAGCGCATAGAAGGTGCTCCGGGAGTCGACTGCTATAAGCCAGGCCGGCCTGGCTAGATGTTGCTGATTTCTGGAGGAATATTTGGGACTACCTGTTCTAAATAAGATGTTTATCGCTACGAAGAATCTCTTATAGCACAATGAATACGCTCGAATATTTTATTCGTTCTATGGGATGAAAATATATTTCTAAGCTATAGTACATTGATAGTAAAATTCAATGCAACACAAGAGATATCGTTCGCTTCGTAAAAAATTTCATAACCTCAATCTGTAATACGCAGCTCGGTATGCAGAGAATGATTACGTAATTAAACGATGGATTATGTCACTATTCTTATTTTTGTATGATTCTAATCATATTTGATATCCGTGCAATGATACGTGGTAAACATGTCAGCTCGAGCTTCCATCTTATCCGAGACAATTTACGTCATTGCTTATTAACTGGCGTAAATTGAACCATCGGAGGTCCGTTGCTGATAAAAGCTAGGTTATCAGTTATTGTACTCGAATAATCTCTAATATTCGGAAATCGCAATTTGATAATGGAATTGCGGTTCTTCAACTGTTGACTGCCGTTAAATCAGTACAAAACAAAAATAAGCGACTGTAAAATGCCTTAAAGGGATAACCATTCATAAATATAATAATGGGGTATAAACTTAAAGCTGCGTTTTCATTAACGTGTACGAGCGACAGCGATGCACCTGCCACCTGCTGTACGATTGCAAGTTCGAGCGCATATTCATGCAGTCCTCCCACCTTTCTATCAAGGGAGATTCGCAATCATGTGTGTGTGTGTGTTATGTATGGCTGGTGTGCCGTGGTTTCTTACACTCGCCAAAACTGTCATATACACGATGTGATCACATGACCACAGCAAAGATTCTGCGTGGTTTGTGTACGGCCATTCTTTTCGCAGGAAACACACATACACAATAATCAGTACACGATCAACAGAAATATTTCGTTTCGTGGGTGGATAGAAAAAAAAATAGTAGTTGCGACGACGAAATATCCCAGCTGGTGCGAAACGCAAACGTAATTCGCAACACGATGTGGCCGACTGTTTAAAAGAAAAAGGCTGTGTGAATTTAACGCGGCACGAATGAGTCCAGTTGGCATCGAGGATTACCAAGAGCTTTACGCGTTGGAGATGGTAAGTTGTCAAATTAAATATCGACACCTTATCCCCAGAAACCTTCGTTCCACTTGTATAATTACATTGTCGTCGTATCTATGCGCGTGAGCGATAAAAAAAACGTTGTTATAATCGTGATTCGGGCGAATGGTTCGAAGCAGGAGGGTAAATGCTCTTGACAATTTTCGGGACATAAATGTCCCCGGGTATCGCACGTATACACCGTTTATTGGTTAAATATGACACTTCAATGGGTAACGTTACGATATTCACCGTACACCAGGCGTATGTATACTGCGACATATCGGATATAACACATTATATATATATATATAGTACATACGCTCTCGAACGCTGCTCGAAAACCCTTTTTGATATTTTATAACCAGCATGCGGATTATCATAAATTAGTTTATCGCCATAAGGCCAATTAACATATATATCGTGTGTCTGTCATCCATTGCGTGCAGAAGGTTCGTGTCAAGTGTGTGTCATCACGAGTATCTACATTATGCTACATGCGTATATGTAGATATTATTCGCACAACGAGTGTATATCTCTTAAATCCAAGATAGGATTATTTATCGCCATCTCCTTCGCGACGTGACAGTGCCATATGTACATCTGTAGCTGATAAACGTTGTCCCTTGGCTAAAGTCAGTTAGCTACCGAGAGCCGTCTCTAAAAACTTACATGCACTGCACGCAGTTAGTTTTTCACAGCCCTTTGTGTCAAGGTACGCGCCTATCAATTTAAAAAAAAAAAATGATCAAAACACAGTTTTATCCTGGTGAAAAAAAATCTTTCTACGTTCTTGGCGCAAAAGTGTCCAAATGAAACAAGAATTTCAAAGCATGAATGTACATGCGATAACAGTGTCGAGAAAAATCCTTTAGAAGAGCGCATCGTCCTTTTGACTTGGGATTACCTTCGAATTACTCGCACAATGCTGAATAACCTTGGGAATAGGAAATTTGAAAATTGGTCTTTTATTACTGTCTCTTGTACGCAAAGCTTCTCCTACAACGACAGCGAAGACCATAGAAAAACAAATTCTTATTAAGGAGCTTTGCAAACGAGCCAAAAGATGAGAAAGCGATCTTCAAATTTCTCATTCGTGGGATATTTTTGTAGTTTCTTGCCCCGGCGTGTTGATCATTCGAATACACAGTACATATTCATTCACCGTTTCCATTCATGCTCTTTAATTCTTACTAAAACAAAAACAAATTCTTCCTGTGTATGTGTGGCAAAATCCAGATCGACATGAAGACATGGAGAAGTTTCCACTGAAAGGTACTTCGTCATCAGCGTCGACCGCTGCCGTTCATTCTACCGTGCCCACGAGTTATAACTCCGTAGATGCTCAGGTAGGCACTACATAGTTTGAAATGTCTCTCCGTCGACTCGACTTTATTCCTTAGACAATATTTTGTTTTGTTATCGCCTCTGTTTCCTCTAACTAGCTTTTGCTTACCAACGTTTCCACATGGAATTTACGTTGCTCACACGCTGCTTCCATTTTCGTTCTGTTTTTAATCTTCCGTACACCAAGAGAAAGAAAAGAAAAAAGAAATTAAAGCTATATATCGAGTTACCCTGGTACAGTAATTTTTGTGCAGTATCCGCAGATTCATGTATCACCACCCCGTTTTCAGAGGTACGTTCTAACGAAGATGCCACGTTAGCTTCTACGCAACTTACCTCTCAACGAAGCATCGGGGAACACGATCGATGCCCCAGTAGCGGGCAGACAAATCTCTTGTCGATTGTGTGGTGGTATATATCCTCGTAGAGAACAACCGACGTTTTAACGAGCAAAAGATCGTTAATGCTTGAAAAAGAGACAATCGGCTAAATATACATTGGCGTAAATAACACACTGAGTCCCACAAAAACTAACAACACGTATATCGAATTAAAGCGTACTAGCGACCGCTCGAGAGCTGCAAACACCAGCAGCCAGCGGTTCTTGCCGGAGCAACGGGTAAACAAAACATTTAAAACAAAAAAAAGAAACACTCTTACTCTTATTAATGAGTGATAGATAGATCACCAATTAATCATATGTATTGAGATGGGAGAAAAATTCAGGATTATTCGTCCAGGCATGTCTTTAATAAATAGCGGTACTCTCACAAAGACTTTTTCCTTGATATGGATCCTCTGCACGCTTTGTCACCGGTTGTAATCTCGAAGCTGAACGATACAAGATATTATATTACAACGTAGTCTTACTAACTTCATTAATTCACCGCCGTGGTCATTGTTTATCGAATATTGTAATATGCACCGCTCGCAAAGAGTGCAGCGTGTCTTGAATACTCCAATACTCTTAAAAATTAGATTGTATGTGTAGAACAAAAGTGTCGTGTTTGATCTAACGATCGGACACTTAATTAAAGACGACGAAGGTGATTGATCCTTTTCGTTCTTTTTCATTGTCTTTTTTTAGAGAACCAACGGCGTAGATTCTGGTAATTCTGGTGATGCGCGATTGCGAAGCAGTGCTTTAAGTCGTGGTGGAAATCTGAGCAGCGACGACGACATGCTGGATGTAAATCATCAAACGGGTTCTCACCAAACCGGTAACAATACGTATTCGGAGCGCAGTATACGTCTCGATGATGCAGCCTCGCACTGTGAGTATTCTATCGCCTAAAATACATTTGTTTCGTATAAATCTCGTATTTGAGGAAGTATTATAAAATATAAACCTTCTAGTTTCAGCCGATTCCGACGATATTCCGGGTATCGGCCAGTACGAGGATTTTCACACGATCGATTGGCAGCGAGACATAGCTCGTGATCGTATGAGACATCGATACATCGTTAAGAAGAAGCACGATTCGATTTGGGACTTGGTGAAAGGAGCTCACGACGCTTGGTCGGGATGGCTTTGCGTTTTGCTAGTCGGTCTCGTTACCGGTGTCACGGCTGGTATTATAGACATCGGAGCATCTTGGATGACCGACCTCAAATTCGGTATATGTCCTCAAGCCTTTTGGCTCAATAAGGAACAGTGCTGTTGGAGTTACAATGAAACTACTTTCGACGGAGGAAATTGCTCCCAGGTAAATATCGTAAAAACAAAGAAAAGTGAAATATCTTTAAAATCGGTCACATTCGCGTTTCGCTGTAATCTTATTGATTTCAATATCAGTAACGTTATCTTGAGTTGTGCTCTCATCTTTCAGTGGTTACCGTGGCCCGAAGTATTCAGTCAATCGAAGGATGGCGTAGGACCGTATATAATTTCTTACATGTTTTACATAGCGTGGGCTCTTTTGTTCGCCTCCTTGTCAGCATCTTTGGTAAGGATGTTCGCGCCGTACGCATGCGGCTCCGGTATACCCGAGGTACGTTTCGAAAAAATCGTTTCTTCGACAAATCTTGAATGATCCTGATAATGAAAGAATAATCTTGATTAAAGTATAAATTATCGTAATTTTTGCTTAGATCAAAACGATATTAAGCGGATTCATAATTCGTGGTTATTTGGGCAAATGGACTCTAATTATCAAATCCGTGGGTCTTATATTGTCCGTATCGGCTGGATTGAGTTTGGGCAAAGAGGGACCGATGGTTCACATAGCATGTTGCATAGGAAACATATTTTCATATTTATTTCCAAAATACGGTAGAAACGAGGCTAAGAAGAGAGAAATTTTATCGGCAGCCGCAGCTGCTGGTGTCTCGGTCGCTTTCGGTGCACCGATCGGTGGTGTACTGTTCAGTTTGGAGGAGGTAAGAGAACAAAAACACTAATACAAAATTAATTATAACAAATTAATCCTTAAAATCTTATTCTATAGGTCAGCTATTATTTTCCTTTGAAAACTCTCTGGCGTTCGTTCTTTTGTGCCTTGATAGCAGCATTCGTCCTGCGTTCTATAAATCCATTCGGTAACGAGCACTCGGTATTATTCTACGTCGAATACAACAAACCATGGATATTCTTCGAGCTCATACCATTTGTGATGCTCGGTATTATCGGAGTGAGTACTTCGCGGCATTGAATAGAAAATCATAAATATCCACCACAAAAATAGCCACGCTCTATATTAATTATACAAATTTTCTTCTCAGGGTGTAATCGCAACTCTCTTCATCAAAGCTAATTTATATTGGTGCCGTTACCGAAAAACCTCGAAACTCGGTCAATACCCCGTGACCGAAGTTTTGGTCGTTACCGTAATCACGGCGATAATCGCGTATCCGAATCCGTACACGCGTATGAGTACGAGTCAGTTGATCTATTTATTATTTAGTCAGTGCGGAGTCTCGAACGCAGATATGCTTTGGTCAGTATAAAACCGATCTTTTCTAGTACGATCTTAACTTGAAATTTATCAATTACATTAATAATTATTCTCGTTTCATGTCGCAGTGATTACAATCGTAATTTTACGTACGTGAATTCGGCAATCGAGAGCGCAGCTGCCGAGCCAGGTGTCTACAAAGCCGTGTGGCTTCTTGTGCTAACTCTCATTCTGAAGCTCATCATGACAATATTCACTTTCGGGATGAAAGTGCCCTGCGGATTGTTTATACCGTCGTTGTGTCTGGGCGCTATCGTCGGTCGTATAGTTGGCATAGGCATGGAACAGCTAGCATACAATTATCCGCATATTTGGATGTTTAGCGAGGAATGTTCGACCGGAGTGGATTGCATAACGCCTGGTTTATACGCGATGGTCGGTGCGGCCGCTGTATTGGGCGGTGTTACAAGAATGACGGTGTCGTTGGTTGTCATAATGTTTGAATTGACGGGAGGCGTGAGATACATCGTACCTCTAATGGCAGCTGCCATGGCGAGTAAATGGGTCGGCGATGCTCTCGGAAAACAAGGTATATACGATGCTCATATTGGACTCAACGGTTATCCGTTTTTGGACAGCAAAGAAGAATTTCAGCATACGACTCTCGCCGCCGACGTAATGCAGCCTAAGTATGTAACGATTTAGTTGCAAGCTTTGCAAATTAAAATTTGAAAAAACTTGAGTTTAATCCAAACGAATGACTCAATTTTTCTTTTTAGACGGAATGAAGCTCTTCATGTTCTCACCCAGGATTCCATGACGGTCGAGGACGTTGAGAATTTGCTCAAAGAAACCGAGCACAATGGTTTTCCGGTCATAGTCTCGAAAGAATCGCAATATTTAGTCGGTTTCGTGCTGAGAAGAGATCTTAATTTAGCTATCGCTAATGCCAAGAGAATGATGGAGGGAATTGTCAGACAGTCACCCGTTATATTCACCAGTGGCAGTAATCTTCAGGTTCACTCACCTGCGCCTCTCAAACTCAAGAAGATTCTCGATATGGCACCGATCACGATCACTGATCAAACTCCGATGGAGACGGTCGTCGATATGTTCAGAAAATTGGGTCTTCGTCAGACTCTCGTGACGCACAACGGGTTGGTTTTGTTTCTGGATAAAAACAATTATTTCCCGTTCTAAACGAATCTTTACTGATATCGTGTATTTCATTTTTTTCAGACGATTATTGGGCGTTATCACGAAGAAGGATGTTTTGAGGCACGTGAAACAGCTGGATAACGAAGATCCAAATTCTGTTTTGTTCAATTGAACGGACATAGAGATGTCCGTTTTACTTCACGATTATCCATCCAAGGAGCGAGAGTAGTATGGAAGAATTTCAATACCGTATTAGAGTGTCGCTCGAAACGGCAGCCCCGTAGATCCTCACTATTCGCCTTACTGGCACTTGAACTTTATTTTTTACGCTCGCGCTCCTCGATTCTCAACGTGTGCTTGTTCTCGACTAACGATGATAGTTCAAACTCGTTTACACACGTCCATATCTCTTCCGAATATTTTGCACAGGAGCGTCACATCATTGCGGATTATAAAACGAGAGAATTGAAATATTGTAAATTACTTTCGAGCTATTCCAATGTCCGGGAATATCGCTTCAAACATCACTGGCTTCGTATCGGTACAAGCTTTAGGTTTTACTCTATATTGTTTTCTAGGCACCACCGATATTTACGAATGATCGTTGTTGTTTCTTTTTTTTTACGTAAAAATATTTCCTAACTCGGCCAGAGAGGACGCTGGAACGCGAACGCGATACGATGATAATATTTCGGACATCACTTTTGTACGAAGGTACACGGATTGAACGCATTTTGAACTCGATTCTATATATATATATATATATATATATATGATTTTTTGTCGTTTCCGAGGATGAATCTTTCGCGTTGGACTCTACTAATTTAATATTGATTTGTATAGAAATAATTAGGTTGACTCAAGTTGTCGCTTCTGGAACAGTGTACCTTTCACGCGAATAGTATTTTTACACTTTTTCATATATATTTGTCAGAGAAGTGTGACGTCTACTGTTTCATTTTACGATGGTAGGAAAAAAAGAAAAAGCTTATACTCCTCTCTGGCGTTCATCGTATTTATCGCTTCGTTCGTAATTGAACGATCATTCGTTTATTTAATTGCGTACCAATCGCCAAACGTGGTGCGTCAAATCGTGATTATGGCAACATTCATTAATCGTTGGAGGGAGATCCCACATTGGTAATAATAGATTGTCTATCTAATGTCGTGAATCGCTGTATTCATCGTCGTCTCACCTACAATGATAATATGGGTAGAAAAAAGAAGAAATAAAAAAAAAGAAACCGCAGGTAATTGTACAGTGGTACTGAACAAACATAGAATCATCACGATCTGTTCTTAATTATTACGTTACACTATGCATTATATATTCTGGTGTATTGCTCGAATATATATTGTTTTTAATTTGTGAATATGAATTCCACTATGTCAAACTATATCATCATAAGTATTAGATGAAGATTAAAAATCTCTGTATATACATATTACCCACACATAAATCTATACATATATTTCTCTCTCTATCTATATATATATATATATTAAACAAAGAATATAATAGTCATACATATAAAGAAATTTGAAATCTACCGAGCTTTGGCCGCTACGCCATCTTATTCGCCACCTGTCGAGAGGAAGTGATCATCATCGATACGACACGACGACGACGGACAAGAAGCGGCACATTCCTAATCCTGTCTCTGTAGCGTGCGTGCTTCACGGTTCACGTACACGCGCGCACACTAGACACATCATATACGCACGCACGCACGCACACACACGCGCCTCGTCGCATCGTATTCACATCGCGTTTTATGCTGTTGCTTTTTTTCCTTTTCACGCTGTAGTAGCGCAGAGTAGCAGTTGCCGAGAGTCTGAGAATAGGGGAGTTGGCAGCAGTGCAAAGGGCGCAGTTGCTCCTAAATACTTGCAGCCGCAGAGAAGCCAAGATATGAACGAGAATATGTGTTGTGATGTGCCCGTTTGTTGATGATAAATTATTGCTTCGGTGTAGATGCTTTTTGGTGAGTTTGGCCGATTTGTTCTGTCATCGAAAGAATCATTTGACTGCGAGAGGGCGCGAACGTTTCCTGTTCCACATATGCGAGAAAAAAAAAATTCTTTTGATCGTATAAGGTTATGCGTGAGTATTGGCGGGTTTGTGTCCGATACTCCGATGTACTGTTACCCATACTCCATTCAGGAAATGTCCCTCGTTGCCAATTAATTAACGGGAATTTCGCTTCATCAAGCCTACGGAACGGTCGGCATGCCTTTTTTTCATCTCGCTCGCACAACCTTCGCACGGTTCGAAGCATTCGAGCAACATCTTACGCCCGATTAGACGCGTTATTCGCTCATCGTCAACTTAACCTTTCAACACACCGACTCGTAGATATTACTTTATTTTCAGAGGAATTATTTCCTATCGGAGTTTAGCCGTTGCGAGAAAAAAAGAAAAAAAGCGACGACGTTTTCTACGTTTTCTTATCGATAATTCTCATATACGATAAACGTGCTTCTTGAATTCGTCGATCGTACAATTCGATATGGTGTCAGATCCAATTGACATTTCGGAATAATAATCATGCTCTCTCGCGTTCAGTACAAACGCCAGGTTTCGTAATACTAAATTGTTATTCGAATCATACGAAGATCTCTAGCAAATTCCTCGTTATATTTCATAAATCCATAAATTCGAGACCGGATCCATAATAATTTGTTATTGTGCGGCTGTGGTACTTAATTTCTAAAGAGTACTTTCACCTCCACATGTCCCCTGAGATCTGGCTCTCGTGATTGTTACAACACCACAGAGCCTAGATGGAATTTAAAATATGCGTATATGTATTCACATATCTATATACGCGTATACGTTTGACCGTGTATACGTAGAAGCGTGTGAAGAGTTTGCTAGTGTGTCGTCGGACGTGAAACTATATAGTACGAGACTCCAAAGTACAGAATTATCAAGTATAAGTTTGTGTCGATACCATGCTTTATGAATTTTATTCAATTCAGGTGCCGTGTATATAGGAAGAGTACCAGCAAGATGGGCAAACTTTTGTCGAAGATCTTCGGCAATAAGGAGATGCGCATCCTTATGCTCGGGCTAGACGCAGCTGGGAAAACAAGTATCCTTTACGCCGAGCCTCAGAATTGTTTTCCAAACTAGTCAATGGAATAAACATCCATATGTCTATATATATACATAAATATACACACACACATATATATATATATGTGTGTGTATAAATATAGGCATATAGACGTGTGTCCAATATGAGAAATCCTTAATAAACACGTGTTCAGCAATTCTGTATAAACTGAAGCTGGGACAGTCCGTCACAACTATACCCACTGTAGGATTTAATGTAGAGACTGTTACATATAAGAATGTAAAATTCAATGTCTGGGTGAGTAAAACAAAACGAGTCGCAATAATTTCATCGTTCTGAATTTACTACCAGAAATATCGTTAGACGCTGAAAAACTGGCTCGTTCCGATAACATTGTCGTGTCTTCTAGGATGTGGGCGGGCAAGATAAAATACGCCCGCTCTGGCGTCATTACTACACGGGAACGCAAGGACTTATTTTTGTAGTCGACTGCGCAGATAGAGATCGAATTGACGAAGCACGCCAGGAACTCCATCGAATCATCAACGACAGAGAGATGCGAGACGCTATTATTCTAATATTTGCTAACAAGCAAGATCTTCCCGACGGTGAGCTTTTTCTTCTCCCAGATAGATCAATGCTTTCGTCTCGATTGATTTAGAAATAAGTTTTCATCAATTTTTAACTGTTTTGCGATCGTTAAATATTTTACAGCCATGAAACCACATGAAATTCAAGAAAAGTTAGGACTGACAAGAATACGAGACAGAAATTGGTACGTTCAACCATCATGCGCCACAACAGGCGACGGACTGTACGAGGGCCTCACGTGGCTAACTAGTAATCACAAGTTATGAACGATTAGTTAGTCGATATTCATACGGTTCCATACAACAAGTACACGCCTGCCTTGTGATTTTATCTTATTGCCAACTAAGTTAAAGCTCCACCGCGACACGCAAGTAGAAAGCCGGTAAATATCGTCGAATGTGCGCAAATTAATAGAACGAAGGATATATAACGAAAAAAAAAAATTCAACGACGTTCCGGTAGTTCATGAAGCGTGTAAGGAGATTATATTAAATGCGAATCGGCCCGTTTTACAACAACGAGAAGGAGCCGATCGATTCGAACTTTCGTTGCACAGCAGGACCCAGGTTTACTATAAGCGAGGTACCAAAAAAAAAAACAAAAAAACAAAAAAAAAATAAATAAAAAAAGAAGCCTGTAAAATCTGTTACTACATATTCGTTTTCAAAGTTTATGAAGATATAAGCTTTTATTGTAGAGTAGAGTAAGTTTCTTGTGTAACGTCGTTAACAAAAAAAAGAAGAAGAAAAAATGAGGAAAACACAGCTTGCATTATAATTGTACAGCTTCGACAACGGGAAGATTACATTTCGTGGTATTATTTCTTTCGTTATAGCTTTTTGGTTGATGCTTCTCGTATCTTTGAATTAAATGGACGTACCTCGCATACCCGTCGACTTATTTTCAGTAACGTTTGGTCGATATGTATCGGTAAAATTCACATGGACGAAAAAATACAAAAACAAAAAAAAAACTTGGATACGCAAAAGAAAACACGAGATATATTCCAGTATAGGGTGAAAGTGTTTTAAATTTCATACAACAAAAAAAGCAAGAAAGAGAGAGAGAAAGAAACAAAAGAAACACACATCCGGTGAGCGTGTACCCCATTGTTCAGCTACCGAAGTAACGTGATGTATAAAATTGTTTGTTCCGCAGTTAATAAGATTTTTGATAAGGTAGCATTTACATGTTTAAGAGCAATGAAATTACAACAATATGGGCTTATTTATTCGTTGTAAGATTATTAAAAAAAAAAAGAAAAAAAAACGAAACAAGAAAGAGAAAAAAAACAAAAAGACGAAATAACCGAACAATGTATCGAACGCAACAGAGAAAAACGTTGCTGCCATTGCCATTTTTAAGAAACGAGATAAACAAAAAAACCACGTAGTTACGAGAGGGGGGGGGGGTGGGAGGAAGACAAAAAAGAAAAGAAACGAAACGAGAGTAAAACAAAAAAACAATGAATTAAAGATTAGTTTTTAAAACGACACGAATGTTTTTTTTTATTATTATTATAGATAGAGGCGAAAAAAACGATATGAACCATCGTACTCGAGTCGAACGATACGTAAAGTGCGTCCTCGTGGCGAATTTCCGTGGGCGTAACAGTTACTAACGTGGAAAAATATTCTGTATGAAATTGGATCGCTCGTGTCGAGGCAGCGCAATGTATCGACGACATTCTTGATATACGACTATGTGTGTGTGCGCTATGACTCGTCTATATATATTTAATTATATATATATATATATATATATATATATGCATCAATTACACACAGAATATTTTTCAATTGAATAATTCATACGAATCGTCGAGCGTTAGGACACGTGTCCAAGAATGAAAGACTAACGCACGTAGAAAGAAAAAAGAGAAAACAAATAATAGAAAAACATCCCATCCGGTATTTTCGTCCTACCCGTGTAAAACCCTCCGAAAACAAATTTGTCATATTTCGACAATTTTACTTACTCTGCATTCCAATAGCATTATCGTACCTAGATTTCTATCATTATTCGACATGTGGAATTCCATCGATTTATGATCATTTTCCTAATCGACTTCGGACGTTTGAGATTCGAAGGCATTGCTATAATTATATTATAGTACTATTTGTCAAGTACCGAAAGATGATTCGTTGTAAAAAAATTTATCGTCGTCGCATCATTCATTTTTACCGTTGGACGATAAATAATAAATATAGAATTGTGTATTTATCGAATTCAAAAAATAATCGACGATACGAGAATGAGATGGTATTGGTAGCGATCACGAGAGATAAGGGAGATCATTTTTTTCTTTTTTATTTTGGATACGACGAAATTATTGGATCGACGAATTAAACAAAAACAACAACAAAAATGATAACAAACAAACAAACAAAAATGGATATTACATTTATAAATAATGTCCGTGTCTCTCATTTTCGTCATCTAAAATCGATCCTTTAATCGCGCGTCGCTATTTCTACGTGGATCTTAACTAAAAGAACAAAACAAAAAACAAAAACAAACAAAAAAAACAAAAAAAGTAATCCCCCTAACTATTTATCTATCTATCGTATCTCTGTCACTCGTCTCAAACACACGAGTGTCGCCCATCGGATTCGACAAATTCCGTACGTCCTTTCTTTTCTCTCGATGTGTCAGCAATAACGAACTTTATAATGAATATAAAAAAATAACGAAAAATAACTAAACGAAAGAAAAAAAAAATGAGCAAATAAATATTTATGGAAAATACGATTTGTATTGTTAATGACGTATTTCACATATGCGTCATGTGCGTAAGACACAATTTTCTAACGTACAACAACAACAACAAAAACAACAAAAATAAAAACAACAATAGGAACAAAAAATGTAACTGACAATTGTGGGTACACGCGGACCATGCGAGATGTGCCATCGCGATTATTTATATTTCGTGCAAAACAACAAAATAATAAAAATAATTAACAGAAAATAAAAAAAAATAAAAAAAATAAAAAATTCAAAATCATCGCACGTAGTCACGAAAAGGTAAACAGGGTTCGCGACACGTTGAATTTCGTATTGTTTTTCCCCCGTTACGGCGCGTATCCTCGCCGCCGTGTCGAGTCTTCCGCGAGAGCCTCCTCCCCCCGATCGATTCCGCCGGATCGATCGAACGAACGAAACAGAAAACACAAAAAACAAAACGTTCTACTTCCACTGTAAAAAAAAACAAAACAAAGAACAAAAAATTGGCCATTTAGTTACCCTCGAGAAATCGATCGAATTTTCTTTCGTCTCTCGCTTCCTTCTCGCCCTCGTGCCCCTGGATTTAGCGTTACCCTGTATGCGTTTCGGGGTAACGCTTTTTGAAAAAGACTAAAAAAAATTGAGTTTTTTTCTCGAACGTCGTAAAAAAAAATAAACAAATAATAATAATAAAATAAAAAACACTTCTAGGATTTACCCACTTTTATACGAGTTCGAACGAGCCTTGTCCAATTTCCATCCTAAACGCGCGAGAGAACGAGAAACGAAACGAGACAAAATACAACAACAAAAAAGAAAAAAAGAACAATTATGATATTCTGAAATATGAAATATTTCAATGAAAAAAAGTAGATGAAAAAAAATCAAATAAACGAAATGAAAAAAAAAAAATAATAAAATTGCCTGCAAACCGTACAGTTTTTACTTGGCGAGACGGCCAGTCGTGTAATAAGGCGAGCGTGGTCCAATGGACAATCATACATTCGTTTTCCTTCGTATAGTGCTCAAACCCCGTGATGTAGGTATAAAAAAACAAAAAAAAAACAAAAAAAATCAGCGAAAGTGCAAATTTTGAAAAAAAAAAAATTCATGAAAAGAAAAATGCACTCGAACTGACGAACTGATAAAATTAGTCGTTTCGTTTCGTCAACGGACGACGAAGAGGGTTACTGTCGTGTTCGTTTTTTTGTTTTAACGTTTTTTGTTTTTTTGTTGTTTTTTTTTTCGACGCTGATCCGATTACATGCAGGGAGAATTTGTATGCGCTTGTATATTATTATTACAATTATTACAATTATTATTATTATTGTCGATATTAATTGTACAATAAAAAGATTAAATCGAGGGCCAAGCCGTCGATCGAAAATCGCACAGTGAATAATTAATCAGCGGTAATTTGTTTAGCGCGTGTTTGTAAGATCGAAAAAGTCGGGTGGGGTGTAAAATCGATAAACGTTCGTCTGGTATCCGTTCGTAGGCGATGCGTTATTCCCGTTAACGAGATCGGACACTGATAAACCTGGTGGATTCACAAGAGAAGAGAGGGCCGGGGGTGGTGGAAGGGAGTGAGCGTTTATATCGTCCCCGCGTCCACCCCTGGCTCTCGGTGTAAAGCCGCGGTTCAACTTCCGGTGAATACCGGTAGTAACACGAAGAGAGAGAGAGAGAGAGAGAGAGAGAGAAAGAAAGAGAGAGTTTGATAGAAATGGACAGAGACGAATGGTTCGGGTATGAACGGGGAACGAGTAGTCCGTGGTACGAGAGAAAACAATACGTGGTTATTCCCCGGCATGTTGGTCCGGTCGAGTAAATTGGCCGATTGATCGGCAATAAGCGTCATATGACACGGATTTAAAAACATCGGTATGAAATTAACAACTCTATCTTTCTCTTTCTTTCTCTCTCTCTCTCTCTCTCACACACACACACACACATACACGTCTCTCGGTGTTTCTCTCTCTCTCTCTCTCACACACACACACGTCTCGCGGTCTTTTTCTTTCTCTCTCTATTGGTCAAACGATCATGGGAGGCGTGGGACCATTTCCTCGTGCGGTTTGTCGCGGGTTAATGGTCGCCGGTACCATTAACGTGTCCATATTCTCTCCCTTTCTCTCACTGACTCTCGCTCGATGTAAAATTACTCCGACGATTTTATCGCGTAATATCCATTATCCATTCGTATTGCCGGGTCGGGGGATGATTTTACCCCCGGTAATACGACGCTTAAGCGAGATCGTGCGTCCAAGATTAGTTTCACGAATGTTCGTACGTTTTATACGTATAACTCGGGTCGCACGACACCGTCCTCATATACGACAATTTGTGAGATATCGCGGAGACGATCGAGGGGGATGAACGAATACGAACGTCGCCAGAACTTCGACGACTTTACGATTTTTTTTTTGTTTAAAATTTTTTTTTAAAAATCGCTTTTATCAACGATTAACAAACTTCGAAATTATTTCTGGAAATATCGCACAGAATAAACGGGAACACGATTTATCGAGCGGAAGGAAAAATTATACGACGTGTTGGAAAATTTGAGACAAAAATTGTTCATAAATTTAGGCTTGATTTTCTTTTTTTTACTCACGTTTCTCGACATCTCGATTTCTTCGATATCTCGAGTGACGAATCGATGAGGATAAAATCAAATGAAAACTATTCTTCCAATTAGTATCGTCCTACCCGATAATTTTTCTCTCAAACACTAATTTTTGTCATTTTTCCGAAAAAAAAACAAAAAAATCATCACGTTCTCTCAAAACTCATAATTTTTTCCATCTCGTTATCAGCGACGTATATTGTAGTGAGCATTAAATCATTCCTCGAAACATTCGCGTCGATCAATCTTACCAACAAAAAATAAATAAAAAAAAACAATCGAAAAAAACCCTTTTTCAAGAATTAATCCTCTCGCTCAAAGTGGTAAGTCCCATTGGGGATGAAAAAGTATCGACTAGTCGAAACGTCTACCCTGTATAAATAATAAATTCATAAATGTAAAAATGTAAACACGATGGAAGAAAAAAAAAAGCTAGAAGCGAGAACGTTGTACGTTCTTCGTTGATAAATGCGGGGTGGTAAAGGGGGTAAGGGTGGTAGGGGGTTGTTACAATCCAATCTGGACGAATCTAAAAGCGGGTAATCGCAGGATCAGGGTTACTACAAGGTCACTATAGATGCCCTCTTCAGTCTACCCTCAACCCTCTACTCTCTCTCTCTCTCTCTCTCTCTCTCTCTCTCTCTCTCTCTCTCTCTCTCTCTCTCTCTCTCTCTCTCTCTCTCTCTCTCTCTCTCTCTCTCTCTCTCTCTCTCTCTCTCTCTCTCTCTCTCTCTCTCTCTCTCTCTCTCTCTCTCTCTCTCTCTCTCTCACTCTCTCTCATTCTCTCTCGCTCCGTCGCATAAACATCCCCACGCCGAACGCGCGGCCTCTCTCGCAGCCGCCCGAGCCGCGTATCGTCATTGAACAGTTGCACAAACCTACATATGCATATGCACGTATATATATATACATATAATCGCTGTGGCGGCGATGGTGGGGTGGAGGGGGGAGCAGCATCGTCGCGCTACATGATATATTCGATCGAAAGCGAGAAAGCTATACCGCGTATATAGAAAGCATAAAATCAGAATATATATATATATATATATATATATTCGCCCGCAAGGTTGAAATAAAAAACGAAACATACGGAAAATTGTACGGGAAATTCGAGAAGTCGGACGTTATATTTATTTATTTTTTGATTTTTTTTCTCGATACGAATGGGACGTGAAATTTTTTCAAAATAAAAAAACGTTCGTTCGGCATCAATCTTTTATCTTCGTTCGTGTAAATCTTTCTCTTCCTTTCGAATAACAGATATAACGAGAGTATATGTAATAAATAAAAATGAGAATTTGAAAATTTTTCATTTTCATCCGTTATAATCAAATTTTCGAACTTACTGTTTCGAAGCTCGTAAATCGTTTTATTAAAAATATACCCGTTAATATAGTTTCACGCACGTGCCTACATTTTTATCAGTCAGTCCGCACTTCATCGCGTCGATACGAAACGTCGAAAAAAACAAAATGTTTTTTCTCCGTACCGCGAAATTATTCTTTTGCTATAAGACGAGATGATCTTCGGTCGAGAGAGAGAGCGCGTGACGCGTTCGCTCGCCGATTCGATCTTCGATTACGCACGGACTCTGGGGAGCAGATGCGCGTAATCGCGATAGGTAATAAGTTTCTCGCGGCGCGTATGGGCAGGCGGGGGGGGGGGGGGGAGGTATAGTACGTCTTGCCGGCGTGCGTACACGAGATACGCAAGCATTTTTTTTTTTTTATTTTGCCGTTGTACTATATGTAGTACAAGCAGAAACATACGAAGAAAAAAAACGTAGATAGATAGGATAGGAAAGGAGGGTGGGAAGCGAGGAGGAGGGAGAAGCGAGCCAGACTACATAGAACTGTAAGAAGAAGAAGAGAAACTTCTCTCCCTCGTCCTCTCTCTCTCTCTCTCTCTCTCTGTCCTTGTTTATATATATATCCTAGTATATATATACTTCTCTTTCTCTTCCCCTCTCGCCCTCTATCATTGTTTCTATAGGTATATATATATGTGTAGTTGTGCAGGCAGCACAGCAGCCAGCGAACGCACAGGGAGTGAAAAGAGAGAGAGAGGGAGAGAAAGAAGGGAGGGTGACCGAACGTACCCCTCGTTTGGGTGTGCTGGGTAAGTGAGGAACGGGGCGGTAGAGGTGTTCGCGGCGGCGAGAGGGAGGGGGGAGGGAGGACTCACGCCACCGAGGAGAAATGCCTGCCTTTACGTAAGGTATAGACGTGCGTTAAATCAATGATGCCGGGCTTGCGCGGAATAAACGGGCGCGCGCAACGGTGTAGCCTGGGATTCTATGTGTCGTCCTCCTCTCGCCCTCTCCCCTCTCTCTTACGCACCGTCGAGAACGATTGTGGAGCGAGAGGATTCGTGCGCGCGCGACAGAGAGCGAGAGAGAAAGAGAGAGGGATGGTAGTGTACCACATCCCTCCGGCGCCGGTCTATCGCGTACGGTACGGTAGAGAGAAGGAGAAAGAGTGACAGATAGTTTCTAGAGAGTGAGAGAGAGAGCGAGGGTATGGGAAAAGGGAAAACGCCGGTCTATAGCGAACGGGCTTGCCGCGGGCAAGCCGAGAGCGTTTCTCCATCCTTCGCGTCTACCCGGCGCGCGACCCGCACTCTCAAATTCTCCAGCGTGGTGTGTGTGTGTGTAAGATGGGTAGAGTGGGAGATCGGAGGGAAGGGAGTGGGAGAACCTCGCTGCGCGCGCATCTCCGCTCGGCTGCGCTCGCTTCCCTGGAAAACGTTTCGCGTCGCTCTCCGAAACGTTTCGCGCTGATTCGCTCTCTCTCTTGTTCGGTTCAAAAGCTCTCGCCCTCCCGCCACCCTCTTCTGCCGACCCTCTTTTTCCATCTCGCTCGCCGGCCCACCCTCGTGTGTTCGTAGACGTAGTAAGAGTAACGCGCGGGCGCGCCGAAATCTGCCGATGTGGAGATGGGAGCGAGAGAGAGGGAGGAGCACGGAGTTTGGTCTTGCTCTGCCCCCCCCCGCTCGCGACCACTCTAGTCGAGAATCTCTCTCTCGTTCACTCCGTCGCGCGTATATTTGACTCGCGGTGTCCGCGCGCGTTTCGCGATCCGCAAAAAAGAGTGTCGCGGAAAAGGAAGCATCACGGTAGAAGGGCGCGCGCGCTTCTCATTTTTAACGAGGCAAATAATAAAAAGAAGAAACGAGCGAGGGAACGAGAGCGACAGAGATAAAAAGGTCGAACATACAGAGCGCTATAGATCAGACGAAGAGAGAGAGAGAGTGACACAGGCGTAGTGAAGTAAACTGCGCGGGCGCTTTGCCTCCCTCTACGACGAGCCTCGCGGTGGAATCCACGCGAGAATCGGCGAGGCGAGCGTCACGGTACCACCGACCGACTCGTATACACACGAATTTTTCGGCTTACCTTATTTTTCATCTCGTACTAACGCGTATAATATAGAAAGAATAAAAAAAACGCCTCGTAACCCAACTGTCCTTTGCAACGACGAAATGAATTTATGCAAAACAAATATAACCGTAAAATAATGAACGAGGACGAAGAAAGAGGAGAAAGAAAATGAGAATCAAACGTACGTAGCGCGTCAAGGTTAAATAAATACACTTATGGTGCGAGCGGCGAACGATAGCCGCGCGCGCTTACGTCTTCGTCGCGTATCGAACAATAAATAACGAGAAATAACAACGATAATAAAAAGATAATAATAAATAGATGAAAGAGGACTCGATAGTGCAGAGAGATTGGACCAAACAGGGGGTATTCGCGTTATATCGCTGTCTCGCACTATTCGTGGAGAAAATAGCGAGGATCAGTGCGCCCAGACCTTTCGATCGTGTTGCGAGTCGAAGTTCTTTCGCCGAGTGAAAATTGGTCTCTTCCCTCTCCCTCCCCCCAGTGCGTGTGCGCGTACGTACGTTACGTTACGTTACAGTCGCGACGAGCTCTCCTGCCTACGTCGTACGGCGAGATTTTGCGTTGCGAGTGGCCCTTTTTGCTTTTTTGGGAGGGGCACGGACTAAACAGCTCACCGTCGGCTTCGGCTACGACGCTCGCGCGTTCGTCCGTTCGTCGTTCTCTCTCGCTCCTTCTCATTTATACATACAGAATTATATATATATGTATAAAGTCGAGCAAAGCACAAAAGCCCGGCGAGGATAACTCGTCGTAACGAGGAACGAAGACGAAGAAACGCGAAGGACCGTGGATAGCTCGAGGAGTGTATACACGCGTATACCACCCCTCGCACACGTACGCGCGTGCGCGAGCGAGAGAGCGAACGCGAGTGTGAGGAGCGAGAGGGAGGGAGAGACGTTTCTCGTAGTACGTCGGACGACGAGTAAAGAAGACCACCAACGCCGTCTATAGGCAGTCGGCGTAGACGACGACGACGACGACGACGCCTCTCACCGCTTTTACGATTATCACGGGGATACCTCGCCGCGTACAAATCGTGTGAGGCGTGCTCATAGCGTGCGAATACGTTATCTCTCGTTTTCGATCAGTGTTAAATAAAAGTTTATCGTACATATAAATATATATATATATATAGAGAGAGAGAAAAATAAAGAAAAAAAGAGAGAGAGAATTATATATATATACATATATATTGGCACGGTGCGAGTCCATTCTTCGCGAAAAGTGGAATAATACAAGAATTCATCCGAGCCACGAAGCTATGGTGCGCCAACAATCCTCAAAAGCTTTGTTTCGAAGTCCACGAGCTTGTCTCGAGTGAAACGAAAGATTCTTTAACGATGATGAAAATTCGAGAACTCGAACAACAGAACAAAAATCCGATGAAAATAAAGAGAACGTATAAATAATTGAAAAACCTAACGAAACGAAACAAAATAAAAGGGAAAGAAGAAGGACAAGATTGGAAGATTCGTACCAACGTGTTGCCCATGTAACGTAACGAGAGAGAGACGATACAACGATTACGTTTCAACGCTATTCTCTAATTAACAATTTTTCTTTTTCTCCTTTTTCCCTCTTTCACGCTCTCGCACCGACTTCAACCCTCGGTAGCAAACACATCTATGGATTTTTTCGCGGTCACCCCGTCAACCTGGTCGAGAAATCGTTGAGCTTCGTCGTCTTCTTGCCCTCTCACCCTCGCCCTCTCGCACGTACGACCGAGTGAGCATCTCGCGCATAGCCCGCTCTCTTCTCTCTCTCTCTCTCTCTCTCTCTCTCTCTCTCTCTCTCGCTCGCTCTCTCTCTCTCTCTCTCTCTCTCTCTCTCTCTCTCTCTCTCTCTCTCTCTCTTTCACTTGCCAGCGCGCACACGTTTTTCCATTTTGTTTCTTTCCTTTTTTCTCGACTAAATTCGAAAAAGTGCGAAAATCACGAAAAAAAAAGAAGAAAAAACGAAAAATAAACAATAAAAACAAACTTATCATCGAAACGAAAAGAAAAATGTTTAATCGGGAGAATAACGAGAGAATTATTATCATGACGCTGATGCAGCCTTGATAAGGGTTCGACACTTCGAAATAACGGACGGTAAAGAGCGCGAGAAATAAACCGAAGGTGAAAAGGACGCTGGCGGGACTGAACCAAAAGAACGAACAACAAAACAACAACAACAATAAAAAAACAGAAAGGAAGAAAAAGAAAAAAAAACATCGCGTGGTCAACATTGTAAATCAGTGTGCCTCGTTTGCATATCATAAATAGGTGAACGTGTGTTTCTTTTTCTGTGTGTGTGTGTGCGCGGCGTCGTCTGTGTGCTGAAGCAACGGGGGTGCCTTTTGCGACGACGTGGACGAGCTGGATATCTCCATTCTGTCCTTCTTCCTCCACCTTCTCCTCCTCTTCTTCTTCGTCTTCTCCTTTCGACGGATATATATATAGATATATACCAATTTCTGTATATATATATATATAGATCTCCTCGTATACGAGGCTTTCGGCATTGTGAGTGCGCGCCGCGCGAGAGAGGGGGGACTGGGCCTAACGCGATCAACGAGTTATGAAATAAGCCGATTAAGCTCCGACACCTATATATTTAATATATTCCGCTAATATTATACATATCCCTCGATATACATATATATATATACATACATACATACATATATATATATATATATATATACAAGAACATTAATTCGTACATAAATATATAAAATCTATATATTTATGTATATTATATACGTCTGATAATATCAATAAGACAAAGACTTATATCAAAGGAGCACAAAGATCAATCGAAACGCGATAATAAAATTATATTAAAACCTTGGTGAATCCTTCTTTTTTTTTTGCCACATTGGAGGGGGGGCACCTTAACGGTGGGAACACGAGGTAAAGGTCAGAGTTACACTGGACGCAGCGTTGGAACGATCTTTCCGTACGAGGAAACTTGGAGAATTATGTGGTTCGAGTAAAGAAGATTTAGTAAATTGAGAGAAGAAGGAAAAAAAAACAAGACGGAGGAAAACGTGGATTACGTTATTTTGGTGGAAAAGTGCACGTGGTCGAACGAGGTTTGGATAAAGCCGACTATACGTGAAGCTGAATCCGTCTCGTGTGGATTTTCTTTCGATTTGAAGAGAAAATATTGAAAAAAGTGGAAGAGAGAAAATAAAAAATGCATCGTTACGTGGAAATAACCGTGTGCTTCGGCATTTTATTTTTATTGAGTTTCGGCACGAGCCAACAGCAAGAGGAGGACATACCTCACATATCGTAAGTGCATAGAGAGAAATGTTATTCGTTGTATATAGATTTTAAGTTATTTTTTAAAAAATTGCGAATTAGATGTAAGAGACGAGAAATATATCTCGATGACACGAGTATTTTTCGTGTATTTTAGATAGATCGTAACTCGCTCGAATAATTCGTCAATGCGAGAGATTCGTAAGAGAATAAGAAGAAGTAGGGAGTTTTTATCGGGGTGGTGTGATGGTGCGAGGGAGGGGCGACAACGCATCGGGATTTCGATATGAAATCTCGTCGTAGTACGGCGTGCTAGTCGCGACGTCGTCGTCCTCTCGATAGATAGATGAATATATATATATTCCTACACATACATTTATATATAATGTGTAGGTATATGTAGATATATATAGATACGTAGATATATAGTATAGGTACGTATAGACGTAGTAGGAGGATCAAAGGGACGCCGGAGTTTGATCCAATAGGAAGATTGGGCCATGATGTAGCTCGTTCGAGCTTCGTTGCATTCTACCGGTCCATTCGCGAAGGGTGCGCCCGGTTCGATCATCTTATTACCCGGATCCGATTGATTTGCATATACACGTGAATTATAACGCACGAATAAAACCAACGTGGTTCGTAAGACTTACGTCTTGTATCATTAACTAGGATGGTATTGACCTTTGGTACGAAATATCGAGGATTTAAATTTTAAAGGTTGAAAAAGTTATCACGCTGGAGGAGAGAACGAAAGGATCGGTATGAGAATTATTCATCGTGGTTACAATACAGGGATGTTAATTCTAAATATTTGGCAAGTTGTTTTGATTTTTGTCAAATTCGTGAAATAAATGAAAATTAAATTTTTATTTTTGATATTTTGTAAGAATAAAAGAATTTTATTTCAATTTTTGGGACATTTTGGTGGAGAATTTTTTATTGTTTAGAGACGAAAGTTTATAATTTTTATTCGAGTTGTGTGCACGATTTGAACGATCTAAGTGAGAATATTTCATTAATCTTCGTGAGGGTTGGAGGAGACAGTGGGTAGAGGGTTGGAATTTGTATGAAACAGGAGAGAGAATATTCGGTCTCCCGTTGAAAAGTTACTCTTTATTTTTCCGTACGAAACTGTACGTTAACACTTTGTCTACGAAATAGGTCGACCCACTGACACGCTTAGAACTATGCTACCCCCATAGAGTCCGTGACTCCACCTTGTCCCCGTTTTCCGCGTTATCGCTGAAGCGTGAAAACGGGAATTTCCTTTCATTATACCACATTTTCAAAAGCGTAATAACAACAAATGTGAACTTTCCCACGAAGCAAAGAACAAAAATCCATCGTTAAGTAAAATGTTTAAAAACCACCCCTAAATCATCCCCAACAAAATTGCATCCCTCTACAGGCTAAAAAAAACGTTCGACGTTCATATTTCTTGCATACAAAACGCAATGTTTTCAAACGTTCGGGGGTGATCTATATCTACATATATTTTTTTTGTTACATCGCGGGGGTGGGTTTTTGCTGTAACACAGCGAAAGTGTTTAATTGCAAGTCAAATATATATAGTAGGCATTAGACAAACTGGATAACGCGCGGGGGTGGCGATGAGCATGGAGGATGACGAGCCGCACGATAATTGCTCCCGGTCTCACCCTCTCTTTCTCTCTCTCGCATACACCGGGGGTGCACATGCACGCGACGCCCCTATAGTCACGGCAGATATATCCTGTTGGCAGTCACGGGAGGCGGTAAAGTTTGCGAATGGGATAATCCGATTACGTATATGCCAACAGTACTTTATATATCTATATATTCATACGCATACATACATCCATATATATATATATATATATATATGTGAATGTAGAGGGACATATATATATAAATATATAACACATACGGATCGCAGACGCGACAGATATTCACCGTTCTATATATATAGCGCATTTAAACATATACCTATATATAAAGGTAGTCTCGTATATCATTCACACGCAACTGGCGCATATAATGTCGTGCGGGGGAGTCGTATTCGTACTACATCTGCATGAACAAGCGAGAGACAGAGGTCCCCGTGCGAGAGAATCCCCACGTAGGATCATCCAAGTTTGCGAAAGTCACATTTTCAATCCGACGGCGAAAGGATCTCGTCGGCGACGTCGACGTACAATGTGGAATAGTCGTCGACCTGACGGATCGTCTTGGGTCGAATGTTTGTAAATAAATTGGAAAATAGAGAGGCGCGAGCGAGCGCGGGCGCGATAAGGAGGGTGAAAAATGAAGCTATAAATAAATTCGACAATAAGACGATAAGACTTTTTTCTTTTTTCGTAAATTTGTAGTTGTATGCATGTGTATGTGTGTGTGTGTGTAATGTATATAGGTTTGAACGAAGTACTTGATGATGGTGGAGTGGGTTGAGATGGAAGTAGATAGGGAGAAAAGGAGGAACGAAAGGGGTGGTAAAAAGGGCTGGGAGGAGAGAGGCAGAGCCCACTCTCTTACTTTCTTCCTCCTCCATCCCTCTTATAGCGTTGTCGTTGTGGAAACTGATGAAATAAATCTTGAAGTAAACGGTGCCACGGTGGTAGTCGAGCAACGAGAACAGGGCAAATTCAAGCGTTTACAGGACACGTGTATATATATATAGTTAGGTAGTAGACAATTATATAACTATGGAATTGTATGTACGTATAGGAAATAGGGTACATATGTATACGGGAGAAACATGTATATACGATATAATAGTCGAAGGATTCTTAAACAAGCGCGCGCGCTGACATTATGCCGCGCATACTCCCTGCGTCGGAATTCGTTTGTGTCCTGTTGAAGAGAGGGTGGTAGAAAAGCTTTTATACTATTTACTCTTAGGCTAGGCAGGGTGTTGATTATTTGTCGCACGCTTTGGACACAACAACTCGGTTTTCATCATTTTTGTACAGTAATAAATAGACTCGAACGATAATCGGGGGAAAATTTGCAACCCTTGGGGTACGTACGACGATCTCGTATTTCCGAGATTTATTTGAAATTGGTATAAGACCATGAAAAATCCAACGAAAGTTGCACTACATGGGTATAGGAGGAGCTGGCAGGTGAACAACGATACACGTTTGGATATTGGATTTATGTGCGTGCGCACACCTTGAATGGAACAACCCTAAAATCAAGGTTTTAGGGTATTTTTTATTATCGATACACGATGCGATGATACAATCGAGATTCTGATGCAACCGAAGTAAATTAGAATTATAGACCTCGCGAAACTTCGATCGAGGTGATTTCGTTTTACAAAAATTCTCGTAACCGAGATTCCATTATCGATAGACGTTTTATCCTGTGGAAATATTCTTCCTAATGATTACGCCGACGATATTTAAACTCAATATACATGGATTACCGATAAATGGAGCCGATGCGTGTCGAAAGCCAGGTACAACCGCCCGAAACGGTTTCGGTGCGGTAGCACGGTGCAGCTAGTAGTTGCAGCCGTAGTATAGTAAAATGGGGTGTATATGTATATAGTGCGTAGTAGTAGTTATCGACGTCGAGAACGGACGGTGATTCGTGACCGGTTCGCACGGACGGACGCGCGGTCGTACGACGAAGAAAGACATAGAGGGAGAAAGAGAGAGAGAGAGAGAGAGAGAGAGAGAGAGAGAGAGAGAGAGGGCGTTGGGGGTGCGTCCCCTTCTGCTCCTTCACCCCCCGACCCACGACGACCCTTCTCGACCCTTCTCGTGGACTCTCTCTCTCTTTCTCTCTCTTTCCACGGTTTGTCCCGATAACTCGCTCAAGCATACGACGATCGTTTTCCAGGGTGAGAAACTGGGCGCTCAAGTTCGGCGTGGATCTTTGGGAGTTTGGAAGACAGGCGACGAAGATGGGCGACATACAGAGGGTGAGAGAAAATTATACGGGGTTACGCCTCTTCTTGCGCGTCATGTGCCCGCTCTCTCTTTTCTTCGTCAACCAACCCCCCCTCGCCCTCTAGAGACGAGAACTCGAGGGGGTTGGCGAATGAAAAAAGTGGAGATATCGAGGGTGGACGCTTATCGATGGGTGGACTGATCGAAAATTCAACGAGTGAATTATTCTTAAGCTTCGATAATGGTAATAACGATAATTACCAATTATTCCACCACTTTAATAAAAATTATACATAATTAAATCACCATTGTTCGAATTTAAGAATAATTCGATAATCAATTTTTGCGACGAGTATCGTAATAATTATTCTTTATTTGATATTGTCGTTATCGTTATTACAGAGATATCATAGCCACGATGCTACCGTTGCCAAGAAGGACGGCCTAGTGTTGGTAAGAAACATGGCCGCCGAAGTGAAGAACATGATGGACTTTAAGAAAAATGCTGTTATGGTACGCATAATAGAAAAAATAACATTTTTAAGATAAAAATGAAATTCTTACATCGTTTGGAAATTCCAATATTTTTGCTTTTAAATAATGTAATAAAAATGGACCTTTATTCGCAGAGATTGGTGGAGAGCGCCGAGCAGGCTTCAGTATCACCACCGAAAGATTCCAGTACATCGCCGAGGTATTATTCCTCGCATCACCTGAACGTCTTCACCGAGGACGGCAAAGTCGCCGAGGGCGCTCGTAAAATGTTCCTAGTACCGAATCGTCATTTCGATCGTTTACCCGTAAACGTTAATCTCTCGGCTGTCTTGCTACCCCCAGGTGTCCAAGATACCGGTGAGTCTCTCGATCCTCGAATTAATCGAACAGAAAACAAAAAATAGTTGATCGGTCGAAATTTTCATTCCTTAAATTTTTCAACCTTTTTCATTGTATCGTAATTATTATTATTTAAATTTCGATACAGACGGTGAAGTCGCAGCCGGCCTACCGTGGAGCGATCATCTTGATCCTATTTTCGTAAATAATTACGAGAGCGATCCAACGCTCTCTTGGCAATATTTCGGAGCTACTTCCGGTTTCTTACGACGATTTCCCGGTACGTTTATAGAACAACAATTCTTAAAATAGGATAAGTAAAATATATTTACATTAATAAAAAATTCGAAAATGTAACGGCGGTTCTTGCCTCAAAAAATGTAAATGTAAAAAAATGCAGTTTTTCTCGAAATGCAAAATTGAAAAAATATTCAAACGCCACGGAAATAAAGAAAAATATCACCTTTTGTTAATAGCAACGGCCTGGCCCCCATCGAGCAACGAATCACCGCGCAAATCTTCCGACGACGCCCCGGAGGTCTTCGACTTTCGTATGTTGGATTGGTTCGTGGGTGGCGCAACGAGCCCCAAAGATTTGGCCATAATATTGGACAGCGGTAGTTTCTCGTCGAGAAAAACTCGTAGCCTCGCGATCGCAACGACGAAATTATTGCTCGATACTCTAGGACCTAACGATTACGCGAACGTTTATCGTTACGGCGAGAATGCGGAGGAGATCGTACAGTGTTTCAAGGACAGTCTTGTCCAGGCATCACCGGAAAATATCAAAGAATTGAAAAATGCGTTACACACCATTCAGCCGGAAGTTGCGTCGAACGTGTCAGCGGCGATCGGTACCGCGTTTGAAATTCTATACAAGTACAACAAAACCGGTCAAGGTGCTCAATGCAATCAGGCGATAATGTTGATAACGTCCAACACCGAGGCACCCTCGAAGGAGCTCGTCAAACGTTACAACTCGCCCCACATGCCTGTGAGAATATTTACTTATTTGCTCGGGGGTGACAAGAGCCCCGATCTCAAGGACACCGCCTGTGGTAACAAGGGTAAGCGTGAGAAAAGAAATCGACAGTTGGAGAGTGTCGATTGAAAAATGCAAAGAAAAAGAAAGAATTTTTTAAAAAAGAAGGAAAAAAACGCGTCCAACGAAATTTGCGATCGAGGAAAACTCCGGCTACGTGAATATATGTTTATATGTGTATGTGTGTATGATATCGATCACGATCCTGGCATTTGCTGTACCCATTTTGTATTCGATGTTGTGTCAGGTTTTTACGCGAGGATAACTTCCATGGAGGACGTGAAGAACAAGGTTTTCGAGTACGTCAAGTTATTGGCAAGACCGATGGTTCTTTATCAGCACGACCATCCGATTCATTGGACACCTGCTTACGTCGGTGGACAGGTAATAATAGATCGAGTTTACGATGAAAAATTATTATTTTACATCCGTTTTTTTTCTTTTGTGAAAATTAAATTTTTTCTTGCCATAATATAATTTTTTTTAAGTGAGAGATAATTGAAAATGTGGCGTTGTCGAAGGGTTGTAAACTTTTTTTGTTTGCATCCGATGTCGGAGGGTCGGTAGACCCCCGAGTCGATAGGGGATGAAAAGAGCATTGAACTTGAAATCCATTTACAGAGCAGTCGATTCGGCGAGGAAGGACGTGGGCAGCTCATGACGTCCGTGACTGCGCCAATTTTAGATCGGCGCAATCATACGGTAATTGAAAGGATTTTGTTCTTTAATTAGCTTTTCATCGTCGGTTGCTCGTTACGTAACAAGATTGAATGAAATTTATATTTTTACATCGACCAAGTCAGTTTTAATTCTTTTCGTTCTCAATTACGAAAGAGAATTAATCACAATCTAATAAACCATTATTCGTATAAATATTGAGAGATTCTCAAGATAAATTTCAATTTTATTAAAAATAAATCAATTAAGCAAAATTAAATCGACAGATTCTCGAAGTAAATCTTACATTAGAATACAAAATAATCGATTTATACGTTGAATAAATTTTTTGTCTCGGGATGAAAAATTTGTAACGAATAAAATTTTCCAATTTTAATATGTTTCAGGTAAAAACGGCGAATCTCTTGGGCATCGTCGGTACCGACGTGCCTGTCGAGGAGGTGCAAAAATTAGTGCCGGCCTACAAGGTGAGCCATTCGACACTTTTATCCCTCTCCTTCATTGTTTATCGCTCTATAAAAAAAAGCTGAGAAAACTTTTGAAATCACAATGACACGACGTTACCCGTTTATATTTTTTTACGCGTTTTTTTCCATAGCTCGGAGTAAATGGCTACTCCTTCATAGTCGATAACAACGGTCGGGTTCTCTATCATCCGGACTTGCGCCCACTCGTGAGTTAACTCGTTTTAATGGCCTCGCGAATTTTCCATACACGCCAAGAATTTTCACGACCGGTTGTAAGCCATTTTTTTATGTTCAATTCTGCAGCCCGGAAGTCCGAACGTGAGTATTTCTCGTAATGTCGAGATTTTCTTTTTTTACTCTCGGTGTTTTATTTTTTCTTTCGCAACAATTCGACAGAGAACAAATTTAAAGTTCGATCGATACAATTTCTTCTTTTTGTTTCGTTTCTTTCAGTACTCGGAAACTTTGAAGCCTAAATACACGAGTGTCGACGTTTCGGAAGTCGAATTGGCAGAATTCGACGGTCCCTCGCACTCGTTGAATAATTCACTCCTCCTCGAAGTAAGTTACCTTCGAAATTGATCGATTATCGTCGTTTTTGTGATGAATCGATTATTATTATTTTTTTTTTCTTGGGTAATTTGTAATTTTATTTTCTGTGTTACAGTTGAGACGCGACATGGTCGAACAGAAAGAAGGGGAGACGAGTTTCGCGGTGAAAATACACTACGATGACATGGTGAGATGAAATTGGATTTTTTTTTCAAATTTTTTTTAGCCATGGAATTAAGATGAAAAAAATATCGTTGATTAATCGAAAAAATATTTCGATTTATCGCAATTTGCAGAAGAGGGTCACGATAAGACGGCACAATTATTTTTACGAGCCGATCAAAGGGACTCCGTTCTCTCTGGGTCTCGCATTGCCCGAAGGTTACGGCATGTTCGAAGTGAACGCCGAACTGGAAATAAAGCTCGAGTTTATAAACGGTGAATAAGAAGGATTAAATATTTGGAAAATATTTTCGTAAAATGAAAAAAGGTCGTATCTCGAAGATAATAATTTTCTCCAATGATTTTCAGTTACCGATTATCTCAACGGCACTAATTGGAAAGTACATCCCGATTGGGTTTACTGCGAGTACAGTTCGGCGTCGGAAAAGCGTTTCGCTACCCCAGAGGAACGTTTACTCCACTTCTTGACTCGTAGCCGAATGCCGGGCTGGAAGTGGATGTCTATGAGACCGAGGAGTCCCAGCTCGCATGACAAACAAGCGAGCAAGCCTGACAAAGACGCATATTACTGTAAGTATTTTTTATTTTTTTTTTCACATTTTTTTCCCAATTTAAACAATAGATTTTCCATAAAAATAATGAGAAATACAATCTTCTTTTTAAATCGAATATTATCATTTATTACTGATCGATAATCGATCGATATTATTTTGTCGTAAAATCATTTATTTTTTGTTGCTTTCTTTTTTCTCTTAAAAAATGTGATTATCCTTCAAAAATTTATACCAAAAAGTATGAATTGGCAACGATAACGATGTTGGATTTTTTTGTTTTTTTTTGTTTCGCAGGTGACAAAAGATTGATACAGTCTATCGTATTGGACGCTATTGTTACCAGTGGATTTAATAATAGAGACAGTAGTACGATGCACAAGGAAGAGAATCAGAGGTAAGTCCATCGATCGCGGGGAAGGATGCGCTGACGCATGCTCTGCCATAAATACTTGTTTACCCGAGCACCAGTATATTGCACCAAAAAAAAAAAATGAAAAAGCAAACCAATGAAAAAAAGAATTGAAAAAGCACAATACTATTTTCGATCTTTGATAAACAAAAAAAAAACGAAACAACAAAAATCGGGGGCATACGAGTAAGGACAATTTTTAACGTACAATTACAAAAATTTACGTATGGTTCGTTCGTACGCCAGCTCGACCAACGTCTCGCACCAATTTGAAATTGAAATATTATTTTTTGCTCTATTCCATCTCGAAAATGAGCTCGAGTGTAAATCGATTTAATTAAATTTGTTAATCTTATTCACGTAATTCAATTGTATTCAATTCCATTCACAAAACGCAATATCAACAAATTATCAATACGAAATTTTTTGACGTACTTTCCAAAGAAAAAAATCTTTTCGAATTATAATAAAATAACGGTTGATCGAAAAATAAAGAAATTTGTACAATTTTTGCGATGGAACAACGTAGCTCAAAAATATTAATTTAAAATTCGAGTTTACGAGCGTCACTAATTGGTCGAATCGGCGCGAAATACGTCCCAGCCAAAAACCCGATAAAAAAGAAATTTCGATTCGAATGTCCCGAATGCCACGTACGTAATAACGTTTTCCCGTGAGAGATTCTAATCGTTCTTGTACAATAGATCTCGTACGTCCGTCACGTGCCACGAACCAAACAAAAAAAAACAAAACAAAAAAAGAAAACGACAACTCCGAGAAAAACTTAAAACAGACAAAAAGCAAACACCTCGGCCGATCAAACACGTCGTGCGGCTAAACGGACCGAGATTATTCACCTTCTGCGAGATCGATAAATAATCGACACGATATTCGAGTCATCGACTGCGAATAAAAAATTCGTGACACACACATCCGGCAAAAAAAACGAAAAAAACAAACAAACAAAGGATGGGTGAGATCCTAAAAAAACGTTTCGAAAAAACAGAACAAAAAAAATTACGGAATAAACGAAAACGGTAAAATAACACTGTGCCGAGGACGACGACGATGATGATGATTGCATACATTATTTTCGTACGTTTATAATTATAATATCGAAAGATCGTTTATAAATTGAAATGTTGCTTTTTAACGAACGCACACACGTATCCGCACCTTTACCGTATTCTTACGAACACGCCCCCCACTACTACTTTTTTCATTTATTATGAATATTTATACTTTCTTGCATATTTTTATTACATTATTATTATTGTGTGTCTCCACCGCCAGCCCCATTGCCATACTGATGGCTCTACTGCACAGGTAATCTATTATGCACAAATATATGTTTAAATCCTCACACTCGCAGTTTTGCACGGTAACTATACTGTCGGAAAAAAATCGGACAGCGATCGTGAACGAAAAAAAGAAAAAAGAATGAGCAAAACTAAAAAAAAATGCAATATTACGTATGTGTACTTTTTACGACAGATATATTTTTTTTTATTCTCTTCTTTTTCAAAATGTATATGGATACGCGTCATATATATATATGTATGATAAATATGTGTATTTCGAGACGAGAAAAAAAAAACAAAAAATCGCCGAATAGAGAGAAAAAAAATCCACGGCACGAGTCGTCTCGACGGGCGAAGACGCGAAGGCGTGTCTCGATGGCTTTGCGAATAATTATCGAGCGAACGACGTCCGTGACACCTGAAAAAAAAAACAAAAAAAAACGAAACGATACAAACGAGAACGGTTATTAAATTCAAGCTTTCGTATCGACCGAGGCATTTATTGGTTGATAGAAAAACAAACCAAAAAATGCAAAAAAAAAGTTTTTGAATCACGAGTAAAAAATCGTAACGATAAGTCTTTTCATGCGTCTCTCTGAAAGCCTCTCTCTCTCTCTCTCTCTCTCTCTCTCTCTCTCTCTCTCTCTCTCTCTCTCTCTCTCTCTCTCCTCCATCGGCCATGAAACATTGACGATTTTTTTTTCTTCCTTTTCATCCAAACTGTTGCCAGGCGTTTGATTTTGTACACAAAAAAAACGTGAACGTTTTCTTTTTGTTTTTATTATTATTGTTATTATTATTATTATTAATTTTCGTTTTAAATGTGAATCCCGTTTACCCTCTTTTTCATTTTGGTTTTGCAGAATTGTCGTAATTTTTGAACTTATTCTTGGTATGTGGATCTTGTTATGCGCACCAATTGTTAACGTTGTGTATGAGCGATGGAAAGGATCGTTTCGGAAAACTTCGTGTCGGATCGTCTAGGAGATATCCGTGACGTTTTCGAGATGTTCCTTTTCATGCGAGACGAGCAGACACACGCGAGACACGCGCGCGAGCCTCGAAATTACACGAGTTGTACACGCGATGCTCGGTAGAACGGGGTGTCGGGTAACAAAACAAAAATTTTTGATACTTTTTAGATTTTGTTCCTATTTTTAGAAACTTTTTATAACTGTTTTTAAACGATAAGAAACAATCGTTTGGAAACATTTTAGAATTTTATTTTCAGAAAATATACGACACATATTAATATTTCGGATTTTCTGTTTCCTTTTAAAGAATTAAAACAAATTCTAAAAGTTCTAAAAAAGCCTAAAAGTTTTAAAAATTTCTAAAAAATTCTAAAATATCTTAAAATTGTCTAAAACTCGAAAATTTCCTAGAATCTTTTAGAAATTCTAAAAAAATCTAAAAATTCTACAAGTTCTCGAAAAATTCTGAAAACGCTTGCTTCCTGTTGCTTAATTTAAAAAATAATTTTTATAAATTGTTTCGAGCACCCGATCCCCGCATCGCCGTGTAACTCCAAGATTTCGCGGCGTCGCGAGGTGAATGAGTATGAGAACAGTAAAGAAAAAAGAAAGAAAAAAAAAACAATTATTTTAAATGCGACACGCCTTTAGGATCCTCGACACATACGGTTGTAATGTTATTTCTAGGAGAGATCATCCATATGAACAATACGCAAAAACGTACGAGTATCTGGAATATAACGCGGGTGAGAAACAAATATTAAACAAAACAAACCTCTCTGTCACTCTCTCTCTCTGTTGGTGGTGAACTGTAACTCTAACAGACGATCTTCAGGGCTTATCCAACTTGGGAACAAACCGACGACTCTTTCTCTCGATCTGTGTAAGTCCATTGTTCACTTTTAATCGATAGACCCAAAAGCTTCTGAAATTTTTCATAATTGAAATAATTAATCTCTAGTTATATACATATATATATATATATATATATAAACGCACCTATATATATATATATATATATATATATATATATATATACATATATATACATATATATGCCAGTGAAAAAACAAAAAAAGTTGTGTTGTTTTGTGACAAAAAGAAAGATCAACATCGACGTCGAAGCATGCCCGCGCGTGTGTCCAAAAAGAAGAAGAAAAAAAAAAGAGAAAAACAAGAAAACTGCGATTACACCAAATTTTTGCTTCGTGAATCGAAAATTTGACTTTTAATAATTAATCATAACGGTTGCTAACGAGTCTCGTGCTCCCTGTGACGCGCTGTTCATTGTTCACTGTATATTTATATCGTACACCACATTGAACCCAAATCCGTTGATAACGATATCGGAGCATGGCTTTTTTGTTTGTTTTAAATTAAATCGAAGAGGCATGATCGTCGAATATGTCGTACGAATAATCGTACGAAAATAATTTTGTTTATCTCCCTTCTCCCCAATTTACATCTGTAGTAACAGATTCATTTAAAATCTTAAGATATTCAGATCAGCGTGTGATACGCAACATTATTTTTCGAGCAAAGATTCGCAGCCTTTGTCGCGATTGTTCCTTGAATTAGAATAATTATTTTTATAATTCAACGAACGAGATTTATAACGAATTTTAATTAAACTCGAATCAATTTTCTTCCCTCTTATCTGCGGAATACAAATTCTTAAGGTGACATTATTATTAATGGTAGTTTTACAACAAAAAAAAAACAAAAACAAAAAAACGAAAAAATAATCTCTCATAATTTCATCTACTTTTTTCCAATCTTTTAACAAGGGAGCTGTAGATTTTGGCGATTCCAATTCCACCCGTACATTTTTCAGGTACTCGTATAAAAAAAAACTAAGGTCTCACGTTATAACGTATTTCTTTTCCCCGAAATAACATTACACCAAAGATGTCTCTGATGATAATTGAAAGCAAATTAATATACGTAATATCGTCAGCTTTAAAACCTTGGCCGACGGTCATTTTCTTTTTTTTATTTCGCAAGAAATCTCGTTTTTGAGAATTTTGTCTCGTAAGCCCTCACGATCCCTTGGCAAAGCAAAAAAAAAGAACCAATCGTCGCGCATGCACGTAAATCTCTCTTGAATGGATCCAAAAAAAAACAAAAAAGAAAATGTTATTTTTTGTTCTCGTTTTTATCGTCCATCTTAGTTTTAAAAAAAACGTAACGTCTCACGCTTCCATCACTTTTAATCTTGTTTCGAACGAGACCACATTGCGTTGTCCGCAACGAACGAAAAAAAGAGAAAAAAACCGAAAAAAAACGAAAAAAAAAGATCGTCATCTTTTCGTGGCCCAGCCCTAATGTTTAATCTCATTCCAGTATTCTCACGTGTATACAGACAAGAACACCACACGTCCCCCACCCCCATCTACCCCTCCCCCGATATTTGGGGGAGCGCGAGCATATTCGTAATTTTTTTTTAGGTACAGCGAGCAGACCAAAAAAAAACACAGTGATATTTATATTTATATAATATATGTCCAATACGAAATCTAATCGCTCGCCGCAATTGCAAAATCGGAACGAAAAACTAGGAATGAGAATGCCAAAAAAAAAAAAAAAAAAAAAAAAAACGTAATGAAAGTAAGAACGAAAGAATTTCGTGAACGAACTTTCTGCATTTGCGGCGAAAATTTAACGATTTTGCTAAATACGTCAGCAAAAAAACGTATTATCGTGGACACGAAAAATGTGCGAAATTTCGCCAACGTTCGTGACACACGTGCGATCGCTCGAGTTTCCATTTCTTATTTCACGCTCATTTTTAAAAACTACATCCACGAATATCATCTGCGACAAACTCGACAATATACATACGATAATTCTAGACATATGTGTATTTTGTAACCAAAAAAAAAAGCTAATGGTCGAAGGTATATATTAAATATCGTACATTTGTTTCTTTCTATCGATAAACAAAAGAAAAAAGATTATAATTCTCGTCGTTCTCGGTAGAGACGCTAACCTGAAGTACCTTAAATTTTGCAGCCAAGGAAAGGGTAGATTCGCGGTTGCGAGGAGCTTCATTGCTACGAGGAGTGGCCTTTTGAGATGGCACGATCATGACGACAATAAGGAGGTCGAGGACGAACCGTAAATGTCAACTTCATGAATTAACTAACTATGATAAAAAACAAAATACTGTCTAAGTCGTATCAGTCGCGAGAGCGATTGAACGAGGGAGGAAGTAGTACGACCCTTCTTATATAAAACAAAAACACACAAAAACCGATAACAGAAATATCGTGAAAAGCGCATTTTGCCGGATTAGCCGAGCGATACGCGTCCGCTAAATCCGATTACAAAACAAACAAAAAAAAAACAAAAAAAAAGATTCCTAGATCAAACAATCGTTATCGAGAATGTTCCTGCCAATATTGAAGTTTTTCATTGATCAGGAATTTCGCCGACATGAACAAAAGGGCAATGGACACTTCGTGGTACAAAAGAGCAGCTGAACAACACGCTATCGAGCCCGAGAGTTTCGTTTTTAGCGTGCCGTTCAACGCGGGTATGTGTAAGAAAACAGAAAAAAAAAAGAAAAAAAAACACAATTTTCTCGTTCTCGATTTTATTGGATTAATTAATTTTGTATTTTCTCATCGACAGCCGAACATTCCGAGCCTCTGGTCACCGCGACTCACGCTATATTTTTCGAAGGCAAACCCCACAAGGCACCAGCCGCGGTCGTGGGTTTGCAATTTCATCATTCGACTTTGGCCTCCCATTTCATGAATATCACGTCCACGGTTTGAACAATTTTTTTGTTCTGTCTTATAGATAATCTTATAAAATTATTATTTTTAGCACGTTATGAATTTCGTAACGTTTGAATTTTGTTTAATGTGTATCTCAGTGTGCCGGATGTAAGAAAAATTGTGCGTCGGAAGAGCTCGATTGTTATATCCTTGACAATAGTGGATTTATCATAATAAGCGAGCGTCACGAGCATACCGGCAAATTTTTCGGTGAGATCGACGGTACGATAATGGATTCGTTGGTACAAGATAAAATTTATCGGTAAGTACTCGATCGAATTAATAAATATCGATACGATTAATAAATCGATACGATCAATAAATCGATGCGATTAATAAGTCGATACGATTGATAAATCGATACGATCGATAAATCGATACGATCGATAAATCGATGCGATTAATAAATCGATGCGATTAATAAATCGATACGATTAATAAATCGATGCGATTAATAAATCGATACGATTGATAAATCGATACGATCAATAAATCGTACGATCGATAACAAAAAAAGGAATAATTTCTTAATTTCAGGAAAGTCACGGTGGTTGATTATCAGGGCGTTTGTCTCCCTCAAGAATCATATTTGTCATCCGCACCGAGAACCGTCACAGCCTCGATAATGAAATTATTCACGAGCCTCCTCGGCCTCGTCTGGACTTCCTTGACGAGGCTTGGTCTTCGCGAAATTTGGAGTCCCGTGATAACATGGGCAGAAAATTCCGACGATACAGGTGAGTCGTCCTTTTTAATATTTTATTAAATCCGTCGAATCCTTCGAAACTCTGTTATTTTTCTTTTGCACGATTTACAGACGATCTCGTTTTCAAAGACGACGAGCCAAACGTCTTCGATTCTTATTCACCGAATTTGACGGAAGATCCGACACCCGGAAGCGACGCTTTTCCATCGTTTCCCGCTGTCGCACCAGCACCAGCTGCGCCACCAGCGACTCACGCAACGTCCACCCAATATCCTCTTCATAAATTGAGATCCTGCGAGAAAAAAACAGATCTGTATATTCTTCAACCCGAAAGGCTCAACACCAGTGGACAGAGCAATCCATTAAAAGGAAAATTAACGAATTGCCACGTTACTCGCTGCGAGAGGCGAGTCGAAAAGTTTTATCTCATTTTTCATCGTTATTTTTCTAAATAATTTTCTAAAATGAAAACAATCGTTTAATAATTCTTGATTCTTCGCTTATTCGTCTAATCGTTTTTTTTTCGTTCGTTCAATGTTCACAGACCATTCAGCGTACAGAAGATTCAACACACGAATCTCATTTTATTAGTCGTCGATACGCTTTGTCCTTGCGGCAGCAAACAATTAAGCATCGAGCCGATCGAGGCGATTTCGGAGCCGGGTGCATGCACCGCACGAAGAGAACGCCTGTATCGTCGCCGGCCACCAAATTGCACCAATTACCACCCCGAGGAGATGGAGATTAAATTTTGCGGTTCCTCGCATCGTTTCGGTCTCTCCATCCTTCTTCTATCGTTGTCGATCGCGATCGTGCGATTCACGTGACTTGACGCGCGTTAGAAATATAAAAGCAGATTTTCCAGAAAAAAAGAAACAGAATAACGAGAAAACAAATTCATAGGAAAACAAAAAAGAGTTTCTCGAAAAAAACAAACGATCCAAAAAAGAACAGGAAGAAATTTAATGAAAATCGCAAACCAGCAAACGTCGACGTTCGCGAATCGCAAAGTTGTATAACGCTATAAAGCAACAGCAAGAAAAAAAAGGCTAAAATATTTCAATATCGTCGACTCGGGATGAATGTTTATGGATTTTTTTTTGTCGTGCGATCGATCAATACCAATCGTGAGAAAAACTCCAAAAAAGAAGAATTTTCCAATCGTATACGATGGTAATGAGAATGATTTTTCGTTTTTCTTTTTTTTAAATATTTTTTTTTCTTTTTTTTTTTCTTCGAAATATCGCATAGCTGCTTCCGCTACTGCAGGAAGGCCGGGATGGCACGGGCGTTTTTGTCCTCGTGTCCGAGGTGTGGCCTCTGACTATAAGGAAAACTTGGCTCGAAGATTCTATATCGATATAAAAAAAAATTGATAATAAATAAACTAGGAAAGAAAGAAAAAGAGAGAGGGAAAGAGAAAAAGAAAAGCAAAGATTGAATGGCGCATGTCCATTAATTGTGGCAATAATAAAAAAAAATTAGAGATTGAAAGATTTAAAGGAAAGATTCTAGAAAGAAATAAAGAGAAAGAGAGAACGAGAATGTGAGGTTCGATTGAAAAAAATTCGTGCTTCGTATCTCGAAGTCGTGACTTTTTTTTTACATCGAGCTTTTAGTTCGTCTTTTTTTATCTCTATTTTGTTATTTTTGTTTTCTGAAAATCGTTCTCTCTTCGTTTTAAATAATAATCGTTCATATTATTCCACGTTACGTTTTTTGTATATCTTTGATGAAATTCGCACCGAACGGTTCTTAGATCGGGAGGGAAAGGGGGGATGCGTAGTTTTTGGATAGTTGAGAGATATAATAGTGGCCGATAATAATAATATACGACGCGCGTAAGGTTTTTAAAAAATACCGGGCGTGCGTGCGCGCGCGTGATTTATCCTTTTGATTATTTGTAAACTAATATATATATATATATCATATATATATATATTAAATAATATACAATATACATGATCAAGCCGAGCCTCAAGAACCGCGATATGATTTACAGTTGATCGTTGAACAGCGCTCTTAGACCTTTTGCATATCACTCGTTGACAAGAAAGACAGAAAGATAAAAAAGTAGTGAGCGAGAGAGAAAATTGTAATTTACAAATTTTTTTCGAGAATGTCTGTTTAACTTGGTCGATTGTCTAATCATGTTATATTGAGATTATTTATTGGCGTTGCGAGAATATTTTCGTCTCGATAACAAAAAAAACAAAGAGTCAGGAATAAATTTGACTCCAAGGCATAAAAAATATCAAGAAAGAAAGAGGGGCCGATGTTGTCGCAACGTATTAAACTCAATCGCACGTGTCGAGATTCAGACTAATTACTCGATAATAAATCGTTATATTGTTCCGAAAAAAAGAAAACAAAGACAAAAAAATAATAAAAAAATGGAACGAAAGAGCGAGAGGTAGTATATAAAGAGAGAGAGAGAGAGAGAGAGAGAGAGAGAGAGAGAGAGAGAGAGAGAGAGAGAGAGAGCGTGTGGGATGATGCGAATGATCATATTTACGGTATTATGAATGAGAAAACGTTGTTCATGTATAAAACAAAACAAAAAAGAAGAATAGAAAAGAGAAAAGACGAAGAAAACAAAAAAAACACATAAAAGAAGAAAAAGAAGAAGAAGAAAAAAAACACTAAATACGTTTCCTTTCGTTCTGATCTTGCGTTGATTGAATTTTTCATTACAAGACCATTTTTTACTGTGTCTTCCACGAAACGGCCTTTCTTAAATGTGGATTACGAGGAGTGGGGGGAGGGGCGGAAGAGGGGGCATGGGAGAAGGGGGAGAAAGCAGGTGTATGGGAAAAAAATGATGAAAATGAGATAAAAAAAACAAATAATAAACAAAAATTTTAAACGTACGAATAATAATTGAAATGAGAGAGTGAGAGAGACGAGATAGAGAGAGAGAGAGAGAGAGAGAGAGTGAGAGCCGATACAATGATAATGATATTTAAAAAAAGAAGAGAAAAGAAGAAATAAAAAGAAATTGAACGTCGGACGCGAGCCAAGCATGCGCTTTGGGCTTGCTGATTTTTCACACTGTTTCCGGGATGAAGAATCAATGATGCATATCGATCGAGTTCTACTGTATGTTTCGGAAAACAAAAAAAAAACAAAAACAAAAAACCCCTACATTCTCCTATCTATAATAAGCGTAAACAAAGAAAAAAAACAGGCAAAAATTTAAAAAAAACGAGAGAGAAAAAAAATAAAAAAAAACACACACACACACACACACACCGTAGGTGATATAAATATACGAATACGATAATAACGATAAATGAGACGATAAAGAGAGGGAGAATTAAAAACGCTCTACACAGAAGAGCCAACCTGGCGTCGTAAACTTTTCAGAAAGCGAACGAAAATGAAAAAAGAAGAAAACGAAAATAAACACAAAAAAAACAAGTTCTTACGATATAAGGGTCACTGTATAAATCTGTGACGAAAAAAAAAAAAAAGACAAAAAAACTTTAAAAAAAAAATCACTCACAAAAAAGCAAAAAACAAAAAAAATCCATCAGTTTTCGTTATCTGTCAAACTACTAGTCGTGCGTTGAATCGTTGCAAGCAAAAAAAAAATTACGAGAAAAAAAAGAGAAAACATAATTAAAGATAAAGAAAAAAAAAAGAAAAAGAAAATAATGATAATGTTACGAGTACCGCCTCCAAGGTGAACCGGATTGCGCGTGCGCGCGCGCTAGCGGAGAAAATTTGTACTCCGCGACGCGAAAAAACCCCCTTACGCGAGATAAAGCTCGGATTGTCTCGATTTTATCGAACGAAAAGATATTTAAAAAGAAGAACGAAAGAAAATTACAACAACAACAACAACAAAACACTTCGTGCTAGAGGTGAAAAAACGAAAAACATAATAATAATAAGGAAGCCAAGAAAAAAAAACAATATAAAAAAGAATAAAAGACGAAAGAAGAAAAAAAAACATTCTTTATGCCATTCCGTGTACACAATCGCTGAAATAACAAAAGAAAACAAAAACCGGCTATGCTTTGTGATTGTTATATTATCTTTTACAGAAAATAATCCAACGTGGAAGAGTATTTTACATAAAAAAGAAAAAGAACAAAAAACAAGATTAATGGAAGAAGAAGAAGAAGAAGCGAGAAAAAAATAATGAAACACAAAACACAAAATAAAAACAATGATTCCAAAGCAATTCGAATATTTATACGTAAAACGCGCTATTGGGGGGCGATTTGTACGTGACGCGTTCCAAGCTGGGCCAAAAATTATGTTTTTCCATGTAATTTATTCCAAGTTTGGCTGTTGTTATCTTGAATATCGAATAACGTGTTGTATAGATTATTGAGATAGAGGTTGATGGGGAGATGATGAAAAACGGAATGAACAAAAAAAACAATAATAAAAAACGCAAAAAGAAACATAAGAACGACGAGATAATAAAAGAAAGAAAACAAAAAAAAAACAGGCGAATGCGAGATTAGAAGATGGAATAAAATTGTTTGGGAATGAGCGAAGCTTGAATACTCGAGTGTGGGCAGTAAGTGGAAGAAAAATAAAAACGCTCTGTTGGGGCGTTCAAATCGACTATAAGTGTATAAATATAGGAATGGCAATCAACATTGATTCAAAAGTCTATATCAATGTTCATGAAATACGTACAGGCGGTTACAGCGTGAGAGACCATGGCACAACTTATCCTTTGAAACTTTTAATATGAAGAAAAAGAAGAAGAAGAAGAAAAGAAAACAAAAAAATAACAAGAAATAAGGGAAAAAAGAAAAGAATACAAAATAGTATGAGATGCTATTAAAGTCGAAACTTGTACATTACTATTATTATTAATATATTACTATTACTATTATTATTAAAGTGAAACCAAAATGTGTGTTGCGTGCGTGTGTGTGAATGCGTGTGTGCATAATGGCGAGATTTCACGTTATATCGCACAGACAATTAGAAATATCCACCTGGTGTATATATACATTTATTCTGAAACCTTAAACTACGTCCAGCATAAGATTTTTATGTTGTCTGATACAACGCAATGATTCCGTACGTCCCCCGCCCTAATAGCTTCTTCGCTTCACGTTTGTATTATCAAGTTACGATATTCATTATACAGTTGAGAAGAATTCTTGCGAAACTCGACAATACGCGAAATCGTCTTTCACCGCGATTGGTAAAGCAGAATATTTACACTTCGATCATATGATTTTATGAATTAAAGTAAACATTTTTGTTGCGAGCTCTAATATAAGTTTATCGGGAGAAAATATCTCGATCAACAATATTGTGGTTATACTTGACTCGTATCAATCGCAGTAAACGAGTTTTAGTACGAAAATAGCACCGTCTCTGATTGAACTTGATACAACAATCAGTCCACAGATAGTAGCTTTGGTTATTTTCCTTTAATCAAACGGTTATGCAACGATAAGCTTGCACTTGTTGACTTTGAGTGATACGTTTGCCGTGGTTGGCTTGGCTCGTGTCAAACAGTGGCTCGTACTGCAAAATAGTCTTTCTTGGAACGAAGATTAAACGGTGAGCGCTGTGAGACAATTTTTCGTTCTATGTCGTTCTAGTTGATAACCAATTGTTTGTTCAATTTAGATGACTCTACGATGGGGTATTGCAAGTGCAGGGAAAATTTCCCACGACTTTACAGCCGCTCTATCGACTTTACCTGAAACAGAGCATTGCGCGGTGGCTGTAGCTGCGCGTGATTTGTCCAGGGCACAGGCATTTGCCAAGCTGCACAATATCAACAAAGCCTATGGTTCCTACGAGGAATTGGCTCAAGATCCTGATGTTGGTAAATTGAAAAAGTTTTGTACACCCTTTTGTGCAGATCCCTCCAGTTGTCACAAAATATCTTGTTCGCTTTGCAGAAGCTGTATACGTCGGTGCGTTGAATCCTCAACATCTCGAGATCGCCAAGCTCATGCTACAAAATGGAAAGCATGTTCTCTGTGAAAAACCACTGACACTGAATAAGAAGCAAACCGAAGAATTGATAGCAGAGGCGCGGAAGAGAGGACTGTTTCTCATGGAAGCAATTTGGAGTCGCTGTTTCCCAGTGTACGAGGCGGTGAAAAAGGAAATTGAAGCAGGAGCTATAGGCGACGTTAAACACGTTATTGTATCCTTTGGATTCAATTTGGAGCAAGTTGAACGTTTGACGTAAGTTTTGAGTATCTACGAGGTTTATTATTTTCGAAGTACTTATTTGAAAATTGGAAACTTATAAACTGTACCATCGGACTCTAATGTGCTTTGGCGAATTCTTTATATTTCTTCGATTATTGACATCATCAGAATCCTTCAATTTTCAGGAGTAAGGAGCAAGGAGGTGGAACAATACTGGACCTAGGTGTCTACGTGATTCAATTCGTGAGTTTCATTTACGATGGCGAAAAACCAATGAGCGTCACAGCGGCGGGTCACCTAAGCCACGAGGGCGTTGATATGAATATGTCCGCAACACTTTTGTATAAAAACGATCGCATCGCAACGATAATGACGAATGCGACAGCAACTTTGCCGAACGAAGCGATCGTGGTAGGAACAAAGGGAATAATAAGAGTGCCCAATTTTTGGTGTCCTACGAGAGTCGAATTGCCATCGGGTATTTTCGAAGCTCCTCTGCCAGAGGCAAGATGGGCATTTAATTACATAAACAGTGCGGGATTGCGTTACGAAGCTGCGGAAGCTCGCGCTTGTATAAACGAGGGCAAAACAGAGAGCAAGAAAGTTTCGCATTCAGACTCGTTGCTCATTGCAGAAATCGAGGATGAACTTCGCAGGCAGATCGGCGTCGTCTATGATGCGGATTTAATCTAACGTCTCTTAATCATGGTACAACTTATCCTTTCAAACTTTTAATATGAGAAAGAAAGAAAGAAGAAATATAAAAAATAAGGGAAAACAAGAATACAAAATAGTATGAGATGCTATTCAGAAACTTGTACATTACTATTATTATTAATATATTACTATTACTATTATTATTAAAGTGAAACCAAAATATGTGTTGCGCGCGGGCGTGTGAATGCGTGTGGGCATAATGGCGAGATTGCACGTTATAGCACACGGCCAATTAGAAATATCCACCTGGTGTATATATACATTTATTCTAGAACCTTAAACTACGTCCAGCATAATATTTTGATGTTGTTCCATATAACCCATCATTTCATACATTGCCCGAACGAATACTTTCCTTGCTTCGCGGTTTTATTATCAGTTCCGACATTCATAATACATATGCAGCTAAGAAGAATTCTCGCGCAATTCGGCGATACGCGATAGCGCGAAATCGTTTTTGACCGCGATTGGTATAGCAGTCTATTCGCACGTTGTCATATCTCTGGCCATATGATTTTATGAAGTCAAAATTTTGAAGTACGAAAATAGCACTATCTCTGTACGTGACACGAAAAGCAAACCGCAGATAATCGCTTTGGTTATGTTCCTGTAATCAAACCGTTACATATGCATGATACGATAAGCTTGAACTTGTTGACTTTGAGTGATACGTTTGCCGTTGTCGGACTTGGTTTGTATCGAACAGTGGCTCGTACTGCAGAATAGTCTTTCTTGGAACGAAGATTAAACGGTGAGCGCTGGAAAACCATTTTTCGTTCGATGTGGTATTCTGTTCGATAACTAGTTATTTGTTCAATTTAGATGGCACTACGATGGGGTATTGTAAGCGCAGGGAGAATCTGCCACGACTTTACAACCGCTCTATCGACTTTACCTGAAACAGAGCATTGCGCGGTGGCTGTAGCGGCACGTGATTTGTCCAGGGCGCAGGCATTCGCCAGGCTGCATAATATCAAGAAAGCCTATGGTTCCTACAGGGAATTGGCTCAAGATCCTGATATTGGTAAGTTGAAAAACTTGCCTACGTTCTTTTGCGCGATCCCTCCAATAGTCCCAAAATATCTTGTTCGCTTTGCAGAAGTTGTATACATTGGCACATGGAATCCTCAACATCTTGAGGTCGCGAAGCTCATGCTGCAAAATGGAAAACACGTTCTTTGTGAAAAACCACTAACACTTAATAAGAAACAAGCCAGCGAATTGATCGCAGAGGCGCAGAAGAGAGGACTGTTCCTCATGGAAGGAATTTGGAGTCGCTGTTTCCCAGTGTACGAGGCAGTGAAAAAGGAAATTAAAGCTGGAGCTATAGGTGACGTTAAACACGTTATTGTACCCTTTGGATTCAATATGGAGCAACTTGACCATTCGATGTAAGTTTTGAGTCTCAACGTGGTTTACGATTTCTGAAATCTATTTGATAATTGGAAACCTATAAACTGCATCGTTATGTTTGTTCGACGATTGAGCTCATCAGAATCGTTCGAATTTCAGGGATAAGGTGCGAGGAGGTGGAACAATAATGGACCTAGGTGTCTATACGATTCAATTCGCCAGTTTCATTTACGATGGTGAAAAACCAATGAGCGTCACAGCGGCGGGTCACTTAAGCCACGAGGGTGTTGATAAGAATATATCCGCAACGCTTTTGTATAAAAACGATCGCATGGCAACGATAATGACAAATGCGACAGCAACTTTGCCGAACGAAGCGATCGTGGTAGGAACAACGGGAACAATAAGAGTTCCTCATTTTTGGAGTCCTACGAGAGTCGAATTGCCATCGGGTATTTTCGAAGTTCCTCTGCCAGAGGCACGATGCACGTTTAATTACCCAAACAGTGCGGGATTGCGTTACGAAGCTGCGGAAGTCCGCGCTTGTATAAAGGAGGGCAAAACAGAGAGCAAGAAAGTTTCGCATTCAGACTCGTTGCTCTTCGCGGAAATCGAGGATGAAATTCGCAAACAGATCGGCGTCATCTATGATGCGGATTTATAAAACTGTATAATAAACGCAATGTCGCTTCATCTACCGAAAAATTGACCATAATTTGCGTACATTTATTTTAGTACTTTCTTTGGAAGATCGACGATATTTGCAACTACCTGTGGCTGTAAATCCTCGTCCCGGCTAAAAAGTTGAAAAGTTTTTCAATTTCACCGTCCGAGGCAGCACTATAAGCCATGTAAGAGCATAGATAATATCAACCAATGAGAGGGGTCTAGCTATATAAAATTACGAATTTCCGTTAGTGCAACAATTTGTCGCTTTTATTGATGCGCGAGAGTGCTCTATGTAGTTATTTCTAACCTATGACGGGACAGCGTCATGTACACAGGTACTAAGCGCAGAAACAAACATAACCTTAAAAATAAGTTTCTGAAAACGTGGGTTACGATTGTTTCGAGATAAACGTGGATAACAGACCGGAGTGAAAGCTCACGTATCTTTCTCATCACTGTAACATTTAATTCTGTAGTTTAGTGGAATCTAATTTCAGCGGTAACGTGTTTCAATATCGCTCGTTTAGTTAAAACGAGAACGAAATGGCGATCCAGCGGGAAAGTACGAGTGAAAGTTCTAAGAAGCGTAAAGTCTCGAAAAAAACAAAGAGATCGTGGCGAAAACATGTCGATACGAAAGACGTCGATTCTTTCCTTGAAAGTTCGAGGCTGGAAGAACGTCTCGGTGTACCGTTTGCCGAGAGAACCGACAAAGATTTGTTTATTATCGATTCCAAGCCCGAAGAAATCACTGATCCTATCAAAACCAAAAGAGAACGTAGATTGGCCCTCAGGAACGCAGAGCCTAGGTGTCTAGCAGCTTTAAAGCCTCATACCGCTGTACCCGATCCGATTACCAAAAGAAATCGTGTCAAGACTCCCCAGGAACGTAAGAATCCTATCACAAGGCGTTTGGAGCATGACAGAAAACGTGCGGGCCATTTAAAGATGAAAGAGAAGGTCGCCGTCAAAAACAAAGCCTTCGCCAATGCCAAGAGATTGGCAAGACCCAAGAGAGGAGAATTTAACGTAGACATCTGGGACGCGCAGAAAGATGTTCTTCCAGAAGTCGATAGCCAATGGCTAACGTCAGACACGGTGAGATATTTTCCTTAAATATGATACAAACACTGTTATTCGAGAGTCTTGCACTATCATTTTCTAGAGATTATTATAAAACTATACACCATTGCTCTATTGCTCTTTTTGAAAAACGTTATCTAGTTCGCACACCTGTATTTTCAGAATTATATATATATCTTCACATTCATAGGTGGTTTATATCGATTTATACCAAATTTTATATTAAAGTCGGTTTTACTTCCATAATTATTTTGCATAAAGATGAACAAAACGACATTAGTTAAGATTGCGAATTAAGCAATTTGTACTAACGACAAATCGGCAACTTTTTAATTGCCATTCAATGGTCATAGAATGTTTTTAAAGCCAACCGACTGCTCCAGCGATCTATTATTTAACAATCTCGCAACTATTTAGATACGACATACTTTGGCAAACAGAGGAATGAAAAAGAAGAAAATTCCGACTTCTATTCACAAAAAACCATCGGCAGTAGCAGCCGTTGACACTCCCCATCCGGGTACTTCTTATAATCCATCGTACGAGGATCATCAACAATTGTTGCAAGAAGTGGCGCAGAAGGAACTTCAATTGATGAAGGAGGAAGCCCATCTAAACAGAGTAACCATTAAGATGTTCAAAAAGGTATCACCCGACCAAAAAGACAAAGATTGGTTGAGAGAATCGTCCGAAGGATTGCCGCTGAAACCAGATAAGAAGATGCCGAAGAAGAAGACAACGACGGAAGATGAAGATTCGAGTGTAAAATCGGTCAATCCACCGGTCAAAAACGCTAAGAAGACTCTCGTACAAAGAAGGAAGCAAAAGGAGCAAAGAAAATTAGCTCTGCAACTGAAACACGCAAAGGTCGAGAAGAAAAAGGTTTCCGATATTTATAAGCTCAAAGCGTTGAAGAAACATCTAGCTACGAAGGAACAAAAGGTCGAACTCTTAAGAGAGGTACGCCAGAAAGTTAAAGAGAGACAAGCTACAGAACCGAAAACTTTGAGCAGAATCAAATTTGAACCTATGGAGCCGGTTTTCAAACTCGGCGAAGAACTGGCCGGTAATTTGAGAAATTCTGATCCAGTGGGAAATTTACTCAAAGACCGTTACAAGTCGCTGCAGCAAAGAAGCATAGTAGCACCATCCACACGAGTCTTGTAAGAATTTTGATGACTTTTTTACTTTTTGTTGCAATCCATAAATCATCGAATTTTCTACAATGATCTTTTTTATTTATTTTCATAGGAAACTCCACAAATCAAGGGTGAAGAAATTCGAGAAGCCTGATCACAAAATGTACCGGGAAGGGAAGGTCAAATAATTCCGCGAGAATATCGGTGATTAAAAAAAATTTGTTATACACGACTATAATTAAAAAAAATGATACATAAGATAATTCCTCGTGTTCGAATATTTATTTATACAAACTGTATATATTTAAAAACATCAAGCGTCCTCGGAGTCTTCCGACTCATGTCTGAAAGTCTCTTCGTTCTCATGAACATGAACAATCGAGTCTGCAGCGTCGGTAATTTCCTGATAATTGCTTGATTTTTTAGATTCAGTGGTTAAAGTTGCATAAGAAATCTCACTACTCTTTTCGGTACTTGTCAGACTCATTCGAGCCTCTTCCAGCTCATTATTCTGCAAAATTATCACACCCATTGAGCCAAATAGTTGCCGAATAAAAATTCTCCGTCGCTATTTGAGTATCGATAATTTTTAAAAAAACCTCCAGAGACGTCGTAGGAAAGGATAAACCGGATACGACAGGAATATCCATAACGATAGTTTCAGCGGACGCCTCGTCATCTAACTTTTCTTCAATTTTCGAAAACTCGAGATCAATGTGTTCTGGCTCGAAGCCCAAATCACCTCTCGCGTAAACGTCACTTGGACGGGAAATGGATTCGATTCTTCATCGTGACAATAGAGGTTTGAGATATTTCATGATCAGGCTGGATAATATTGAAGTAAAAATATATTTCTGAAATAATTTTATAAAAACGTACGAAGCCACTGCGAGACACTGAATTTTCGGCTGTCCTCTGGTGATAAGATGCAGTAGATGACAGAATAATTCTGTTTCGCTCATTTCCAGAATATCTTGTCCATTTTCCGTCATCTAACATACAAATTGTCTCATGATTGTAATTCGATTTGTCTGATAAAAATCCTACCTGGAGAGCACACGCAACGGCATATTTCACATCGTAGATCATTTCTTCGCATATGTTCATTTGAGATTCAATCTGATTTTTCATATGCTCCGTCCGTCCAAGCTTAATACTTTCCTGATGAAGCAAAACTTCCAATTTCCTTGTGCGTGTTTCGTACATTGCTAATTCTCTCCTCACCGAAAGAGCAAGCGCATCATAGATCTCCTGAGAAAACTCTTCGGGCATATTGCGAGATTCTAGACGTTTCTTCATGGTTGAATGCCATTTTTTCAAAGACTTAAGCAAACATCTTTGTATCTTGACCGCCATGAGATTTTTTTGTTTATCAAGACTGCTAGCTTTGATAGAACCCTCATGCATCGTTGCCATCCTTCTGCACAAATATCGAATCTAATCAATCTCATTTTTCTACTCCTTACTTTTCAACTTACCGCATTGCTCTGTTATCATTCTTTTTTATCAATGTTTCATCGACAATTCTCATTAATTCGGCTTTAATGAAAATATTTTCTCGCATCAATCTATGAACTGGTAACGCTATGGTATCCGAAATTTCTAATTGAAACGTTCCAGCAAGTGCAAGTAAGCGACTGTACATTTCTTTCTTGAGTCTATGAGCAAGGAGAGAAGATACTTTACTACGAAAGAGTAAAATTGAGAAAATTCATTTCACCTCTCTCCGTCGATCTTCAACTTTCTATTTATCTCGTCTTGTTTTTGCGCTATCTTCTCTTCATTCAGTGAGATTGTCTTATCGCGTAGTCTCAATTTTTCACGAAGTGCCGCAGAGTTCTGCTTGTAATCCTCCAAACTATTAATCTTTGCGCCTACAAAATTTTGTTCCTTCATAGTTCAATTTTTTTTATTTTTCTCTAATTTTAAATAGCTGCGACAAAAGTACTCAGAGCTTTTATTGCAGAAGTTAGAACAAAGCAGGTATTCTCGTATTTCTCATTCAACGAATCGACGTTTCTCAAATGAGATTGTCTCCTTTCTTCCCTGCGTCTCGCTATGTCATCGATTTTATGTCTGATCTCTTCAATTTTCTCATCCTCTGCAGATATCTGTCTTTTCAGATAAGCTATGTCATCTCCGGATTCGACATCAACGCTATTCATCAGCGTCTCCATTTCCTCTTGCTCGTCCAAAAGTTCGTTGTTCTGAGTCTCCAGCCTGATCCAGCCACCGCAATAATTCATCCGGTAAAGTCATAGAAATTCTCGAGACGTAAGCTCAACTAAAATGGATTTCACACCTCTGAATACGTTTTTCCATGTCACCGATTCGTACGTCGTACAATGCCTTTTGCATATTGACAATCGGTGAATCATCCTCGTCCCAAACGAATTCCGGATCAAGAATATCCGGAGATTGAAGACGTGGTGGAAGGGAAATATTTCCTCGATCTGCTCCCGCGAGATCGACCATTCTCGTACCGAAAAAATAAATCACCAGTTTATCGAAAACTTACAACGTTCTCGTGACCCAATTTTGCTAGACAGAAGGCGAGTAATGGTTGACTTATTTGTTTATTTTCTTTGTGCCTTTTCCATGCATAATTCAGATGTTTCAATAACCATCGAACACTAAACACTTTCAGGTCGAAGATTCTTTTTTTTTACGTATCTGCGGAATCGGTGGAAGAAGGTGTTTCTGTTTCTTTCGGGGACGCGAGGTCGGAACTTTGCGAATCGGTTAACAGACACTGTGGAATATTTGGAGCTATTTCCTCGGTTCTCTCGACTGGATCAGCTTCGTGATCCCTAGCTTTTGCGTCATCCTGTTGTGTTTGCATCAATTTTATGGACGGATCGTCCACCAGAAAGTGCGAATATTCTAAGCAGTCGACGTTGAGCAGCGAAGACTCGTCGAGCGCAGGAGTTTCGATGCATTTCTTTTTTTCGACAATATCCATGAGAACGTGAAGCTTCTGCCCGAAATCGTGATAACAAGATGTACACACACCTTCCAACGACATTTTTTTCTGTAGCTAAAAAGTAAAAAAAAAAAGAGTAACGAACCAGTTTTGCAGATTTTGTTCGTTTTTTTCTAAAACTTACTTGAAGAACATTCGTGATGTAACGTTTCGCCGCATCCAAAACTTCTTCGAGTCTTTTGACCTCGTGGCAATAGTCCTTCATCTCTTTCAGTATTATTTTTCTGTCTTCTTTAGTTTTTTGTATATTTTGCTCCAGAATACGAGCTTTTTGCTGAGCGTCGACGGATTGATCTCTGTAATTCTGAACTATCTGTTCCTTCGTCGCTTTATAAGCCTCCTCGCGACAAGCTTTTCCATGTGCCAGACTCATGTTATAATGATCTTCGGCGAGATTGTCGATCAAACGATTTTGCTCGAGGAGCTTATTTAACGTCATTTGGGCCTCGGATTGGAAGAGGGAAGAATGCAGACGAAGGTTGCGCTCTTTCGCCTTGTACTCTTTAATTTTTAAGTCCAATTCTCTGCAGACTTTGTACATCGCGTCTAGCTCAAGATTGAGTGCTATATTCTCTCTAACTGTACGATGAGTCGCATCGGCTATTCGAATGTTAGTAGCTTCGCGGAAGCTCTGGGCGAGATCATTCAGTCGTTCTTCCATCTCCTTTTGCATCCTACCAATGGAGAGAATAAAGAACAATAGTTGACATTAGTCAATGGTATAAGTTCTGCAAATTGAGTGCGGATCTTGATTGATTATTTACTTTGCTTTTCCAATTATGAGAGATTTCTCAGCTTCATAAAGAGTTTCCTTGTGGCGTTTTTCTTGTTCCTCCATTTGTTCCTCCTGAATCTCGAATTTTCTCATCAGATCGATACGTGCGAGTCTCCAGTCCTCCAAGGCATTAAGCTTTCCAGCTGAAGTAAGTTTCACAAATTATTTTTATAATTATTCCAGAGAGACGAAAACATTCGAAAATCACGATTTTTAGCAACTCACCAGCCAACTTAACTTCAGCGCTAAGATTCGTTTCCATGGTATTGTATTGCAGTTGCATCGTATCTTCCTTCTTCTTGTAAGCCATCTCTTCGTCCTTGCGAAGCTCTTCCATGGCCAACAATCGGTCGCTCAACTCGCGAGCTTCTTCAGTCTTCTGTTGCAATCTCCGCTTCAGATGTGCCACCACGTCGGAACGATCGTCCTCGAGCTGACTCAGTTTAGCCTTCAGCACGTCAACCTCACCTTCGAGATGTTCATTGCGAGAACGCAGTCTATAGATATTTTCCAATTTAGACGAATCGATACGATTTAATTTTTGAAATTTTGTGATGCGCGCTTACCGAGCCAGTTGCCTATTATTGTCAAGAATTTGTTGTTCGTACGAGACAGTTTCTCGCTCATTTACACACGGTTTTTTTCTAGCCTTCTTCTCCTTATCGGCTCCTTTCTTTTTCTTAGGCATTTTCTTAAATCGTCACTCCGATATGTTACTCACGAAGATGTCATCGAAACAACGTATGAAGATACCCAAATTTATCTGAATTTTAGTAAACGCGGCTATTACGGAATTTCAAAGAATGTTTTACCGGAAATCATGTACAATACCCCAGTTACTTTGGATAATGTTCTTCCGTGCTTGTTGGGTTCGATAACCACTATTGTTTCTATAGCAACGCATTTTCGTCTCCTTTATTTACAATTCGAAGTAACTTACAAGAATCAAGTAACAAGTTTGCATGAAAAAAAGTTAGAAATATCTCATCTTTATTTTACATTACAATGGCGTGGACCGCGACCGCCCCTGATGCACGATATAAACTATAATAACGATGAATGTTCTTATCACACCGAGTTATCCTATGTATCATCGATTCAACTCAGTGACTTTTGCTTTCCCTTGCAACGTACAAATAGAGCTTGCATTATTAGCGCATTCCAGTTAAACCTTTAACACTCCGTGTTGTTAGTCCGGAGAGTATTTTTCATATATTTTTAATTAATGTTATTCTCGTCGCGTATATTAATACAAACTTTCAGTCATTAACAGGTATTTGGTTGTCGGCTGGTTACGTCGCGCTAATTATTCATCGTTAATTGCGATGTCGATTTGCGCGGGACCGAGCTCAGAAATCAAGTAGTTCTTATCAATCGGATATTACTTACAATATATATAAGAAAAAAAAAAACATCCAGCCTCAGTCACAATGTGGACAGCAAATTTATGATTACACGATTGTGCCGATAGCCTTTCAAGCCTCACAATTCATATCTTTGAAAATTGAAACGTCACCTCCACCAGTTGCAGTTCATTTATTAAATTCTATATCGCTGGTATTTGAAGTTTTTCAAAGAAAGCCGGAAACCAGTGATATTTCGTCACACATTCCAGACGTCGTGTTGAAAAATAAACTAATAGAAAGAAATTTGGCATAATACTAAGACGTTATATGCTTCCTTGCTGATTTCGATACCGAGCTCTGTCCCGCACAGCTTTCGAATGAAACAATAAAAGGAAAAGGAAAATTCCGTTATCGTCTAATTGACGGGTGGAATATTGACGCCCGGTCGTGGAGGCGGAGGTTGCGGTCTACGAAAGTATATAACTAGACTGAGAAGACCCGTAAGAATTCCGATAAGAAAAAAGTCCCAATTTTGTACAATATTCGGATCCCATTTGCCGAGATATTCAATAATGCTGAATTCATGGATGTAATCCAACCCAAAGAGAAGCGAGAGTTTAACAAGGGCAAGTGCCACGGGTATTTTCGCATCTGCACTCGCTTCCGATGCGAGGTCGTAGCAACGTTTGGCCAAGTGACGATCTTTGGTGAGGCCAAGACCGCGTTCATGCATATAGCCAAGATTGAACATCGCTTGTGCATTGGGTAGCTGATCGGAGGCCAAACGATATTGTCTGGCCGCTGCCTTGTAGTCAACGCGAGTTCCCCTCCCATAATAGTGGGCATCGCCGAGTTTTACCTGTTTCGAAATTATAGAGACGCATTAATTTTATTAATTAATTAATTAGACACATTAATTATAGAGACGTGTTTAAACATTTTGAAAGCGTTACCTGAGCTGCAGAGTAACCTTGAGCAGCTGCGCGAGCCCACAGGGCCAAAGCCATGACTAGACCCTCTTCCTGAGGGAGGATAGTGGTTTCTTCTCGATCGAGTATGAAAGCAGCATTGCTCTGGGCAACTTCGTAACCCATTTCCGCTAATAGTGCGTACGTTACGAATGCTTGATCAATACGACCCTCCCGATAATCCGCATGAGCTGCCATTAACTGATCGCTCCATTTGCCACGTTCAGCCACATTTTTCAGTAACTCGACTGCCGTAGGACAACTTCTCATCATTCCTGTGCCAGTCGCATGCATCTGCGCCAAATTGTAGAAAGCGAGTACATGACCCGATTGACTCGCGAGATTGAAGTACTTCTTGGCCAGCTTGTAGTCTCTACGTACACCGGTTCCACCTTTTGATCGAAGTAAAATTAGATGAAAATTCATTTTAAATAACCTTCACACGTGTCACCAGGCCGCTTCGTGAATATGCAGATGATATTTCGCGTTTATGATACGAACTTATATACATATTGCCGAGTTGGAGTTGACCATCGACCCATCCTTGATCCGCAGCTTGGCTGAAATATCGCAAAGCTTTGGCAGTGTCGCGTTCGACACCTCGACCGTACAGATACATCAATCCGAGTCCACTCTGCCCAACAGGATTTCCCAATCTCGCAGCTTTCTTGAAATACTTATAAGCCGTCTCGTTGTCTTGTTGAACAATGTCGCTGCCTTCTAAATAAATCTGCGATTGGAATTCATAGATAATTTGCTTTAAACGGAGGTCCAACGATGGATGCAAATATTCCCTGATTTATGAAAGAGAATTTTCATACTTTTCCTAGGAACGCCATGGCAATGGGATTACCAGCATCCGCGGCATGTTGAAAGTAACCTAGAGCTTTTTGATGATCGAGCGGAACTCCTCGTCCACCTTGATAGTGCAATTGTCCAAGACCCACTTGAGCCTGTATATCACCGCGTTGTGCCAACAATTGATAATATTCTATGAGATCCTCGTCGAGAATACCAGAATTATACTCGGGATTTTCCTGCTCGTCGAGTAAACGTACTCGTTGCACGACCGGACCGCCACTCAATGAGACCCGTTTGGCGACTTTGTTAGCAACCCGACGATAAAAATCAAGAGCTCCTTCGCACGTGCCGGTCGTTGATACACCGGCCCAATAACGATAGCTCAGTGCCATTTCGGCTCTCGTATCGCCACCAAGAGCCGCCATCGTGTAATGAAGCAGCGCCTTAGCCTGCGACGCATTCACACCGCCAAGACCCATAGCGTACAAAAAACCCATTCCCATGTGGGCCGATGGTAGGCCTGTATCAGCAAGTTCTTTAAACGTTTGCAAAGCCCCTGGAATATCCTGCGGCGAGGAATGCGACGACACGAAACCTGTTTGCGTGCCTAATAATTGAGCCCAAGCTAACATCGATCTTGCTTCTCTGTGTCCAAGCGTCGCAGCTGTTGTTAAAAGCTTATAGGCTTCGCCTTTATCTGTTCTGGTGGCATTTAAGAGATACTGAGCCTTTTTGAATAGATCTTGAGCTGAAAAATTACATAATTAATATTTTAATATTTTTAATCGTTTTTATGGAAGTTGGACAGAATAAGTCGATAGCGCATTACCCTCTTGTTGCTCTGGATTCAATGGCTCTTCGATTACTTCTTCCGGCGGTATCTCTATTTGTTCCTCTTCCGTTGTCTCCGCATCCCACTGACTCGGTGCATCCTCGTTTGAGAGAGCCGGAAAAGCTCTCTCGAACGACCCTGCAGCTTTTGCCGCTGCTAACATCCGGACCCAAGCCTCTGTTTTGATGACGCTCTCGGTTAGCATTTCGCTCGATTCCTTGTATTTGTTCTGAGAATCGGTCTTTTTTTCCTTCAGAGACTTTTCGTTGGAAAATGTCTCGGTGCCAGGCAACATTTTCATTATTGAATCGTGCAGCGTCTTCAGCTCTCGAAGCTGCTCGAGCAAATTGTTTAGTTCGCCGAGTACCGTTTCGTCGACAGCTTCTTCGTTCGACTTTGACACTTGCTCCGAATCAACTTGCTCGGTCTTGGCATCCTCGTCGTCGGGGGACTCCACCTCGGTGGTAGAGAGAACAGCCGAGGTGAAAATTAGTAGGAGCACAATGCTCTGTATTGGCCTCATGTTTCATTGATTATTAATTTTGTATCCACATCACAAATGCTCGTACGGCGATCTATATTTCACCCTCCGCTTTACCGTCTTTATATGGCCGTAGGGATTCCAGCTATCAATCGAAAACTTCGTAACACTGTTTTTTCAATACCGTACTCCCAAAGTCTCGTCTTTCGTAAAAACACGTATACGTGGACATTTCACGCGTCCGGTTCTCGCACTGCTCGTTGCGTCATTCTTGTGTTTATTCGTTGAAATTTATATCATATCAATTTTAATGAGTTGTTAATTGCATCAACTGTACCATAAATCTTAAGACTTCTGGTAGTGTGCCTCGGAATTTTTTATTGACACTCGAGTGGAAAGTGTGTGCACTGTGTGTAGTTGCACCGAGCAAGATCAGCTGTTTGAATGCGTTGAAGATTTAGGGACATTTTACGTGTTGAAGGCTGATTACACGTTCCGTTGTGACACGTCGTTGGCGCGCTGGATTGCACACGTCGAGCACCGTGAGTGGTCGGGAAACGAGAATCAGAGACGAGCGGGGAGAACCGCAGTACTCGGATATAAGCTTTGTACCTAGATCAGAGGTCCCAAAGAAGGTCCCATATGACAGAAGCCATAAAAACAAAAAAGTAACTAGAAACTATTCGCCGATAAGCAAGTACCCCCGTGAAGTTGGCCGGACAACTTGCACTTTATTAATTGACTTTTTGTTATATGTGATCGTTAGGTAGTGTTAGGTAGTCTAATTAAAACGTTAGGTAGTCAACCATATCCTTGCAAATCCAAAAAACAATTTTGCGAATTATGCATGCGCAACGGCTAATGCGCACCTGTGTGAACTTAGCCAGTCGACTGACAATTGCGATCTTTACGTTTACGCATGCGTCGCGCAGTTTCTCACAATTGTTTTTTGGCTTTTGCAAGGATTTAGTGGACTACCTAACGTTTTTATTAGTATATTCATGACCACCTAACGGTTACACATCATTTGACCACCTTGAAAAGATAAATAAAGGAAAACAAAAAATTTCGGCCAACTTCACATATATTTTTAATTCTTTTTTTTTTTAAACAACTAGTGACTGCCTAATGTTGTAATTAGACTACCTGACACTACCTAACGACCACCTAACGATATTTAAAAAATGTCAATTAATAAAGTGCAAGTTGTCCGGCCAAGTTCACGGGGGTTAGGCAAGTTACCCAAAACGATTCTAGATGGCGAAACAGGCGCTTATTCGGTGGTAATTATTTCACCAAAAACTCGCTAGACGGCGAAACCAGCATCTTTTTTGTGTTTACAAGCGCGGCATCACTACAGATGTGGGTTGAAGCTATTGCAATAGGTATATGCTCCATGACTATTAAGAAAACATAGATTATAACAACAAATTATTCCGTACAGATTAATAAATAAGTTATAGAATATTTAACGACAATGAACAAACTCCAATGTATCTATTTAGCCGTATTATTTAATAAAAACGAAATGAACTCGATCTATAAATATTTTATTAGTGATGCAATCATTTGATTTCATCATTTGGTTTATTGACAGTCGTCCGAAAATGTTCAATCATACGTGAAAAGCGAAATGCGAACCCAATGACGCAATTCGCTAGCTGTTCAAAGAAGACTACACATTACTAGCTATGCCACAAGTAGACACATCCAGCTGTCGCGTGATGTGTAAGATAACAATGAATGATAGTTATTTTATTTTCTTATAACATTCGATACTTACGTAAGATTCGAACAATTAAGTGTACGTATCTAAAGCAAACCGAGTAACATCTTATCGTCTTTCCTCTATATTACAGTACACGCATCACGACAAATTTGATAAATCACGGTTGGAATTTCTCCTCGCAGGTTTATTGATCTATTAACCCCTGTCAACGTCGTCGTCGTCGTCCTTAGTTATCGGTTTCCCACGTACTCATCCCACGGAGCATCCTCGAGTAATTCACGTGCATCACGGGAGAATTTAAAGGCGACGAGAGGGGTTCGGCGAAGCAGGGAAGTATCAATAAGTGGTTACGTCCCGCATTGGTCAGACACGGCTGAATTTCAACATGGGCTCGGTCAAGACTCGTTCGAATAACGAATATGATTTTTTCACAGGAAATAAATTTCTTCCCAGAGTCTCGTTAAGAACCAGGAATGAATCGATGCACGTCGATCGAAAAAACGAAGGTATAATTAAGGATAGAAGAAAAAAAAAGAAGTCTCGTAGGAACCGAGAGTTCCTTGGCACTGGCTTAAAGGTCACCATGGTGACTCGTCCACCGATGGGTCTAGAATCGATCTGCCCGACGGTCGCTCACCTGGGGGAGAAACGCACTTAGCCGAGACATGGGAATACCGAAAGGCCCGATGTCCGAAGATCGTGCGTTCGTCCACGATGAAATTTAACTTTATCGTAAAAAGAAAATAGAACCAAAAAAAAGAAAAAACTAAGCACATTTTCTCAATCATGTCAGAGCATCACGGCTCGTCTTTCGTTCATTCCTGTGTTAAAGTGCCGGTGGATCCTTACAGCAGACAGCCGACACCGTTGTACGAACGTCCACGGCTCGAGACAATTCAGAAGCGAGACTCGAGCGAGAAAGGACGAAGGATTAATTTCGCAGGACGCGATGCCGAAGTCGACGGAGAAAGTCCTGGTGGATCGTTGGAAAATCTTCTCGACTTTCTCGAGAGTATACCCGATTACGGTGATGTGCATCATCTCTCGAACGAGCAGTTCAAACGAAAGTTGGATTATTTGAAGAGGAAGCAGAGATTACTGTTGAAAAATTTGCGCAATTGTCTCGATCATGATGAGGAGAAGAGCGTTAAAACGAACGAGATTGACTCCCGTCCAGCTACTTCGTGTCAACTCGATTCTAACAAGATGAACGAGAAACCGTGGATTCCTGATACCGATCTGAAACTCAGAGGAAAGAAATGTAGCCTCGAGGGCTCGCGAACGGACAGCCCTCTTCTGTTTACGTGTGGTACTTTTGCCGGACTCGCTGAAGATCAGGATCTGCTCACCTACCGGTATAGAGAACCTTTTTTTCTCATCGTAAAGTACAGTAGATTAATTCTTAAACAATAATTCTCCCTTCAGCTTTATTCAGAACGTTTTAGTCTCGCGTCTGACCGAAAACGACTCGTACTACTGTCGACTTTCAAATCTGGGGCTTGCACACATTTATTGGGATATTGACAATGCTACAGGTGCAAATACAAGGACAAGGCTACGAAGACTATGCGCAACAGGGAGATACACTCGGCTGGTAAGAGTTGGAGCACCTGGAGCGAGTCGAAAACTGGCAGTGACGACAGCGATTCGGGAAATAGCGTCGAGACGCGTAGTTTGCCACCGAGCAGTCCGAAACGATGGCACCCTACTGTTCCAAAACCATTTCGTTTTGCTGTCAGGTGATACGAAACGATTAAAAAAAACGCCATTGATAAATCTAATGTAGAATCGAACATAAAATTAGAATAATTCTTAGAGAATTGTTTGATTAATTCGATCGTAAATTTATCGTTCGTTCGATCCTACAGAGACGAAGCTGAGAAATACATATCGATGGCTGAGATGGAAGCTGAAGATCGCTCGCTGCGGGACATCGAGAATAATAGTTCCCAGCCGAAGAAACGACGGGTCAGGCCGATTCCTCTTACCTCGAGGATACCACTTTACGATAAATTAATGGCTGCCAAGGAAGAACGGTCGGGCTTAGTTTTTATTATTCATGAATATTTTCCTCGAGTAAAATTATTAATATTTTTCGTATTCAAATTTGATATTAATTATACCTCGACTCTGTTTTTCTCCGTAGAAGTCGAATGATACGGGAGGAAAGCGCTTGGAGTCTAATGTCGCAGGTGAAACCTTTCAGGCTCGAGTGCGAGCGTAGAGCGAGCAAAGCGATAAGTCGCTCGAGTCCTGAACTTTGCACCAGGAATGCAAATTCAACGGGGAGATTCAAGGCCAAACCAGTACCGAGAAATCTCTTCGGTACCGAAGTTTACGATCGTATGCTCGAGGATGAGTATTATAGGTGAGAATCGAGGCAATTGTGCAATTATCACATTGATTAAAAACAAACACGGTCAATTTAATTTTACGATAAGAAAATTCAAATGCATTTATACGTGAATATCATTGAGAATAATTTTAATAAATATTCTTCTCGAACGTTTACTTATTACCAAAAATAATATCGCAATAATAATATAAAAATAATATTTAATTATTACTATTTTTATTATTATTATTTTGATTTAAAACTGCAGGCAACTGCAGAAAAAAGTGAGAGCGGCGGAATTGCTGAGATCGGCTTCTCTGCCACCCTCGATGGCGCGACGCGAGCGGGTAAAATCCGCCGTTCTGCAGTCACGAAATTATTCGAGCGAAAAGCAACATCGTCACATTCTCGAGAGCCCGGAGATGTGCAGCGCGACATCTGAGAGATCGAGATCGGCAATGACGGAACTTTCGACACGAGGAAACAATCTCGCCGCGATTTTGCGATGTCAGGCTTCCCGGTAAATTTTCTCTTTTCGTGTTTCCTTTTACACATTTTTCTTCGTACAAGAAGGAACGTTTACTTGGAAACGAATCGATCGATGATGAATTTTATCGCTGGTACAGGGACAAATTGGAGCGAGAGATACGGGATAAAATGGAGGAGGAAGATCGGGAACGAATGATCAAGCTGAGATCGACTTTGATCAGCCGCAAGCCTGCTTGGAGGGCTCTCAGGCAGTCAGCAAGGTACGAGGAAACGTATGTGGCACAAAAGAAGAGATTGAACGACTGTTACGCTCTCCTCGCAATTAAGAAAATTAATTATCTTTTTTTTTATGAGAAAATTGATTTTCTATCGAGGGTATTTTTTTTTCTTTCAAATTATTGTTTTTTAAGAAAACTAATAGCTTTTTCAAGAAGATTAATTTTGTATTATGGTAAACTTAATATTGTTTCTCAACAGAGAGGAGCACGAGAGAGATTTGGATTTTCGAACGTGTCTGCGTCGAGACGAGGCTCGAGAGCAGGCTGAGCGTCATCGTTTGGAGATGGAGATGATGTTAAATCGTGTGACCCAAATACCGACGCTTTTCGAGCGACACTCGCAGAGTTATCAGACGGTGCGTAATTTGCAATCGAGACAAGGACCGAAGTGCGTTTACAAGCCGAGCAAAAAGAAGAAGAGAAAACCGACGAAGCGTCAGAACTCGAGTAGTTTGGAATCGAGCGCGAGCCCTTTGAGCGCCTCGAGGCCTGGCTCGGGCTCGTTAACGAGCAGTTCGAGCGCTCGAGTCACAGCCAGTCGATCGTCCAAGTCTTCCAGTTCCCAAAAGTCCGAGAGATCGACGGGTAAATCGGATCTCTCGACGACGAAGAAGAAGAACGATCGAGGTCCTCTCAGAGTTTCGATAAACGAGACCGCCGAATTGATCGAAGATCGCGACGCCGAGAAGACGATTTACTCGAGCGATCGTAGTCGTCGAGGGGACGTACGAGACGACGTAGCTTCGGCTAGCACCGAGAACGTTAGCGCTCGACGTTAACGAAGCGATTTTCATCGTTTTTTTCGTTCTTTCCACATTAAATATAATATTAATCCCACGAAACAGCACGAGACACAACAATCGCACTTTCGATAACGAATTATACTCCATCTAACGATAAATCAATAAATCTACAAACTGAAGAATATTTACGTACAAAAGAATAAATACTTCTATCATTTATCAAAGCCGTAATCAATTCCTCGAGACTTATTTCTTTTGGCTTGTTTTTTTATGTTTTTTTTTGTTTGTATGAGATCGGATAAGTTCGTGAAATATAAAAATCTTACTTATCGAGTTGTTATTCGAATCGTTCGAATTTGGACTCTTCTTAGTTTTTAATAAAATAATCAAAAAGATAATTAAAAATACAATTAAAAAAAAAAAATAATCGCACATCGCGATGATGAAATTCTCGATGAGGGAACCGAGAGGATTGACCCGAGCAGAGGTCGGGTCGTCGTTATACTTTTGATTTTATCTTCAGTCTCTCATAGTGTCCAGTATCCAATCGAGATAATATCCCACTCTCGTATAAACTCCCGGGAAACCTTCGATGCCGCACTGTCTCGTGCCGAAACTTACGATTCCGTGTTGTATGTATTTCACGTTGTTCATGTATAATCCTGGCGATTGGACCGGACCACCGCTATCACCGAGGCAGGAGTCCATTCGATTGTGACCACCGGCGCACATCTGCTTGTACCAGATTTGGGTGCTTTGTTGATACGTCGTGGCACATTGTTCGATCGCCACGACCGGTACCAGGACTCTCAATAAAACCTGACTCCGAGGACCTTTTTCCGTGGCTCCCCAGCCGGTTACTGTTACCTTCGATAAATCAAACAAACGACAAGAATTTTAATGAAAAATCTTAATCTTGATTAGAACCGATTGGGTCGATTCGAATTACGTCGCGTTGATGAAGATTTCAATTAAAAAGTATTTTTTATAATAATAATTCTATACAATTATTGATTTTTAATATCAATTTTAATTTCATTAGAAAAATGAAAGTTTGATGGTTTAAAAAATTATGATCTCGGTTTAGGATCGTTACTTTTTTTCGATTCCGAGCGTTTTTCAAGTTATATGAATGATTGAAATATCGCAAATGACAAAAGCAAATAAACAAAAGTATTTTTGTTTCCTTTTTTGTTTTCCTTTTCTTTATCGACGTACCTTTTTCTGGCCGATTCTAAACGCAGAGCCGACCGGCATGCAAATCGGTCGAACGGTGGTTGGCCGGAAATCTGCGTCATTGTCGAGACGAATGAGAGCTATGTCGTTCTGAGGACTCTTACTCGCTTTGTAATCGTAATGATAGTGAAAGCTCTCGATCCCGAAGTCCTGATATCTCTCGGCGCAAAAGATTTCCATACCGTCCTCGTCCCTGTCGCAATCGCGCTCTGTGCTGATATCGTGATCACCAAGACGCACGCCCCACAACGCGATATCTGAAAAAGTTTAATCACAAAATTTAAATCATCAATTTTATATTAAAAAAAATTAAATTTTAAAAAATCAAAAAACAACGAAAAATTATCGTAGAATATTTTTGAATAATCGAATTATGCCGAGTGGAGAAAGAATTGTTCGTCGTTAATTTAACGACCACTTTATTTAACGTACTATCAGGTAAATTGGTAACGCAATGGGCGGCAGTGAGAACGTATCTCTTGCTGACGATCGAACCGCCGCAACGAAAGTCCGGTCCTTGGCGAGTTTGATAAGCTATCAAAGCCATCCATGGGAAGTCGAAGACACCGGTTTTGTTACCGCCGAATATTTTTCCCTGAGTTACCGGACCGCATAATTGATGATCGAGAAGTCTCAGATTTCTGTGTCCCGTGACGTCCGGTGGAGTTGGAGTTGGTGTGGCGGTTGACTTTGACGATTATACAAAAAAACAAGTAAAGTAAAAAATCAAAAAACTCTTTACCAATGAACGTTTTTTTCTATTTAATTATTCACGGTAATAAAGAAAGCGCATCGAGGCCTGATAACAAAATGCAGTAAAATCAAATAAAATCAAATAAAATCAAATAAAATCAAATCAAATAAAATCAAATCAAATAAAATCAAATAAGACAAAATAAAAATAAATAAAATTATATTGAGCAAAGAGAAATGAATTCGACCGAAATTAAATGACATGAGAAGAAGAAATCGCACGATCGAGTTAAGAATTTAATTCGGGAATTAAAATATTCCGAATTACAGTTAAAAATACAAATTCGAAATCATCGAACGAACTAAAAATCGTTTTACCTCGGTGTCGCAGCATACTTTCGGCGAGCGTCCTTCGAATCCGCACTGCAACGATCTGAGCATCGCGAGACTGTTATCGGACAATGGTTTCGGACCTTGCAGAACTCGAAGAACGGACGGACAATTCTTGATGTCGATGCAATTGCCAATTTGTCGCGACAACGTGTAACACGTGGTTTGTTCTGTGGGAAAGTAAATTCCTACAAGCCAAGATTATCGACGATCTCGTGCCTATCCCCTAATTTTCCCATTAGCGTAATCGATTCTTATTAAAGTGGTGGATTTTCTTTTCTCACCCGAACTACGATATTTTATCGCCTGAATTAATTATACCCGGAAATTAAGAAATCCACGGGCGAAACGTAAATTTTCTCCGCACCAAAGATAAATTTCATTTGGACAAGTTTATCAACGCGTTATCGTAAGTTTCCTCTGTACACCGGAAAAATAAATCCCTTGATGAATTTACGGCTTTAATCGTTATAAATTATAGATAAACGTAGAGCATGCGAATCAACAGTCTTATCACAATCCCGGATATGTTCATATTGCCCAAAGAGTTAAATGACCTTCACGGAACCGTGAACGCGGATAATACAGATAGAGGAATAAATAACGCCCAAAATAGAAGAAAAATAAAAAGCTTTAAAGATTCATGGGAAATACGCGCGTCCTTCCGATTCGGAGGTCAAATAACGCGGAAAATAAAAGAAGAATAAAAGGATTCAAAGATTCGCGGGAAATACGCGTGGCGTGCCAAGTCGGAGGATTACAATTTCAATCACGTTTTTTCCATTGCGCGCGTTGCTATGTCAATATAGGTTTTGACGCTTTGTCTCCACATTGGAAAATCCAAAAATATCTGCGATCGAACACGCAACGCACGTCGAGTTTCGATATCGAAACCTGGAAAATTTTCTCGTCGAGACTTTGACGTTTCGAGCAAAATTTTCTAACGCTATCGCGAAATAATTCTTTTATTAAAAAATACAAATTTATTATTAAAAACAAAAACGTTGTTTTATTTGAAAAAGAATCGTTTTTTATTTATCAATTCTCGACATATATGAACTAAAATCTAATGTTGTATTTTCGCGAGACATAATTTGAAGCAGAGATCGGTATTGTCGAAGCAACCGGAAGAATTAGAAAACCATCCACTGTGTTCTCCGGAACAAATTTCGAGCGAAATTTTCTAACGCTATCGCAAAATAATTCTTTTATTAAAAAATAAAACTTTATTATTAAAAACAAAAACGTTGTTTTATTTGAAAAAGAATCGTTTTTTATTTATCAATTCTCGACATATATGAACTAAAATCTAATGTTGTATTTTCGTGAGACATAATTTGAAGCAGAGATCGGTATTGTCGAAGCAACCGGAAGAATTAGAAAACCATCGACTATGTTCTCCGGAACAAATTTCGAGCGAAATTTTCTAACGCTATCGCAAAATAATTCTTTTATTAAAAAATAAAACTTTATTATTAAAAACAAAAACGTTGTTTTATTTGAAAAAGAATCGTTTTTTTTTTATCAATTCTCGACATATATGAACTAAAATCTAATGTTGTATTTTCGTGAGACATAATTTGAAGCAGAGATCGGTATTGTCGAAGCAACCGGAAGAATTAGAAAACCATCGACTATGTTCTCCGGAAGATAACGACGCGATAGCGGCCACCACCGGAACTAAAAGATTCGAAAAATAAATACTTACGGGCCGACGCGCCCGCCGCCAGGACGATCAGGACTATCACCGCACCGAGGAATTTCATGATCGCGACTCTTCGCTCGATCCTATCTTCGATGATACTTATATCGAGCGAACCTTAATCGACCGACGCGTTTCCTTGACGAACCTCGATTCACGATATCGTACACCGGTGATAAATGCGCGCGCGCAGCTCGACGATGACGCGCGGTTTATCTCTATTCTACAAATTTCTGTAAACCATTAAACTACTATCTCGAGAAGAACGCATTCGTGAAATCCCCGTGGAAAAATTTACGACGCGCTATTCTTGACTAAATCTCGATTCGATTCGGCCGAAAGATTCGAGTATTTTTGGCAATTACGAATATATTCGTGGTTCTCGCGGCTGACCGCTAGGTGGTGGGGAGAAGAAGAACTACGAGGCGAGAAACTGGATGGAGGAAGGGATCGGTATGCGAAAACCAGTTATCCTCGTTCCGTATAGTTCGACGATTCGTATATGACGTAAAATGGTTTCTGCCGTGCGTAAAGACGCGTCGATACTTTTCGAAATTATTATACCGATATTTGATTAATAATCGACGGGCGCTAATGAGGAAAAAGTACGAGAGACGTGGACCGATCGAAGCTCGGACGAGAAGCTAGTCGAGATGACCGTTCGCTGAGATAACGGTCGGACACTGGCGTAACGAATGTAGGGAGGACCTCGCTGCAGCCGCGAGAAAAAAAAAGAGAGAGAGAGAGAGAGAGAGAATAACGTCGTTCGTTACTTCTGCTGCCATCTGTGTCGTAGCCTTGATCGCAAAACGCGAGCGTCACACGTGTTTCTAAGTTCGAATCTAAAATTCTTCACGAATTATTTGTCATCTCGAACGAATTTTCAGACCGGTTCGAGATCGTTGCCATTATTTCCAAAGGCATTAGGGGCTCGCGATCGATTTCCTCGAAACGAGGAGCAAGGAAAAATATGTTTCTCGTTATACGAGATATCGAGATATAACGATTATGACGAGGACGATAGCGGGAAGTCCCGAGGCGGAGAACGCGCGGCTTTGTAATTTTCTCATTGTGTTTTAGCGCGTGTAGTCGTTGTTCGCTTTTATAATATTTTTTCTAGGGACTTCCCTTTGCTAATTCGATCGAGGGACACCCGGCATATTTTTCTTTCTGTAAGAGGACACTCGGTATATAATTTGCATAATTGACAAAGGACATGGCGGGTGTCCTTCGAAATTGAATCGTATATTCTTCGTCTCGTTAAAAAGTATACGGTACGCGTCCTTCGAGGTTCGATTAATCGATTTATCCGGACACCCGGTATATAGTTTGCTGAAATGGGACAGTTGGTATGTATTTTATCCAATTTAAAAAAGACACGGCACGCCTCCTTTCAGATTCTATTATTCGATTAAATCGGACACCCGGTATATAAACTCGGAAATGGAAACAATTTTCAAACTATTTTTACCGCAATCGAAACCGGAATTTTATTATTTTTTTTTATTACGAATCATCGATTACAAACGTGACGTTTAAAAGATTTTAATAAATGCGGATGGAGGATAAATTTCGATATTAGTGTTGCGGAAAAATGTCTCAACGAGGATAATTCTACGGTAGTTTTTTTGTTTTTGTTTCGTTGACTGTACGTATCTTTGAAAAGGTTTGATACGATCGGGTTTTCCGTTAACCTTCATTGAACGCGCGTTATTGTGCGCTATGGTATAAGCCGCGTAATAAACTCGCTCCGGGCTGAATCTTCTAATCAGTTGACTGATACTCCCTTGTCAGCATAACCGATGACCTGGGGGCCACGACGCCATGGCGTGCTTCGTCGCTGCTCGGGCGGCATGTGCGACGATGAATTTTCAAAATAATACGTGGCACGTAGAAGAATAGAGGGAGGGGGCGACAGAGAGAGAGAGAGAGAGAGAGAGAGAGAATTGAAGAGAATGAGAGACAAAGAGAGAAAAAAGAATTTCTAAAAGTCATAAATCGCAATATATTCTGAAGTTTAAAAGGCAAACATGTTTATGTCTAATGTGAAAAATGTAGTATATACCGTATCTATACATAGATAATTTATTGTGATTATCGTTCGCCCTATTAGCGTCGAGCAACAATAATACCACGAATATCTATATAGATACAGAGACGAGTTGACCGACGCGTAGCGTAGTCGGTAAGGTTTCGGGCTGTCACCTAGGCGACCGGGGTTCGAATCCCGTCTTAGAACGATGAATTTTTTTCGAATGTTTTCCAGAGAATCCTCCTTTGATCGTTAAAACTTGTACGCGCACTTTCTATATGAACAATTTTTCGAAGTAAATAAAAATTAAAGAGTTACGAAACGATTAAGATCAAAGTGTTTTTTCGATCCAATCGATCGTGCGTGTGTCAATTCGGACGAGGCAAGATTCTCGTGTTCCTTCAAGGGCAAAAAAATGATAAGAGATGTTAACACGTGTTTATATTGGCGATATATCATTGAAATCCACGTTTTTATACAGTTCGAATGAGTCTTCGATCCGAGTGAATACACTTAACGAGGTAAAAATCCATGAATATCGAAATTTTATTGAAACAAGGCTTATGACAAATTGAACAATTAATCCCACGAATTTCAATTTTATCAATAATTCGCAGAGGATAATATAAATCAACATTGACTTTCGATCCGCCCCCGTGGATAATTACTCCGCGCAGTATGACGGAAGCCGCGGATGATGATATATTCGTTGACTCAGCTGTGATGTGTAGCAACGCATATCACCCAACCTGCCTTATTTCGTAAATAAATTATCGTGATCCGTACCGTGTATTCGTGAATCGTAAATTTTCCATCAGTAACTCGTACACATTTTTCGGTCGTTACCAGACTACGTTAATGATCGGCAATCTCATGGCAAACTCATTATGGCAGCGACTCGCATCTCAAAACCACTGTGAGCCTACTGTGCCGACCTCTGGATCAGGTGCGAGTAAGATCAAGCTCGGTGCAGTTTTGGACGGAATAGAGGATAGATGTGAATTTTCCTTTGGTTCAGGTTTATTTCTACTGTCGTAAATCTCTAAATTTTCGTAAGCACGATCGTACGCCCAAAATAAGTTACGTACGAATGATACTTAGAAAGCTATTGATCGCCGCCATCTTGTCAAGACCGTGCGCGGAAATGGCGTCGTCCTAGCAATATGGCGACGCACGGACGGTTTTTTGTTATCAATCGGAAGTCATGCATACGAGGAAAGTCAGGGAAATGGAACTGTAGTAACTGCTTAAGGTAATAATTTGCTGTTAATCCAGGGAATGTAATCGAAGACTTTGGTATAAACACCGGGCCAGCCTTGCATGCCGCATGGGGATGGCCCGTAGGAGACGATACCGATCGCGGTCCATCGTCGAGAACTGTCCATATTTTTGTCGGCGTACATGAGGGGACCACCGGAATCACCGCGACACGAATCCTTGCCTCTTTGTCCACCGGCGCAAATTTGACCCGTTCCAACTTGTCTAAGAGAGCCGCTGTATACATCGACACAGTACTGGAAATTGGCGATCGGAAGTTCGAGCTTGAGCTTGATCTGCGAGTTGGTATTATTCTCGGTCTTTCCCCAACCGGCGATCCAAGCTTTGGCCGGCACGGTTTCTGCGCTCGGCAGACAAATAGGGCTTATGAAATCGGTGAAGGTCACGTCTTCCGACATTCTGACAAGAGCGATATCGTATTTCTGATCGATCGATCCAGCTCGGTATGCTTCGTGTACGATCTTTCTCTCGATCCCGATCGTCAGCGTAGGCTGGGCACATATTTGAGAGCCGGCATCGTCGACGCTGAGACAATCGATGGAGTTCGACGTGTCGTACTCACCGAGGCGCACCCCGGTCGGGTTCCAAGTGCTGGGTAACGCCTGGCGGTCCATACAATGGGCGGCTGTGAGGACGTAACGTTTGGAAATGAGAACACCCCCGCAGCTCGTCGATATACCATTTGCTGAAAAAAATAATCGGATTCTTGATTAAACGACCGACTTAGGTATCTCGACTATGATCGATCGACTAATTCCTTCGATCACTGGGTGCTCGTCGACGCGTTATTGATTTTTACCGAACCTTCGGTTCATGAGAATACATAAAAAAATTGAAAACAATCTGTATATCGCAATTAAAATGAAATAGGATTCGAATTGAGAGGGATTAGCGTCTATAAATAGATATCTGTAAATGATTATTTTTCAAGCGACATTTCTTTTTACTTTTTTTTTAATATCACGATATATTTATATATATATATTCTAACTTATAGATATGGAGAAAAAAAAAGTATTTTTCATAATACTTATTTTTTATGTTTCCTTTCTCATTTTATGGTAAAAAAAATACAAAAATATGTAAAGAATATGATTTATTACAATTATTACCGAACGAACGAGGCAAAGGAAGTGAGAACGTAAGCTGTTATTTCCATTATCTTATCTTTCCATAATAATGATTGATTTTTGTTATTTTAACGAAAAATTAATAAAACAAAACATGGTTTTGGATACTTACGGTGGGAGTATTCGATCAACGCCATCCAGGGGAATTCGTCGATATCGGTGCGTTCGCCACCGAAAACTCTGAGCGAAAGATCGCGACCGCAAACACTGGGCAAAACGCTCGAAGAATCGGCGGTGCGATTGTCGTTCGAGTTCTTTTTGGAAGGACAACAGACAATTACCCTTTGGTTGCTGGACTGGTCGCACTGCGAATTTCTCAGGTACGTAGCCACCTGCACATCCATGTTTGTCCGTAATCCTTGGAAGAGACTGTTCAACGATGGACACGCCTCAAGGGTCGTACACGCGCCGTTCTCTCCCTTGGGAGTTACACATGATGTGAAATTCTCTGAAAATATCGAACACGTATTTTTAGAAAATATTCATCGAGGTCCGCTATTATTTTTTTTTATTCGTTGTTTCTAACGTTGTAATTTTCGAATATTTACTACGGCTTATATCCCTTCTTTATCTCGTTTTGTTAATTGTGAGCCGATAACTGCTTGGAAATTATGTCAACATTAAAGATTGACAAAAAACGTTGAAAAATTATACCGAGCGATTTACACGAAGAGTAATTATAGTTTCTATTTCTTTTTTTAATTTGCGGTAATTCCAGAGATTCGCATAAGTAAACTCTTAAAATCGTCGAATTTCGCTGTAACGCGGAAAACCCTGACATCCTTTGATATCGCGAGACGCGCGTAACAACTTCTTGGGAATTGGGTCACTCGGGGAAATAAAAGAGGAAAGATAATCGCATCTTGTCTCCGACCGTCGTTCTCGTTTATTAGTCACCGAGGTGTTTGAATTTTTTTCTAAATTACAGACATTCGGAGCCAGCGATAGATTTTGTACGAGGATCCCAAATTTTTAAGTACCTGCAGAACTCGTCGCTTCGTTACTCGCGACAATATTATGTTTTTCACCGAACTTTTGAGGTCAATAAATATCTTTTTACAAATCAAATTTTTTCCCCTTGCTTCTTGCCTGTTTTTAAACTCGTTTTTGTCGATTCTTACGACGTGATAGGATGAAATTTATCGATCGAAAGTCTCAACTACTATTTGTTTGCGGACGCAAAGTGGTCTTTGTACTTCCGCGATTTCAGCATTTTGTAGACGGCGCTTTTTTCTGCGCGTTGAATTCAAGGTAATATTTCGGTATTTATAGACGAGAACGTTCGTTAGAGATTTTAATCGATAAATCTTGGGTATCGTGATTAAAATGCCGTCTGGTAAATTATACGTAAACCGACAAAAATAAAAGGTCAATAATTTGGGATTGTTAAGGACTCGTCTCAAAGATATTGATAAAAAGCGTGATTTTGTTTCTTGAATATCACCGAAGAATCTTGAAATTACGCGCGAGCGCGTTTTCAAGGTCTACCGCCGGTCGTTTTCCTGAATAGATTGCGACGAAGAGTCTCATCAATATGTTTTACCTCAAAATTGATTGTTCATTCCGCTTCGTTTGTAATAAAAGATCGTCCCTCCAAATATTTATCTACGCTAAATTTCACTCTGAGCCAGAATTACAATATCGAACCAATTACGTTTTTCGTTTTTAAGATTAAAAATAAAAATTCAATTGAAAATTTTAGCACGTTAATTAATACGATAAAACAAAGATTTTTATGTAATTGCCGTATCGGACAATTTTTATACGTGGAATAGAATTTAATCGTCAAAAATAAAAAATAAAATGTCGAATATATGTAATAATAAATATATAAAAAAATTGATATAATGTATAAAAATGCCGAGTACACGTATACTGTACTGTAAATATCCATATACTGTACCCATATATCGTACATCATATCGCACATGATTAAATTCTATCGTACCCATAGTTATATATATATATATATATTTTTTTTTCTATCAAATAGTAATTTTGTAATAATGCGTTAATAAGACTAACAGCGTTGTTGCATCGTGAAAAATGTTGACGAGTTATATATATATATACCTTATCACCATCTTTAACAATGCAACAACACTCTTATATCTATCAAAGTATTATTATCAAAATTCTGAGTAATTTGTATTGAATCCTGGTAAGAATAAGAAAAAAAAACATTCGTGAGTCATGATATAACGTATGGAAATACTTACGGGCATCGACTGCGGCGATCAGCAGCACAGATTGCAAGAGGACGAACCCAAGTACATTGTTGACCTTCGCCATTGTCGCGTTATAATATTTATTAAACGCGATATCAAAGACGAAAAATGTTTTCTCCGATACCGGAAAGCCCAAGTATCGACTAAAAGATCTATAAAAATATCGATATATTTAACGTTGTAAGCGTTAAGGCAGCTTGCGACAGTGGTCCTAAATATATGAACGAGGCCCAATCGGTCGGAGAAACAGACGGAAACTGACAGCGAGAGAGCAGTGACAGAGTGGTACCCGAAGCCAGGGTCAACTAGTGTGCTCTCCCCCACCTCAGTGCCCGCTAGACGTCACACTCGGAAATCACACTCGAGCATCAAAGCCTCTCCTCCGCGGCGAAGACGTAACGTCGTTTATTAGTTTTCTGTTTTCGTGTATTGTTTACTCTTCGAAACTTCGCACATGGTCATTACAACTGCTTATCGCCAGACTCATCGGGCAAGATACAGCACTGCTGTAAATTTAGTGGATCCACGAGGCGTCTTTCCTTTTTTTTTCTCGTTCGGTTGACACGCATATTTTACCGACAAGTGAAAAAAGAATCGGTCTCAACATGTTTGTTTTGCCGTAACTCGCATTATCCATCAACGATTATAAAAATATGTTCGAATAATATCAGCTGTTGTTGAAGCCACGTTTTTAAACATCGATTATAAAACAAATTAGGAAGCGAATTTGGAGGTTAGGTTTGCAAAGTTTATTATTGTTTAACTTTGTCGCGATGATGGAACGTCATAAATCTCTTGATAGAGGGTCATTTTTGAGATATAACGTGGCTTCTTGGTAAGCTGGAAATTTTAATAGCAAAATTCGCATTGAAATTGAGTTATGGTAATTATCAAGATTCTTCGTTTTCATCGATGGTAATGATGCACGCTAGGACTTCCCGAATAGCGAATCACGAATGTAGTCGAAAGGACGACGGCCTTGGGGATATATAGATGTATACGTAGTATAATAATCTTATATATTTTTTAAATGCATATACGCAATAAAATATCGAACGACAGATGTCACATGTCAGCAAACGATTATTATTATTTATTTCTGACAAACACTCATTAGCCATAATAGTGATTATTCATCCTTCCCTTATTATAGCCACGAATTTGCACGCGATGTATCATTTAGGTTAGTTCTTACCGTAGCGAAGAATTGATAACGGGAAAACATTATTACATATTCGATACGAATTTTGGGTATACGAGCTCCCGAGATCCGACTTTATATTGAAGTATGGAAAAATACCGACAAAAGTCAGATCGTAATGTCACATTATTTGAAGGTTTTTATAAATTATTATGCTTGAGAAAAAACAGTGACATCATTTTCTCTCGATGTGGAAGTGTAGGTATAATCGTGTGTAGGTATAATCTTATTTTTTTATATATCTTTATTTATTGGTATAGATACATAAATCATCCCGTCATTAATCAATATCTCCTAACTATCGAACACTTGTGAAAACAATTGTTCACACATTCGATTTCATCGTTTAAAACCTTTAGGATCGAACATAAGTTCGAAACATGTTCGAACGTATCGACAATTGAAAAAAATCTGAATATCACCATCGACAAAGCAGCGATTGTATAAGAATCGATGGTAAAATATCATCGTTCGATAAGAATGTATCTAGAGCATTGTCCGCTGAGCGGCGCTGTTCCTCAGTCGTTTTTTGCTAATAATTTGTGTGTATATGCTGTATGCGGCGAGCGTGAGGCAACCACCGTGGGCCCTCGGAAATCCTAGTCGGTCGGAGAGTAATTGAATACATCACGAGTTCCGCACAGAAAGTTGGGTAGATTCTTTTTTCTTGAGGTATTCGAACGCATCGCCATAAACAAAAAACAAGAATATAAAAAAAAACATAAACGAAAGAAGAATTCGACGACACGGGACCGACATGTCCTGATGATTATTTCTTCTCCGCTGCGTTGCCTCTCCAATTTCGTGGCGGGTCCAAGCAACCCGCTTGAGTGCATCTTTCATGCTCGTGGAACCTTCAAGGGTGAGTTTCTCGATTATCTTTTTCGGCATTATCTCTTTATCCATTGAATTTTACACAGTTACGATATATCCGTCCCTACTATCGCTTACCATATCACGTTTTCGTTTCATTGTAAATTTAGCAATGTGAGGTTATGTTGGTGCACCTCGATTGTGAAATGTCGATACACTCCGAAAAATTCATAGGTGCTTATTGTTTATCTTATATTACAGTTGTTTCTTTATATATACATATATATGTATAGCGCAAGCGTAAACATCGTTAAATTACTCCATTTCTTTATGTACTTGCTGCGAAAAATATTTTTCCTAGCATAGAACACATCTTTCAATATTTTGCAGAAAATATGTACAACTCTCGTTTGTCCAGTGATTCATTGATTCATTACCAGTGTGTCGGCATTTTCTCTCCTATCAACCTCGCAACTCAACGAACCAACCGTGTAACCTTTTTGTTCCACTGAATTGTTTCTTCGCTCTACACTCGTCGATTGTCTTTTCATTACGCTTGATATTTTTTGTACCAGTACCACGATGACCGAAGGCAGTACGGTTAAAACGAAGCGTATGGGTACAAGATTCTTCAAGAATCCACCTCAGCCTTACATGTGCATAAGAGATACGTTGATGGTACGTACAGTTTCGAATATCGATTCACGGAATTAACCCGTTCAAATTCGTGTCTAATCGTATTATTCTTTTGTTTCCACTGAATTTACAGGGATCTGCCGATCCTTGCTACGTAAATGTACTTTCTTGGGAAAAGGTAGGGTTTACAGGCATTTCGTCAGAAGACGTACCGTTGTATGGTGGTATGAAAGTATGTCCACCTCGTACGGAGAAAAAAGAAGTCTCAGTCTTTGCGGTTATAGCACATCCCGATGTACTCAGGCAGCATGGAAAAAACACTCACAATCCAATGGTAAGAGAAAGATCCAACGATCATATTCCATTACGAACGATTCGATTTATTAACGAATTCACCGCCGTAACCTGTATATCCTTGATTAATCGCAGGAACGTACATGGTTGATAGACGTACTACTGGATTTTGTGGAAAAAATGAACAACGGAGTAGTTTTCAATCGTCGTTACACAGTTCTTCGTGATCGCGATATAACCGGCGAATTGAAAGAGATATGGATGGTAGTACAGAGCGATCGAGCCAAGGCTCAACAAGCCACCGCGGGTGAGGAATTGAGAAGACCGGTGCCTCAATATTCTCAATATCAAGAGCAACAACAGCAATTACAACAACAATATCCTATGCATCAGCCGCATCAACATTCGCCCCAGCAACATCAACAACAGCAGCAACATCAATCGTCCCACCAACAATCTCATCAACAACAACAACAACAATCGATTCAACATCCGCACGAAGAGCATGCCCAACAACCACCTCAGTATCATTCGACCGTGTTTTACGTTCCAGAAGGTCACGAAAAACCAATGGACGCGCGTTTCGATTATGAGGCCCGAACTCGTTCGAGGGACAGGGTTTATCCGTTGGGTCAGATCCCTCAACAATACACAATGAACGTACCGCGAAACGATCAATACTTATTTCGCGCCCCGATCGTACCGCCGAATTCTCAAGTACAGCAGCAAAACTGTCTTGGTTATCAGCCTTATCAAAATCATCCAATGCTACGACTGATGGGTTCACCGGGACCGACGAATTTTCATCTGAACCCTCCTCTTACGTGCCCAACTGCTCATCCAACCCCTCCGATTAATCTCGTGAGATCCGAACCACCGATTCGTTACAATAAATTCACCACGGCCAAGGAAATATTGGAGATGATTCATCGTAAACCACCACCGTTGCAACAGCAGCAGCCTCCTCAAACCTCTCACGTTCAACTGGGCCATCCCTCGTCGACTGGATATTACGAGCCGCAAAATTCCACGAGCACCAACATCGTCGTACTTGAAACCGAAGAGTCGGAAACTTCCAGAAGAGCTTCGGGTCGCGCGACACGAACGAGATCTTTTCTAATGCCCCATACGACGGAAAATATATTTCCACCGGCGGTTGCGCCGTTGCAACAGCCCCATTTCGCGACCATGAATTCCTCGACTTTAAATTCATCGTCGTTGAACACTGCCGCAAGTTCTTCCACGCCCGCTGAAACATATACCAAGAAGCCATCGACGATAAACTTCCTGAAATTGTTCAGACCGCAAGATGCTGACGTCTCGCGAAAAGACGTTGATCAAACGACCGAAATCGTTACGACAGGTTCGAGGGAGGGGCAAAACGGCGAGGAGATGAATTCCCGAGAGACCTCGAGTTCACTACCCGTAACTCAGGAACAACAGAAGCATTTCGCTGGTAACGCGACGCGGGACCAAACTTCAAAAAAATCGGAAAAGCCCAAAATTGAGGAAAGTTCCAAGATTAAAGTATTGAAGAGAAACAAAACGTTGGGCGACGAGAAGGGACCAATATGGGATTCGAAGATCGTAACGAACGGCGACGGGGAGTTTTCTCACGAGAGAAAAATAAAAGATCGTAGTACGGGAAAAGACGCCGATGTCGAGGATCGGCTCGAAACTTCCGTGCCAGAATCCGAGAGAAACGGAAGTGTGGTTGAGCAACGTAGAGACGGGATAAGAGTTACGAAATCAGCGACGTCGATGATAAGCACGAGAAGTATCGTGATTTTTGCAGGTCAGGTAAAGGAGACTGAGGAAGCTGCGAGTAAAAAGAAATCTAACGGACATCCGGTAGTCACGACGCAAGGGTCAAAAGAAAGCAACGAGGAGATAATGCAGGTTTACACGATATTGAGAAAACCGGAAGCGACGAGTTCGCAGGACGACGTTACCAGCGACATTGCCCAATTGTCGATCAAGGAGATTCGTCCCGTTTGGCGCAGAGGGGAAAGAAACGAGGGAATCGGAGATCGACGCAGCGGTGCCCGACGCGTAGGCCAAGCGATGCGTCCACGGTAGAGCCGATTTTATTTTTATTTTTAAATTTTAGTTTGGTATTTTTTTTTCTTTTTCTTCAAATGCCAGAAAAGACGGGACTCGTAACCAAAATTGTTTAATACGATCGAAATACGAGACAAGGACCGAGAGGAAGAGATACGAATTTACGAAGAACGTGCGATATTTCTTTTGTTCCATGGGAGGAACGTTACCGACGAAGAGTATTTGTGCTCGAGAACACACGAGGATGTAAAATTATACGATGAAATCGGAGACGCGAGATATTTGCGAGCGTACAGCCAGGCTGTGAAAACGATTACGAAACCCCGAATACTTCTGTATCGAGTACGGGGAGACATTTTCGAGAGGCTGTAGCTAATTAATTCATAGTAATATTAACGATTCTTTTTTTGTTGTTGTTTTTGTCTTCTTTTCTTTTCAATCGCGTGGAAAAGAGACGCTCCAAGAGCTTTTTCCATTAATTTTTAAGGTATCGCCTCGTCGGCTTACACGTATGAGCGGAGGTCGATCGAAGAGAGTCGAGAAGAGTGACTGGGCCGAATGAAAGCTGAAACTGATAAATAGCAAGAGGGGAGATAATTGATAACGAATTCAATTTTGTCTCTCCGGCGAATCAACACGAAAATGCTTCCATATAGACATTTCTCGGGAACGGCTTAAACCAGAAGAAGAAAAAACAAACACCAAGACGTAAAGAAAAAGAAAAACAAAGGGAAAATAATTCATGCGACGGCCAATTGCCAAATAGCAAATGGGCCTGATCGTCAGCGGAACACCCAACGAAACAATTTGTGCAAATATCGTCGATGCGAAGAAGAAACATAAAATGCGTACTATCTACAAATTAGACCACGAAGGTGCTACGAAACAAAATAGACTCGACACACAGACACACACACATCGATATCCGAGTGATTCGAGAGAGACGACACGGCTCGGTCGGGGTCGATCGTGTCGTTAAGGGAATCGCTCGACGACAATTCGCTAGAGACCGCGGTTGTAACAAAAAAAAAAAACAATACCGCGCGAGTGTTCAGATCGTGTTCTCATAACTGTTTCGAAAAGTAAATTTGATTTTTATTCGCTCGCTGTCTCGAGTATCGTTATTTTCGAAAGGGAAACTTTTGAGGAATTAAAAACAAATTATTTTAGTGCTTACGTTTCGAGCGGATCGATTATTCCCAAACGGATTTATTTTAATTTGTAAACAATTTGTAAACCTTTCCTCCAAAAGTCTTCGCTTCGAATAATAATTCGAGCGTGGTTTTTAAAAATGTGATATTTTTTTGCTGTGTGGATTGAGACACGAAGTCGAGGGACAGGGGCAATGCGTACACAGAGTGCGAGTGTGAAAATCATATTGACAAAATATTGAGCCAGCAGGGGGACCATACATGTCCGCGCTTTCGAGACGCAAATTTTCGATTTTTTCGACAAAATATCGAAAATTTGGAAAAAATCGAAAAAAAAGAAAAGAAAGTTCTATCACAAGAGCGCGATGAGTAACGAATGATCGAGACGAAAAAAGCCTACATGAATTACACGCCACGTGTCTTGATGCTAGAGGAAAAACGAAATGCAAAAAAAAGAGTAAACAATAATTAGTAACAAATTCTACTCGCGCATTTATTTTTAATGTGAATTGAATCCTAAACGACGTCGCCAATAACGAAAAATCTCCCCCCCCCTTCCCCCTCCCTGGCGCTGTGTCACTCGCGTAAATCCTAAACGTTATAAGTATACACGAATATACATGTATCCGCAGTACTCAAGTTATTTTAGACAGAATATTGTAAACGATATTATGATTCATTATTGCGTATGATTACTGTACCATGATATATTATAATGGATTATTATTCTTATGAATCTGTATTATGTGATCCTTTTTTATGAATAACTTGCCAAACTTTGAGATGACATCAGTAATGTCCCCTTCATCACGTAGTATTTTAAATATCTCGCTCTCTCTCTCTCTCGTTCTCTCCCCCTCGTTTGGAGTTCCATATGTTTTTACGAAACGTAATGGCTGAATTTTCACAAAATAATCGCGAAACGATAGTAACGATGAAGATTCACTCCTTACGATGACTATACAATTTAATTTTTGTGTTGGTATTGCAACGATGATGTGAACGCATCCTTTATTTAAGTCCATCACTCGACACTACGCGGCGCACCTATCGCGCGCTGATGAACATCGAGCACTCCTCCCGTTAATTCGATGGGGTGACTTGTGTTGTCAGTCAGATACGATCGTCGAATAACGTTCGTTTGTGACATAGCACATTTTAATACAGTTATGAGATGTACCGTGCGGGGAGAGTGATGGAGAAAGGGAGGGAGAAAGAAAAAGTGAGAGAAAAGTTCGCGAGCGCCGGATGGAATTACCGCGCGAGCTCTCACCGCGCATCGCGTACTTTCACCTTCGGTGGAGCGACGCGACTGTACGGCGAAACGGTATGAGTAGTCGAAAAATATTCTAGCGAGCGATGGAAGAAGTGCAAGATATTCGCGGAGACCGAGCATGGGGGTCCCCCCAACTTGTCGCATGCTCTATTATGCGCCACGGGTAAGCTTTCTCGCCTCGAAGCTGTCTACCCTCGCGCTATGACAACGACAGTTTTCGCTCGAACGTTAGTCCATTAGGATTAGTTTTATATATCGTGATCGTTCCTTTATTGCAAAGTCGTCGACAAACGAAACGAAAGAAGAAATGTCCGTCGCGAACAAATGACTGTCGTACCATACGAACATCCGGTTTATCAGATTTAACAATATAACCTGTAACGAACAAATGACATCGCGATTCGTGTCGCGCCGGCGCGGAAAAAGAGCATTATCACGCATCACGCAGATTCCCGATTTTAAGTAACGCGTTATGGAATATTCATCGAGGAGAAAGCAGAGCAGAATACATTTTTTATAAATCCATACACGATCACTTCGATAATTTATAATCGGCATTTCATAAACACTTAGAAAAATAACATTAAAATTGTATCGCGTGTCGTACGACTACTGTGATTAAAGTATCTTCTCGTCCCGACCCGTTGACGCCTCGAATATTTCGATCGAGGTCGAGGCAGTGTGATACGTCGAAATTTCTAAAATTCCAAAAGTAGCGGTAAATATATATGTAAAATATTTCTTTCGCAATACGTGGCTAACGTGTTCGGCACGCCAACGTAAATTCAAATGATTTCAGGAAATATGCCGGGTTTACGTAAGCACCGAAGATTTGGATGGTTTTCGATCTATGTTTACAGCGGGAGAGAAGGAAGGTGAAAGCAAGGCTGCGAGGCGTGCGAGGGACGATAGGGATTGGAAGAAGGATAGTCCCTCATTGGCTAGAGACCTTTCTCCCAAAGAAATCGTATCTTCGAAATACAAGCGGTGGGATGACAGCATCGCCCTTCTTTCGACTTTGCTATCTCTCTTTGGCTGCGTTCACATCTCATTCACGTGTATATAGATATACGCTCTATACAAGGGAGAAGAAGAAAAATATACCGCTCCCTTCTTTTCTCCGCATTCATCTGACGAGTTACACAGGGGCCCTGCGTCGTTCACCGGATTCTCGCCGAGCAAGAGAACAAAGTTTCCCCACTTTTAGTCACGTTGCGCGACGCGACGTGAGAGTGCGGTACGTGACTTCGTGTTTTCGTTTGTTTTTTTCTCAATTCACTTTCAATCTACGTTACTGTCGTACATTGTCGCGCGTCTTCTATTATTACTAGCGTCTAGTGCGATTTTTTATTCTTTCGCGTCTCGCGCGTTCCACTATTGCGACGATTTGTCCGCTTATATCAAGCGGCAACGAGGCTTCGATGCTCTCAATACCTCGAGAACTTTCCCGCGAGTGAGTGCAGTGACTGCAAGTGTCGGAACAGTAGTTCTGTTATAACGTCTATATATATGTATATATACATCTATATATATCGTGATTAATCTCGAGTCAGCTATCATCGTTTACTCTGACGAATGTGCAAAGTTTAAACGCTATGGAGCATTTGGAGAATCTCAACGATAAGAGCGTTAAAAACGTGCTCGAAACAATGGACAAACTGGAGGAGTCGGGTGAGTGAGAACGCTTTAGGGTTATGGCAGCCATCTTTGTTATTATTGTCATCGTCGTTGTTGGTTTTGTTGTTGATGTTGATAATATTCGAATACATTTTACGAAAGGAGACATTCTGTGCTCGACCGACTTATTTATGATGGCGAAAATCTGTATTTCAACATACAAATGTATCGTCCAAGGTTCGTTATACATATACGTTAATACCTTGTGACTCATACCTACAGTACGATTTTAGCACGAGGGTGCGAAGAGAGACACATATCATATGACGAACTGCGACTGTGCGACTGCCTATTGATTTACTGTAAGAATAAATGTTCATAGTTATTCCGTACGAAAAGTCACACGGAGTAGAGTTTTTGGTGAATTAGACCGTAAACGGTGTCTACTAATTTGGCTGGTGCGGCGCGCGCGTGATAACTCCGCCATCTTGAATTTTTGAATTTCACCGCCCCGTTACAAAATGGCGGTTGTAAAACTTCAGATAATCGTTTTTTCCCTTCCATCGAATTAGTTTTTTTCTTTTTAACCGGTCATGTTAGATTTGAAATCAATTAAGACGAGTTCTTATATATCTTACATTATTTTTATTGCCAAAAAATGGGTTAGGTCGCAACGCGTCGGTTGGAGAAACTCATAGACGGCGAACGAATTTTTTTTAATTCACGGGGAATACCAACGTTCGACTAGGATCTGCCGGTAGCTGGAAAGCGCGAGTGTAGCCGCGCAATATATATATATACCTACATGTACAGTTGAAACTGCGCATTCTTGCGACCTCGACTTACTTTCGGTATTTGCGCACGGGTGCACATTTCGCGCGTCCCCCGAGGCGAGACTGCACGCACTTGCATTTTCTCACATGTATCATATATGGGCTTAATTAAGAAACAGACTTATTTTTCAATTCTCATCCAGTCCATCAAACATCGTGTTTAAAATCCCTACTAAAATTTAGATCGAACGAATAATCATCAAAAAAACTATATATCTTGAAAAAATCTTCTTAGAAAAATTCTACATAATTAAAAAATAGAAAAGAATCAAGGTTGTCGAAGGAAATTTATAATTCGTACAATTTCGACCACTTTCAAATCTCGATAATCTTTTGATGATTTTTTTTTATTATATCCAACCACGAATAACATTTATACGTTACAGCAAATATTTCACTCTTTAATTCTCCGCTTGAATATCCGACGAAATAAAAAAAAACAACCTCTCACCTACGATGACCCAATTTCGCTAAAACTTTCAGTAGTTTGAAGAGACATATATGTATATTTCGTACAGTGTGAGAATTTCATTCGCACTGTACGAAAAAAAGCGGTGAAGCGGGTCCGTCGCGCGCACGCGCCGGGTTCATCAGACATTCGAGAATCGTCCGAGAACTCGGGTCTTGTTAACGAAGTAACATCGTGTTAAGTTGATTACTCACCCGTGGTCCGACGACGGAATTCGAACACGTGCATGATGACTAAACCATCTGCGTATAGTCCCGCCGCTGGTGTATATATATATATACCAGTTTTTTTCTTCTATTTATTGCTTTATATCATTTCCGGTTCTTACGCCCCCATCCCCCATTTTTCTCTTCGCTAACCATTTCCCACCCCGCTGTTCATTCGCTTAACCTACAATTTTCCGCGAGTGCGTCTGCAGACACTTTTTACACTGTAGGGCATGCGCGTAGAGCACAGAGGGAAACTTCAGGAAAATCGTATCAGATACAGTCGGTCCTTCAAAGTCGAATTTGGCTGCTACTGCCGGGGGGATCGTCAGTCAGACTCCGGAAGAATGACCTTCCTTCCCCCTTGCATCGATTCTCGATGCGCTAATCGGTCACCGCACTAAGTAGTGGTGGCGTGAAATGCTGCTTAACTTCGGTGATCACTCGACGCGCACGCTGACCGCGTACCCATCGCTGCTTCTACAACTGCATATATATTTATGTATCTATATGGCGGTATACACATTCTATATATATATATATATATATATATATATATATATATATATATTTTACTGAAGTCGAATTTGTCCATTCGTGGCCCGTACGAACCACAGATGTATCGAGTTCTCATAGCACGGAATACAAAACGATTTTGACGCCTCGTCAACTGTCGTGTTTTCCCATATAGTAACAGCGTATCGTTGTCTACAATCATGTACGAGTGGCGAATCGCGTATACCATTATACGGTAACGAGAAGAGACTATACAAGGTTTTATTCCGAGACGGGACACACGTTCGTCCAGTAATTCCCGTTTGATGTCATCGGTTTTACCGAGTACTCGTGCATAGAAAATAGGAATAAAAATAATGATAATACGAGGGAGAGCGAAAAGGATGTATTATGCCTGCGCTGCATAGATCGTTCGTGTTACGTGTCAGGGACGACCAGTTTGACGAAGAAACTGTTGTGTAAAATGAGTAATATCCATAGGTAATATTTTGATTTTATCGTTAGTCGTCGATTTGTTCACGTAACGCTTAATATTCTTTCTTCGATGAAGTAACTCGATTTTTAAAACGAATTTTGTCTTGAATCACAGAAATTTTTAATTCGGACGATTGTTAATTAATTTAGTTATTAATTAGAGCTGGTTTTAATGATTTCGATCATTGATTAATTTAATTACTTATTAACTTAAATATTTAATCAATTTGTACATCAAGTGACGAAATTTTAATTAATTCAATTTTTAGTTTAAACAAATTATGACTAATTCGATATTCGATTAATTGATATTAATCGTTCGTACGATTATTTACTAACTGATTGATTATTAATTTCAGTGGAGGATACGATAGAAAGAAAGCTGAAATTGATGTTGAAGGAGGGTCGTGATATTCCTGCCGACGATGGAGATATTTTGGATTCCAAATTACCGGATTACTACGATCCCATTAAATTTCGTCTCGGTCAGCAAGTCTTCAAATCCAACGTATTCGCGATGATGATCAGCAAACTCGCTGGATTATTGACGCTATTGGCGGTACCGTCCATTTGTGAAATTCTTAAATTTACGAAACAGAGCGGTACACCGTGCGCTGCGTTTCGAAGATACGCTTCTACGGTTCTTCACACTTGCGTCTGGTACGATAGCTCGCCGAGGCAACAGATCGAGTAAGTCGAATAACGTGACGACGACAAAGGAGAAAGAAAAATTCGTACGAATTATATTTATTTTATTTTCATTTTTTGTTTTCTATTTTCATTGATCTCGAGTATTTCTTGGCACTCGCTCGGTCGAAATATTTTTCAGTGAGAAGATAGCTCCGGTTCATTGGCTCTACGATGCAGAAAGAAGATGAACTCGCCAGAATTTTCCATAAATCTCGCATCGCGTCTAATTTTATCGTCTTGACTTTGCACCGACTGAGGACAACTAAAAATATGCGATCTTTCTGTCGGTCCTTTCCTAATCTTGATTTACGTTCGAAAAGTGCAACATCGCGGCAATATTTTTTTTAATGCATCAGCTTTTACCTCCACCACTTTCTTTCTTTCCATTACATGCAAAAATGAATTTTCGTCCTTCATCAAATTCTACAAAGATTTCATACTTTTGACTTTTCTACTGAAAGTAGACTGCAAGAAAAATTACAATTGTAACGAATCGATCGTGTTAATTAGATTTTTTAATTTTTCAGATTCTTCGAGTCCCTGAAAAATGTACGAAGAAAACATTGCGTCGCGTCGCGACGAAGCTGCGAGGCTGGTATCGGTAGAATATCTCAAGCTGACATGGCACTTACCCAATTTGGTTTCATGGGTTTTGCTCTCCTTTGCGACAAACGTCTTGGTATAATCACTACCAAAGAAGAGATGGAGGGACTCGTGCATTTTTGGCGGGTCATTGGTCGAATGCTCGGAGTCGAGGAGAGGTTTGTATTTTCGTATGAATAAATTTCTGAGAACCAAAAGAAATTAACGAAGAAAATTTTAAAAATTAAATAAAACTTATTTTCGATTTAGATTCAATCTCTGCAGCGGAAGCGTCGAGGAGACACGAGCGCTCTGTCGACGAATGTTGGAGGACGTATTCCTGCCTCATCTTGCCAGAAAGACGGAAAGCTTTAACGAAATGGGTGGCGTGCTTCTCGAGGGCCTCTGGCCGATAAATCCATTTATCAATAAGGAAGCGTTCATGGCGTTCACGTACCATCTCGCGATATCGTCCGTGCCCAACAATAATCATTCACTAACGATCGGTAGGCCATGATGCTTTTTTTTATATGTATTTATTTATATTATAAATATAAATACAATAAATATAATATTAATATATCTATGTTGTTCGTCAATGTGGTATTTATCTCTCGCACGTATCGTAAATTAATAATTTGTAATTTTTATGACGCAGATACGAAATCCATGCCGGGATACAGCAGACTCATCCTGAACCTTCAGATCTTCGTTCATCGTTATCTAATGTCCGCCTCCTATCGCTGGTCCTTCATATTTCGGGCATTTTTCAACTTCCATATGAGATTAGCGATATACCTCACCGAGAACTTTCCCTTCTTGGCCTACTGGCTTTTCGGCAAGGGCAATTCTCACGTTAACATTTACAAGTACCATTTCGAGTGAGGTCCAACTTCTTGTAACTCAAAAAATAACTACGAATAAGCCAAAGGGCACATAGATATTATTGTCACTTTTCACAGAAGCTCAAATTGTACATAAAATAATTTTATATTCCGTAGATTAGTTAGGAATTAAGCTGAGAAAAGGAGACGATCGATTTCCAATCTTTGTGCTGGATATCGTGAGAATTTTTTCGACGAAGAAAAAAAAAACAAAGAAAAACAATGTCGAGGAGAGTTGATTGAAACGTCACTTTTAACCAAATCGAAGCCACACTAACCACATTCAACGAACAAGTCCTTCGCTTTAGAATAGTTCCTCTTTCGCGCTGACGATCGCGAAGAGAAGACATTGATCGATGCGCCATGGGCGGTAAGTATTTTTTTCTGTTCTTTATTTTTCTTTATTTCTTTTTTTCTACCAAGCTATTCTCGTCCATTTTCCAAGAGTTCTTTGCTCGTGGATGTTTCTCTTCGTAGAAGCCAGAGAACGATCGTGCAATCTTCATTTCGAGCTTCTTCCTCCACTCGCCAGAACCGTACGTTCTCATCGATTAATATCCCGACTAATTAACTTTATTGTTTCAGATCACGTGTCCTCTCTCGCTCCCCTTTGCGTTTCAATGACGAAACGATTGTTTTATTGCGACGATTCTTTATCAAGAGGATAAAAAAGTTGCAAAAGTAGAACGACCTTTGGGTAAGGCGAGAGAGAAAGAGAGCGAGAGAGCTCTTCGACTTCAGCTTCATTTCTTCGAGGTATTTTTCATCGCTCAGCGTACTTGTGTCTGTGGAATAGAGAGAGAGAAAGAGAGCAAGCTAAAGTCTGTTCACGCTTACACGCACGACGTTCCATTTTATTCGAGGCGAATGCCTTAATTACGTTGGCAAATGCCGCATCGCCTAATTGCTCTCTGTCATTAAGAACCGTATTTTCGTTCCACTTCCGGTCTGTAAATAAACGTCTTTTGTCGTGACCGACTTTTGCCTCTCGTGCTCGACGGGTTAATTTTCTTGTTTACATTGAAATTATTGACAAATATGAAATTTTGTTAATTATTGTAATTCTTATAATTGCGACACGGTTTTTGTTATACTCGAGAGATCGTCAAACGCGAATGCCGGCCAACGGGTGTCAGAGTTCTCAGGTTCGAAGGGAATCGACGAGTCGCGAATTCCCGAAGGAGAAGAGAATATTCTGTAATTGCGGATGGGAATTGCGACTCGGCTACGGCGTTGCTGTGAGCCTCGCGATATTCGAGGCCAAGAGATTTTTCCTTCTGGCCCTCGAGCTCTTCGTCGAGTGGCAAATTATACGCTTAGCCGGTGGATATAGACCGGTCGTTCTCACCTTTATCGATATCGCCCTTGGATTTCCTTGCGCTCTCGCTGCTGTTTACACCATTCGCAAGTAAATTATATCTTCCGATAAAACGTTTTTTTTTTTAACGAAACATCAAAATATTTTTTAATTCATTGAATGTGATAAAGTTCGATTTATTAAATTCTAATTATCGTTTCCTTTCTTGCAGACGTCAAATACGACCCTCTCGATCGAAATCTCGTACGATCTTCGCCCATCTGCTTTTGGTTATATCGGCTTGTGCAATTTTAAACATCCTGACGATGGCCTCGATAGGCTGGAACATAAGCGTGAAGAAACGAACTATAGCCAGTGTCTTCAATGCCTCGATGCATCTTTACGTAACTACAGCGTCGTACAAATACACCGTTGATCAGATACAAATCGTTCTACAATGCTGCGGTCACACGTCTTACACCGATTGGTTTCTCTTCGATTGGCAGGTGAACGTGGTCGTAATGGAGAAATTTTTGTATCACTACAATAGAATGTTGTTTGTCGCAATAGGAAAAAGAAATGTTTTCTTTTTGCTGAACAGGGCTGAAAGGGTTAATTATGAAGCTGGTCCGAGAGTATGAACGATATTTTATATTTTCTCGTTCTTCGCAGTTGGTTGATTACGCTTCGAGAGAAGAGATGTCGAGGCAGGAGAGAATATCGGACGAGATTTATCGCGATCGAGGAGTTCCATTCAGTTGTTGCAATCTTCGAGCCCTCGGACCTTGCGAACATACGGAAATGAGCGAGGAAGACGCGAGGACCGTAAACGTCGTCGGATGTTCCGAAGTTATCGGCAAAGTCATCTTCAGAATTGTTTTCGTCGCTTATGCAATGACGACGATGCTCGTATTGACTCAAGCCCTATTGGCTTTCTTCGTTGCTCGATTAGCCAAGAAACCGTGCCACAGAGAACTTTCCAAACGGTACTCTAGCTTTTCCGAGGGCTCGTGTTCGCTCATCCAGTCGACTTCGTCCATTAGGTAAAAGAAAACTAAGTTTATCGAATACAAATAACAAAAAAAAATTGTATCGTGTTGCTTTTTTGAGAAGAAAAAGCGATCGAAAATTATTTCAAATGTTTGGTTCGATGCAAACTGAAACTTGTATGTTTCCTCAAATTTCTTCGTTTATCTGTTATTTTTGTTATTTTTCATCAGTTCGGGAAAATATTATCCTCGAGATTCCGAGATTTGTCTAGAAGCATGGAAATTTACGAGCGGAAGTGGGAAAAAACGTGTTAGTACGGAACTGGACGAGTGCACAGGAAGTGGCGCGGTGGTTTCCGGTTATTCGATGAACATCGAGGATTTGACGAGTTCGGAAATGTGTTGCGACGATGTAAGGCGACACGAGGTAGCCAGAATCAAGCCTAGTGTTCACATGGAACATCGAGTGCCGAGGAAGAAGCCTGGTACGAAGAGAATACGTTGAAACAGAGGAGAAGAAACGTCTCACGTGGACGAATGGTACGAAACGTTTCTCTCATTAGCCTCGAAAATTCCTGATGAAGAAAGGATCTTCGTGGGGTTTCGCGCACGTAGGAAGAATGACGCGTGTGAATGCACGACCATGGCTCAGCTCGTGAAAAGAATAAGGCTTCTCGAGGAAAATCCCACGAAAAACCGAGTCGAACGAAAGTTGGAGACAAACGAGTGACGAAATTTGAAAATTCATAAAGATTATAAATGGAAGAGACATCGTTTGAGTTACGAACCTTAGAGCTTTAAAAAATCGCCACCAGGCGGCGCATTTTTCAATATTTGGTCGTTCGCACGGTAAGAGAATGGAATTGACAAAAAAAAAACGAAAAAGAAAATAGTGATCGTTTCCAGACGGACGAGGAAAAATCGTTCCTCGTTAATTCTTATTCTCAATGTACAAGAGGAAACGTACTCTGCGAAATCTCTCATCGTATCGAGCAGCGTTTATATTATCTTCGTACCTGTTGCGTGACGGGCAATAAGCCTGACTAGTCTATTGCACAGTTGAAAAGGTGGTGTATTGCAAAATGGTAATTGCCGCAACTCGGCGAAACTCGATTAGCCATGGTGAGCCTATTTTATTATCGAGGATATCGGCGCAAGAAGACAGAAATGTTTCACTTGCTATATATATATTATAGGTATATATTGATTTATCTGGTGGGGAAATTCCCTCGCCGAAGCGCACCGTGACCGAGAAGCCGCCAATCTTCGCTTTTAAATTCGTCGAAACTTCTCGTACCGTTGCGATAATAACGTCAGTACGTTTCTCGTTGCGAGCGAGGAAACACAATCGACGGAAAAGTTGCATCGGTGAAATTTCATCGTTCTGTAACGTAGCCGTACGGAAATTTTACAAATATTTTTTTTATTTTAGTTTTATACATTAATTGGGTATAATTTTTAACTTTAGGAATTTACTTTATAAAGTGCGATCGCACTATTCGTTTAGCAATGTTAGAGAAGATTTGCGAGAAGTAGAGTAATTGAAACAAAAATATAATAATTATTCCTATAGTTCTTTGTTTTTTTAATAAGAGATCGAAATTGAAGGAAGCTTGGACAATTAAAAACTGGTATAAACAAATTATTACTAAAATAATTAAATGAAGATTTCCAGAAATAATTGGATTCAATTTTCCGTTTGAAATGCATTTGGCTCGAATCGAACGTAAAGTAAATTAAAAATAGAGAACCCGTGGCCAATATGACATAATTTGCTTTGAATTATGTATTATTGCAATCTCACGTGGCGATATCTATTTTTGTGTATATCTATATATGTGCTTAATGCTTCGCATAATATATACATAGATAATCCTCAAAGTGGCCAATGTGTGTGTAGTATGCAAGAGTCCTATTCTCTATGGCTAGACTACGCATTTTTCGCCTATTCATTACCGTCATTGTCTAAAATTTGCATGTTTACAGTAAACGCTCTCTAAAGAGTCGCTCTGTCATATCGCCCCTCTTATAACCTCTTAATTCTCTCGCCAAGTCGTTGCGCCGTACATCGCGGGGGTCGGAAAAGTGGGGGTAGCGTTTGCCGCCGGGAAGGTTACCCCCACTCTGCCGTACCGTTCTGTTTGCCCTCTATCGGCACGGAGAGGAACGTAGAGAGCCGTGGAGAGATCCGGGCGCAGAGTCTTGCACGCATGGCGCAATCGCTGTCAGTGCTGCTAACGGACCGCCCATTGGGGTCTACTAGACGCAATTGATAGTACTAACTTCGCGACGAGTTATCGAAGAAAACGCTTAAGTATAGAGTCCACGTGTTGACTATTTCTCAATCGATATATATTTGTACATATATATATGTAAAACCCGAGAATATCCCGGAAGTTCAAGTGTCGAGTGAGCCTCCACAAATAATCCGTAGCTATTTTCGATCCGTCGCATCGCGACTGATATCTCGATCATCTCGATAAATCATACCGCATAAAAGATTCCCGCACGTTCGTGTATTCGTCATAAAACGTAAAGATTAATCAAAGTTCGCTAAGATATCTCGACGCTGAAGAAAATATACATATATAAAATCGTTGGCTACGCGACTTATAAGATTTGAATGTACGCGAGTAAAATATTTCGTATATCAATTTTTCCAGTCTTATTTCCTAATTTTTATTGCGTTTCGTTAATGCGTTCGAATAAAAATAAGTAAGGCGTAAAGCGTATGATATTTGAAATATCGAATCGATGATCGGTAGAATTCGGTAAAGTTCGGGCCCGATCGTGAATCGTTAGTTCGGACAGATGTCGATCGCAGAGTGGTGGCGCTCGCGTGCGGTGGAGTAGCGACAAAACGCGTCCAGACGGTAAGGCAACCCGCGCGAACGACTTTGTCATGTGTATACGTATGTGTGCGTCGGCTGGTTTTGAATCCTGCTCGACGTTGAACGTTCTTGTAGTAACGCGAAGCACGCGCGACCAGTACAAGCATCAGAGAGAGCCGAACGCGTTCCTATCTCTTTTCCTCGCTTGGTGTTTTACCACTGCCACTCGGTGAAAACGCTCTCTCTCTCTCTCTCTGTCTGTCTCTCCCTCTTACCCACGCGTCACTATCGCTCCTGCACGTACAGCCCGGAGCGCGGCCGTTCAGTGTTCAGTTCTTGTTCGTTCGCCACTCCGACGAGAGCATAGCATGTGCCCACCAGTTCACAGTCACGTACACGTCTACCTGCCGTACCACCAGCCCCACAATAAACTCTGTTCTTACGGCTACCGTTAGGGGGTTGGCCGTGCGTGATAAATAAATATCGCAAAACTTTCACGTAAAATCATCATCGCAAGTGCCGGGAGGCCATTTTGTTTTTAAATATTATTTTCAACTAGAAAATTGAATCTTTCGCCGCGCGCGGGCACACACGTGTTTTTTGTTCCTTCCGAGAGCGTCTTCTCGGAGCGCATCCCGCCGAGGGATAAAACTGTTTCGAAAGTGCACGCAAAGTTCCGAGAGCTACGGATCAGTGACGTTAAGTATGATATTTTCATGGATATTCTAGTGAGGTTGGTCGGTAGAATCGGTGGAGAAAAAAGTCAGTGTATCGTGACGGGACGAAGGGGCAACGAGGGAATCTTGGAAACTTCGATCGCCGGTAAAGCATCGTATTTCATACGTGAATAATTAGCACAGAAAGTATCTTCGTGGGAAAGTGCAAGAGACCGGTCGTGAATCGTGAATTCGACGAGTTTCCGAGGGAAAAACCTTTTGAAAGAAAGCGAATAGAAAATTCGTAGCGGGGAACCGAGGAGGTTATAGAACGAGGCCCACATGTTCGAAGAAGAAGAGAGATATACGCGATAGTTGTAACGTGCGGTAGGCCCGGAGAGTGAGAGAGAAGAAGCAGAAGAAGAAGAATAAGAAGTAGTCGAGGGAGTCTGTTTGCGGTGTGCGCCGGGTGGAAAGCGCATCGACCCGAGTGAAGTAAAACCCGAGAGAAGTTCGCGTCCAACGACTCTCCTCGTCGCTCCCTCTATCTCTCTCTTTCTCTCGCAATATCTTGCCTGCATCTTCGTCGCTCTCATCGCACCGATTTTTATTTTCTTCCTCGGTTCTCGTTTAACCATTTTTTAAGAATCTTTTTTCTCTCGTGCGTCCGGGAAAGATTCTCGCCTGCAGCCTATTCGTTCTCGAGGATTACACACGCTGCGCTGATCCTACGATAGCAGAGCCGAGTGTGTGTGCATATATATATATATATATATACACACACATACATTATATATAGTGGGGAAAGAAGAGAGTCGCTACGTGCACGAAGAGCGAGCATCCACAGAAGGAAAGATGAGCTGCACGAGCGCACCGTCCACCGTGAGCAAAAGCTGCGAGACTCTTCTCAGCAAATGCGAGATACCAATTATCGATCTGGCTCATATGGGTAAGCGATTTTTCATCACATATACAATTATTCATAATATAATTGTGCGATACATGAAAAAATCGTGAACAAAAATCGATGATTAAATTTTTTTTTAACTTTCGAAGTAATTCCATTGTTTTGGTGCGATTTTCATTTCAATGATGAAGAACGATAATAGAACGATCTTGGATGCAGACAAATTTGATAACATAGACACGATAGAAAATTGAAATTTGAGTAAAACTTCAAAATTGTCTTTTTGTTAAAACTACTTAATGAGACGAATCAAAGTGAAATATTGCACGAATACAAAATGTACGCTGATAGATCGAGTAATTAAACAAATTAAAGCACAAAAGTCTTTAATTACACAAATACCAGTAAAAAAATAATTAAATCAGAGAAATATAACAGAAATGTTATACAATTAGTAAAAAAACATAGTAAAATTTCACATCATCGTGGAAATTTCATCGAAAGTTAAAATGCAAACTTAAAAACCGACGAAAAAAAACAAAGGCTAAAATGGCGTCCGAGCGTCCGCAACGAAACAATACTTGGAAAAATAAAAACGTTAATCCAAACAAAACAAAAAAACGATAAAACAAAAAAAAATCCAATTAGTCCCCGCTTACGTTCAATCGCGTCTAACGAAGATTTGCATATTAGCACGACACGCATTAGTTCTACCCACGATCCTTGGACCGCATACCGTTTGGTACTCGTGTCGTATAGAGCGAGGGAAACGAAGTAGGACTAATCGAATGCGGCCATCGATAGAGTTGGCAATCGGGGCAGTTGGTTCGGGTGCCCGTATACACACACGCGTATACCCATATATCAACACATACAAAAACATCACACACACGCATGGAAGCGCGCGCGCGCTCGCAGTGCCGAGCGCGCATGCGCACGCGGAGTCCACTGGCTATACAGGCGCACGCATGCACACAATTCTCATCCCGCACCGGTCGTACACAGCTCGCTCGATTACAAAACCCCGTCAACTCGCGAAAAATGTAATTGTCTCGCGCGCGCCAGCGCACGCCTGCACTTTGAAGCGAACCGCTGATGCCGCGGCCAATTTACGCGCGAAGGCAAAACGCGTGACGAAAGACGTTTCTCGCGTCCTTGGTGCAGGACGTACGACGTACATATATATATATATACCGCTTTCAATATTTTTTTATTCCTATGTATAGATGTATAGATATATATATACATCTATACATAGGAATAAAAAAATATTGAAAGCGCTTTTATATACCGACTGTATGTATACACGATAGATATCTAGTGGCACACA